>JANJGN010000490.1:0-450583 GCA_026770705.1 Isurus oxyrinchus
TACTGCGCTATTGGAGTTTCAGTAATTGTGGTTGTGTTGCACTATTGCAGTGTTAGTAATTGAGGGTGTGCTGCACTATTGCAGTGTTAGCAATTGAGTGTGTGATGCACTTTTGCAGTGTTAGTAATTGAGGGTGTGCTGCACTTTTGCAATGTTAGTAATTGAGGTTGAGAGGCACTATTGGTGTGTCACTAATTGAGGATGTGCTGCACAATTGGCGTATCTGTAATTGAGGCTGTTTTGCAATATTGGACTGTCAGTAATTGAGGCTGAGCTGCACCTTTTGAGTATCAGTAATTGATGGTTTTGCTGCACCATTGGAGTATCAGTAATTGAGGGTGTGCTGCACTATTGTATTGTCAGAAATTGAGGGTGTGCTGCAATATTGGAGTGTCATTAATTAGGATGTGCACACTATTGGAATGTCACTTATTGAGGGTTTGATGCACTATTGGAGTGACAGTAATTGAGGTTGTGCTGCACTATTGGAGTGTCAATTATTGAGGGTGTGATGCACTATTGGAGTGTCAGTAATTGAGGGTGTGCTGCACTATTGGAGTGTCAGTAATTGAGGGTGTGCTGCACAATTGGTGTGTCAGCAATTGAGGGTGTGCTGCACTATTGGAGTGTCAGTAATTGAGGGTGTGCTGCACTATTGGAGTGTCAGTAATTGAGGGTGTGCTGCACAATTGGTGTGTCAGCAATTGAGGGTGTGCTGCACTATTGGAGTGTCAGTAATTGAGGGTGTGCTGCACTATTGGAATGTCGGTAATTGAGGGTGTGCTGCACAATTGGTGTGTCAGCAATTGAGGGTGTGCTGCACTATTGGCGTGTCAGTATTTGAGGGTCTGCTGCACTAACGGATGGTCAGCAGCTGAGGTTGTGCTGCACTATTGGAGTGTCTGTAAATGAGGGTGTGCTACACTATTGGAGTCAGTAATTGAGGGTGCGCTGCAAAATTGGAGTGTCAGTAATTGAGGGTGTGCTGCACTATTGTTGTGTCAGTAATTGAGGGTGTGCTGCACTATTGTTGTGTCAGTAATTGAGGGTGTGCTGCACTATTGAAGTATCAGTAATTGAGGGTGCGCTGCAAAATTGGAGTGTCATTAATTGAGGGTGTGCTGTGCTATTGGAGTATCTGTAATTGTGGGTGTGCTGCACTATTGGAGTGTCAGTAATTGAGGGTGTGCTGATCTATTGGAGTGTCAGTAATTGTGAGTGTGTTGCACTATTGGATTGTCAGTAATTGTTTGTGTGCTGCATTATTGGAGTGTAACTAATTGAGGGTGTGCTGCATTATTGGAGTGTCTGTAACTGAAGGTGTGCCGCACTATTGAGTGTCAGTAAATGATGGTGTGCTGCACTATTGGAGTGTCAGTAATTTAGGGTGTGCGGCACAATTGTATTGTCAGAAATTAAGGTTGTGCTGGATTATTGGTGTGTCATTAATTGATTTTGCGCACACTATTAGAGTATCACTTATTGTGGGTGTGATGCACTATTGGAGTGACAGTAATTGAGGTTGTGCTGCACTATTGGAGTGTCAATTATTGAGGGTGTGATGCACTATTGGAGTGACAGCACTTGATGGTGTGCTGCACTATTGGAGTGTCACTAATTCAGGGTGTACTGCAATATTGGAGTGTCATTAATTGAGGTTCTGCTGCACTATTGGATTGTCAGTAATTGAGGGTGTGCTGCACTATTGGAGTTTCAGTAAATGAGGATGTGCTGCACTATTGGAGCGACAGTAATTGAGGATGTGCTGCACTATTGGAGTGTCAGTAATTGAGGTTGTGTTGCACTATTGCAGTGTTAGTAATTGAGGGTGTGCTGCACTATTGCAGTGTCAGTAATTGAGGGTGTGCTGCACTATTGGAGTGTCAGTAATATAGGGTGTGCTGCACAATTGGTGTGTCAGCAATTGAGTGTGTGCTGCACTATTGGCGTGTCAGTATTTGAGGGTCTGCTGCACTAACGGATGGTCAGCAAAACTGAGGTTGTGCTGCACTATTGGAGTGTCTGTAAATGAGGGTGTGCTGCACTATTGGAGTCAGTAATTGAAGTTGTGCTGCATTATTGATGTCTCAGTATTTGTGTGGTGTGCTGCACTATTGAAGTATCAGTAATTGAGGGTGTGCTGTGCTATTGGAGTGTCTGTAATTGTGGGTGTGCTGCACTATTGGAGTGTCAGTAATTGAGCGTGTGCTGATCTATTGGAGTGTCAGTAATTGTGAGTGTGTTGCACTATTGGATTGTCAGTAATTGTTTGTGTGCTGCATTATTGGAGTGTAACTAATTGAGGGTGTGCTGCATTATTGGAGTGTCTGTAACTGAGGGTGTGCTGCACTATTTAGTGTCAGTAAATGATGGTGTGCTGCACTATTGGAGTGTCAGTAATTGAGGGTGTGCGGCACAATTGTATTGGCAGAAATTGAGGTTGTGCTGGATTATTGGTGTGTCATTAATTGAGTTTGTGCACACTATTGGAGTGTCACTTATTGTGGGTGTGATGCACTATTGGAGTGACAGTAATTGAGGGTTGTGCTGCACTATTGTAGTGTCAATTATTGAGGGTGTGATGCACTATTGGAGTGACAGTACTTGACGGTGTGCTGCACTATTGGAGTGTCACTAATTCAGGGTGTACTGCAATATTGGAGTGTCATTAATTGAGGTTGTGCTGCACTATTGGAGTGTCAGTAATTGAGGGTGTGCTGCACTATTGGAGCGACAGTAATTGAGGTTGTGCTGCACTATTGTAGTGTCAATTATTGAGGGTGTGATGCACTATTGGAGTGACAGTACTTGACGGTGTGCTGCACTATTGGAGTGTCACTAATTCAGGGTTGTACTGCAATATTGGAGTGTCATTAATTGAGGTTGTGCTGCACTATTGGAGTGTCAGTAATTGAGGGTGTGCTGCACTATTGGAGCGACAGTAATTGAGGTTGTGCTGCACTATTGTAGTGTCAATTATTGAGGGGTGTGCTGCACTATAAGAGTGTCAGTAATTGAGGGTGTGCTGCACTATTGGAGCGACAGTAATTGAGGATGTACTGCGCTATTGGAGTTTCAGTAATTGTGGTTGTGTTGCACTATTGCAGTGTTAGTAATTGAGGGTGTGCTGCACTATTGCAGTGTTAGCAATTGAGTGTGTGATGCACTTTTGCAGTGTTAGTAATTGAGGGTGTGCTGCACTTTTGCAATGTTAGTAATTGAGGTTGAGAGGCACTATTGGTGTGTCACTAATTGAGGATGTGCTGCACAATTGGCGTATCTGTAATTGAGGCTGTTTTGCAATATTGGACTGTCAGTAATTGAGGCTGAGCTGCACCTTTTGAGTATCAGTAATTGATGGTTTCGCTGCACCATTGGAGTATCAGTAATTGAGGGTGTGCTGCACTATTGTATTGTCAGAAATTGAGGGTGTGCTGCAATATTGGAGTGTCATTAATTAGGATGTGCACACTATTGGAATGTCACTTATTGAGGGTTTGATGCACTATTGGAGTGACAGTAATTGAGGTTGTGCTGCACTATTGGAGTGTCAATTATTGAGGGTGTGCTGCACTATTGGAGTGTCAGTAATTGAGGGTGTGCTGCACAATTGGTGTGTCAGCAATTGAGGGTGTGCTGCACTATTGGAGTGTCAGTAATTGAGGGTGTGCTGCACTATTGGAGTGTCAGTAATTGAGGGTGTGCTGCACAATTGGTGTGTCAGCAATTGAGGGTGTGCTGCACTATTGGAGTGTCAGTAATTGAGGGTGTGCTGCACTATTGGAATGTCGGTAATTGAGGGTGTGCTGCACAATTGGTGTGTCAGCAATTGAGGGTGTGCTGCACTATTGGCGTGTCAGTATTTGAGGGTCTGCTGCACTAACGGATGGTCAGCAGCTGAGGTTGTGCTGCACTATTGGAGTGTCTGTAAATGAGGGTGTGCTACACTATTGGAGTCAGTAATTGAAGTTGTGCTGCATTATTGAAGTCTCAGTATTTGAGGGTGTGCTGCACTATTGAAGTATCAGTAATTGAGGGTGCGCTGCAAAATTGGAGTGTCAGTAATTGAGGGTGTGCTGCACTATTGTTGTGTCAGTAATTGAGGGTGTGCTGCACTATTGTTGTGTCAGTAATTGAGGGTGTGCTGCACTATTGAAGTATCAGTAATTGAGGGTGCGCTGCAAAATTGGAGTGTCATTAATTGAGGGTGTGCTGTGCTATTGGAGTATCTGTAATTGTGGGTGTGCTGCACTATTGGAGTGTCAGTAATTGAGGGTGTGCTGATCTATTGGAGTGTCAGTAATTGTGAGTGTGTTGCACTATTGGATTGTCAGTAATTGTTTGTGTGCTGCATTATTGGAGTGTAACTAATTGAGGGTGTGCTGCATTATTGGAGTGTCTGTAACTGAAGGTGTGCCGCACTATTGAGTGTCAGTAAATGATGGTGTGCTGCACTATTGGAGTGTCAGTAATTTAGGGTGTGCGGCACAATTGTATTGTCAGAAATTAAGGTTGTGCTGGATTATTGGTGTGTCATTAATTGATTTTGCGCACACTATTAGAGTATCACTTATTGTGGGTGTGATGCACTATTGGAGTGACAGTAATTGAGGTTGTGCTGCACTATTGGAGTGTCAATTATTGAGGGTGTGATGCACTATTGGAGTGACAGCACTTGATGGTGTGCTGCACTATTGGAGTGTCACTAATTCAGGGTGTACTGCAATATTGGAGTGTCATTAATTGAGGTTCTGCTGCACTATTGGATTGTCAGTAATTGAGGGTGTGCTGCACTATTGGAGTTTCAGTAAATGAGGATGTGCTGCACAATTGGAGCGACAGTAATTGAGGATGTGCTGCACTATTGGAGTGTCAGTAATTGAGGTTGTGTTGCACTATTGCAGTGTTAGTAATTGAGGGTGTGCTGCACTATTGCAGTGTCAGTAATTGAGGGTGTGCTGCACTATTGGTGAGTCACTGATTGAGGATGTGCTGCACCATTGGCATGTCTGCAATTGAGGCTGTTTTGCAAAATTGGACTGTCAGTAATTGAGGCTTTGCTGCACCTTTTGAGTATCAATAATTGATGATTTCGCTGCACCATTGGAGTATCAGTAATTGAGGGCGTGCTGCACTATTGTATTGTCAGAAATTGAGGGTGTGCTGCAATATTGGAGTGTCATTAATTAGGTTGTGCACACTATTGGAGTGTCACTTATTGAGGGTTTGATGCACTATTGGAGTGACAGTAATTGAGGTCTTGCTGCAATATTGGAGTTTCAGTAATTGAGGGTATGCTGCAAAATTGGAGTGTCTGTAATTGAGTGTGTGCTGCACTATTGGAATGTTAGTAATTGATGGTGTGCTGCACTATTGGAGTGTCAGTAATTGAGGGTGTGCTGCACTATTGGAGTGACAGTAATTGAGGTTGTGCTGCACTATTGGAGTGTCAATTATTGAGGGTGTGATGCACTATTGGAGTGACAGTAATTGATGTTGTGCTGCACTATTGGAGTGTCAATTATTGAGGGTGTGATGCACTATTGGAGTGACAGTATTTGATGGTGTGCTGCACTATTGGAGTGTCACTAATTCAGGGTGTATGCAATATTGGAGTGTCATTAATTGAGGTTGTGCTGCACTATTGGAGTGTCAGTAATTGAGGGTGTGCTGCACTATTGGAGCGACAGTAATTGAGGATGTACTGCACTATTGGAGTTTCAGTAATTGAGGCTGTTCTGCACTATTGGAGTGCCAGTAATTGAGGGTGTTCTGCACAATTGGTGTTTCAGTAATTGAGGGTGTGCTGCACTATTGGAGTGTCATTAATTGAGGGTGTGCTGCACTATTGCGGTGTCAGTAATTGAGGGTGTGCTGCGCTATTGGACTGTCAGTAATTGAGGGTGTGCTGCATTGTTGGTGTGTCAGTAATTGAGGTTGTGCTGCACAATTCGATTGTCAGTAATTGTGCGTGTGCTGCACTATTGGAGTATCAGTAATTGTGGGTGTGCTGCACTATTGGGGTGTCAGTAATTGAGGGCATGCTGCAGTATTGGAGTGTCAGTAATAGAAGTTGTGCTGCACTATTGGAGTATCTGTAATTGAGGTTGTTTTGCAAAATTGGAGTGTCAGTAATTGAGGCTGAGCTGCACCATTGCAGTATTAGTAATTGAGGTTTCGCTGCACCATTGGAGTATCAGTAATTGAGGGTGTGCTGCAATACTGGAGTGTCTGTAACAGAGGGTGTGCTGCACTATTGCAGGGTCAGTAAATGATGTTGTGCTGTACTATTGGAGTGTCAGTAATTTAGGGTGTGCGGCACAGTTGTATTGTCAGAAATTGAGGTTGTGCTGGATTATTGGTGTGTCATTAATTGATTTTGTGCACACTATTAGAGTATCACTTATTGTGGGTGTGATGCACTATTGGAGTGACAGTAATTGAGGTTGTGCTGCACTATTGGAGTGTCAATTATTGAGGGTGTGATGCACTATTGGAGTGACAGTACTTGATGGTGTGCTGCACTATTGGAGTGTCACTAATTCAGGGTGTACTGCATAATTGGAGTGTCATTAATTGAGGTTGTGCTGCACTATTGGAGTGTCAGTAATTGAGGGTGTGCTGCACTATTGGAGTGTCAGTAATTGAGGGTGTGCTGCACTAATGGAGTGTCAGTAAATGAGGGTGTGCTGCACTATTGGAGCGACAGTAATTGAGGATGTGCTGCACTATTGGAGTGTCAGTAATTGAGGTTGTGTTGCACTATTGCAGTGTTAGTAATTGAGGGTGTGCTGCACTATTGCAGTGTCAGTAATTGAGGGTGTGCTGCACTATTGGTGAGTCACTAATTGAGGATGTGCTGCACCATTGGCATGTCTGCAATTGAGGCTGTTTTGCAATATTGGACTGTCAGTAATTGAGGCTGTGCTGCACTTTTTGAGTATCAATAATTGATGATTTCGCTGCACCATTGGAGTATCAGTATTTGAGGGCGTGCTGCACTATTGTATTGTCAGAAATTGAGGGTGTGCTGCACTATTGGAGTGTCATTAATTAGGTTGTGCACACTATTAGATTGTCACTTATTGAGGGTTTGATGCACTATTGGAGTGACAGTAATTGAGGTCTTGCTGCAATATTGGAGTTTCAGTAATTGAGGGTATGCTGCAAAATTGGAGTGTCTGTAATTGAGTGTGTGCTGCACTATTGGAGTGTCAGTAATTGATGGTGTGCTGCACTATTGGAATGTTAGTAATTGATGGTGTGCTGCACTATTGGAGTGTCAGTAATTGGGGGTGTGCTGCAATATTGGACTGTCAGTAGTGAAGGTGTGCTGCACTATTGGAGTGTCAGTAATTGAGGGTGTGCTGCACTATTGGAGTGTCAGTAATTGAGGGTGTGCTGCACTATTGGAGTGTCAGTAATTGAGGGTGTGCTGCACAATTGGTGTGTCAGCAGTTGAGGGTGTGCTGCACTATTGGCGTGTCAGTATTTGTGAGTGTGTTGCACTATTGGATTGTCAGTAATTGTTTGTGTGCTGTACTATTGGAGTGTCAGTTAATGAGGGTGCTCTGCATTATTGGAGTGTAACTAATTTAGGGTGTGCTGCATTATTGGAGTGTCAGTAATTGAGGGTGTGCTGCACTATTGGAGTGTCAGTAATTGAGGCTGTTCTGCACTATTGGAGTGTCAGTAATTGAGGGTGTGCTGCACTATTGGAGTGACAGTAATTGAGGATGTGCTGCACTATTGGAATGTCAATAATTGAGTGTGTGCTGCACTATTGGAGTGTCAGTAATTGAGGCTGTTCTGCACTATTGGAGTGTCAGTAATTGAGGGTGTGCTGCACTATTGGAGTGTCAGTAATTGAGGGTGTGCTGCACTATTGGAGTTTCAGTAATTGAGGGTGTGCTGCACAATTGGAGTGTCAGCAATTGAGGGTGTGCTGCACTATTGGCGTGTCAGTATTTGAGGGTCTGCTGCACTAACGGATGGTCAGCAACTGAGGTTGTGCTGCACTATTGGAGTGTCAGTAATTGAGGGTGTGCTTATCTATTGGAGTGTCAGTAATTGTGAGTGTGTTGCACTATTGGATTGTCAGTAATTGTTTGTGTGCTGTACTATTGGAGTGTCAGTTAATGAGGGTGCTCTGCATTATTGGAGTGTAACTAATTGAGGGTGTTCTGCATTATTGGAGTGTCAGTAATTGAGGGTGTGCTGCACTATTGGGGTGTCAGTAATTGAGGGTGCTCTGCATTATTGGAGTGTAACTAATTGAGGGTCTCCTGCATTATTGGAGTGTCAGTAATTGAGGGTGTGCTGCACTATTGATGAGTCAGTAATTGAGTCTGTGCTACATTATTGGATTGTCAGTAATTGAGCGTGTGCCGCACTATTGGAGCGTCAGTAACACAGGGTGTGCTGCACTATTGGAGTGTCAGTAATTGAGGGTGTGCTGCACTATTGGAGTGTCAGTAATTGAGGGCATGCTGCACTGTTGGAGTGTCAGTAATAGAAGTTGTGCTGCACTATTGGAGTATCTGTAATTGAGGTTGTTTTGCAGTATTGGAGTGTCAGTAATTGAAGTTGAGCTGCACCATTGGAGTATTAGTAATTGAGGTTTCGCTGCACCATTGGAGTATCAGTAATTGAGGGTATGCTGCAATATTGGAGTGTCAGTAATTGAGTGTGTGCTGCACTATTGGAATGTTAGTAATTGATGGTGTGCTGCACTATTGGAGTATCAGTAACTGGGAGTGTGCTGCACTATTGGACTGTCAGTAATTGAAGGTGTGCTGCACTATTGGAGTGTCAGTAATTGAGGGTGTGCTGCACTATTGGAGTGTCAGTAATTGAGGGTGTGCTGCACAATTGGTGTGTCAGCAATTGAGGGTGTGCTGCACTATTGGCGTGTCAGTATTTGAGGGTCTGCTGCACTAACGGATGGTCAGCAACTGAGGTTGTGCTGCACTATTGGAGTGTCTGTAAATGAGGGTGTGCTGCACTATTGGAGTCAGTAATTGAAGTTCTGCTGCATTATTGAAGTCTCAGTATTTGAGTGTGTGCTGCACTATTGAAGTATCAGTAATTGAGGGTGCGCTGCAAAATTGGAGTGTCACTAATTGAGGGTGTGCTGCGCTATTGTTGTGTCAGTAATTGAGGGTGTGCTGCACTATTGTTGTGTCAGTAATTGAGGGTGTGCTGCACTATTGAAGTATCAGTAATTGAGCGTGCGCTGCAAAATTGGAGTGTCAGTAATTGAGGGTGTGCTGTGCTATTGGAGTGTATGTAATTGTGGGTGTGCTGCACTATTGGAGTGTCAGTAATTGAGCGTGTGCTGATCTATTGGAGTGTCAGTAATTGTGAGTGTGTTGCACTATTGGATTGTCAGTAATTGTTTGTGTGCTGCATTATTGGAGTGTAACTAATTGAGGGTGTGCTGCATTATTGGAGTGTCTGTAACTGAGGGTGTGCCGCACTATTGAGTGTCAGTAAATGATGGTGTGCTGCACTATTGGAGTGTCAGTAATTGAGGGTGTGCGGCACAATTGTATTGGCAGAAATTGAGGTTGTGCTGGATTATTGGTGTGTCATTAATTGAGTTTGTGCACACTATTGGAGTGTCACTTATTGTGGGTGTGATGCACTATTGGAGTGACAGTATTTGAGGTTGTGCTGCACTATTGTAGTGTCAATTATTGAGGGTGTGATGCACTATTGGAGTGACAGTACTTGACGGTGTGCTGCACTATTGGAGTGTCACTAATTCAGGGTGTACTGCAATATTGGAGTGTCATTAATTGAGGTTGTGCTGCACTATTGGAGTGTCAGTAATTGAGGGTGTGCTGCACTATTGGAGCGACAGTAATTGAGGATGTACTGCACTATTGGAGTTTCAGTAATTGTGGTTGTGTTGCACTATTGCAGTGTTAGTAATTGAGGGTGTGCTGCACTATTGCAGTGTTAGTAATTGAGTGTGTGCTGCACTTTTGCAGTGTTAGTAATTGATGGTGTGCTGCACTTTTGCAATGTTAGTAATTGAGGTTGAGAGGCACTATTGGTGTGTCACTAATTGAGGATGTGCTGCACAATTGGCGTATCTGTAATTGAGGCTGTTTTGCAATATTGGACTGTCAGTAATTGAGGCTGAGCTGCACCTTTTGAGTATCAGTAATTGATGGTTTCGCTGCACCATTGGAGTATCAGTAATTGAGGGTGTGCTGCACTATTGTATTGTCAGAAATTGAGGGTGTGCTGCAATATTGGAGTGTCATTAATTAGGATGTGCACACTATTGGAATGTCACTTATTGAGGGTTTGATGCACTATTGGAGTGACAGTAATTGAGGTTGTGCTGCACTGTTGGAATGTCAGTAATTGAGTATGTGCTGCACTATTGGAGTGTCAGTAATTGAGGATGTTCTGCACTATTGGAGTGTCAGTAATTGAGGGTGTGCTGCACTATTGGAGTGTCAGTAATTGAGGGTGTGCTGCACTATTGGAGTGTCGGTAATTGAGGGTGTGCTGCACAATTGGTGTGTCAGCAATTGAGGGTGTGCTGCACTATTGGCGTGTCAGTATTTGAGGGTCTGCTGCACTAACGGATGGTCAGCAACTGAGGTTGTGCTGCACTATTGGAGCGTCTGTAAATGAGGGTGTGCTGCACTATTGGAGTCAGTAATTGAAGTTGTGCTGCATTATTGAAGTCTCAGTATTTGCGGGTGTGCTGCACTATTGAAGTATCAGTAATTGAGGGTGCGCTGCAAAATTGGAGTGTCAGTAATTGAGGGTGTGCTGCACTATTGGAGTGTCGGTAATTGAGGGTGTGCTGCACAATTGGTGTGTCAGCAATTGAGGGTGTGCTGCACTATTGGCGTGTCAGTATTTGAGGGTCTGCTGCACTAACGGATGGTCAGCAACTGAGGTTGTGCTGCACTATTGGAGCGTCTGTAAATGAGGGTGTGCTGCACTATTGGAGTCAGTAATTGAAGTTGTGCTGCATTATTGAAGTCTCAGTATTTGCGGGTGTGCTGCACTATTGAAGTATCAGTAATTGAGGGTGCGCTGCAAAATTGGAGTGTCAGTAATTGAGGGTGTGCTGCACAATTGTTGTGTCAGTAATTGAGGGTGTGCTGCACTATTGTTGTGTCAGTAATTGAGGGTGTGCTGCACTATTGAAGTATCAGTAATTGAGGGTGTGCTGCACGATTGGAGTGTCAGTAATTGAGGGTGTGCTGATCTATTGGAGCGTCAGTAATTGTGAGTGTGTTGCACTATTGGATTGTCAGTAATTGTTTGTGTGCTGCATTATTGGAGTGTAACTAATTGAGGGTGTGCTGCATTATTGGAGTGTCTGTAACTGAAGGTGTGCCGCACTATTGAGTGTCAGTAAATGATGGTGTGCTGCACTATTGGAGTGTCAGTAATTTAGGGTGTGCGGCACAATTGTATTGTCAGAAATTAAGGTTGTGCTGGATTATTGGTGTGTCATTAATTGATTTTGTGCACACTATTAGAGTATCACTTATTGTGGGTGTGATGCACTATTGGAGTGACAGTAATTGAGGATGTGCTGCACTATTGGAGTGTCAATTATTGAGGGTGTGATGCACTATTGGAGTGACAGTACTTGATGGTGTGCTGCACTATTGGAGTGTCACTAATTCAGGGTGTACTGCAATATTGGAGTGTCATTAATTGAGGTTGTGCTGCACTATTGGATTGTCAGTAATTGAGGGTGTGCTGCACTATTGGAGTGTCAGTAATTGAGGGTGTGCTGCACTATTGGAGTGTCAGTAAATGAGGATGTGCTGCACTATTGGAGCGACAGTAATTGAGGATGTGCTGCACTATTGGAGTGTCAGTAATTGAGGTTGTGTTGCACTATTGCAGTGTTAGTAATTGAGGTTGTGCTGCACTATTGCAGTGTCAGTAATTGAGTGTGTGCTGCACTATTGGTGAGTCACTAATTGAGGATGTGCTGCACCATTGGCATGTCTGCAATTGAGGCTGTTTTGCAAAATTGGACTGTCAGTAATTGAGTCTTTCCTGCACCTTTTGAGTATCAATAATTGATGATTTCGCTGCACCATTGGAGTATCAGTAATTGAGGGCGTGCTGCACTATTGTATTGTCAGAAATTGAGGGTGTGCTGCAATATTGGAGTGTCATTAATTAGGTTGTGCACACTATTGGAGTGTCACTTATTGAGGGTTTGATGCACTATTGGAGTGACAGTAATTAAGGTCTTGCTGCAATATTGGAGGTTCAGTAATTGAGGGTATGCTGCAAAATTGGAGTGTCTGTAATTGAGTGTGTTCTGCACTATTGGAATGTTAGTAATTGAGGATGTGCTGCACTATTGGAGTGTCAGTAATTGAGGGTGTGCTGCACTATTGGAGTGACAGTAATTGAGGTTGTGCTGCACTATTGGAGTGTCAATTATTGAGGGTGTGATGCACTATTGGAGTGACAGTAATTGATGTTGCGCTGCACTATTGGAATGTCAATTATTGAGGGTGTGATGCACTATTGGAGTGACAGTATTTGATGGTGTGCTGCACTATTGGAGTGTCACTAATTCAGGGTGTACTGCAATATTGGAGTGTCATTAATTGAGGTTGTGCTGCACTATTGGAGTGTCAGTAATTGAGGGTGTGCTGCACTATTGGAGCGACAGTAATTGAGGATGTACTGCACTATTGGAGTTTCAGTAATTGAGGGTGTGCTGCACAATTGGTGTTTCAGTAATTGAGGGTGTGCTGCACTATTGGAGTGTCATTAATTGAGGGTGTGCTGCACTATTGCGGTGTCAGTAATTGAGGGTGTGCTGCGCTATTGGACTGTCAGTAATTGAGGGTGTGCTGCATTGTTGGTGTGTCAGTAATTGAGGTTGTGCTGCACAATTCGATTGTCAGTAATTGTGCGTGTGCTGCACTATTGGAGCATCAGTAATTGTGGGTGTGCTGCACTATTGGGGTGTCAGTAATTGAGGGCATGCTGCAGTATTGGAGTGTCAGTAATAGAAGTTGTGCTGCACTATTGGAGTATCTGTAATTGAGGTTGTTTTGCAAAATTGGAGTGTCAGTAATTGAGGCTGAGCTGCACCATTGGAGTATTAGTAATTGAGGTTTCGCTGCACCATTGGAGTATCAGTAATTGAGGGTGTGCTGCAATACTGGAGTGTCTGTAACTGAGGGTGTGCTGCACTATTGCAGGGTCAGTAAATGATGTTGTGCTGCACTATTGGAGTGTCAGTAATTTAGGGTGTGCGGCACAGTTGTATTGTCAGAAATTGAGGTTGTGCTGGATTATTGGTGTGTCATTAATTGATTTTGTGCACACTATTAGAGTATCACTTATTGTGGGTGTGATGCACTATTGGAGTGACAGTAATTGCGGTTGTGCTGCACTATTGGAGTGTCAATTATTGAGGGTGTGATGCACTATTGGAGTGACAGTACTTGATGGTGTGCTGCACTATTGGAGTGTCACTAATTCAGGGTGTACTGCATAATTGGAGTGTCATTAATTGAGGTTGTGCTGCACTATTGGAGTGTCAGTAATTGAGGGTGTGCTGCACTATTGGAGTGTCAGTAATTGAGGGTGTGCTGCACTAATGGAGTGTCAGTAAATGAGGGTGTGCTGCACTATTGGAGCGACAGTAATTGAGGATGTGCTGCACTATTGCAGTGTTAGTAATTGAGGGTGTGCTGCACTATTGCAGTGTCAGTAATTGAGGGTGTGCTGCACTATTGGTGAGTCACTAATTGAGGATGTGCTGCACCATTGGCATGTCTGCAATTGAGGCTGTTTTGCAATATTGGACTGTCAGTAATTGAGG
The DNA here is from genome assembly GCA_026770705.1 of Isurus oxyrinchus. NCBI lineage: Eukaryota > Metazoa > Chordata > Chondrichthyes > Lamniformes > Lamnidae > Isurus > Isurus oxyrinchus. The sequence continues at coordinate 13,844 of JANJGN010000490.1, forward strand.
CTGTGCTGCACTTTTTGAGTATCAATAATTGATGATTTCGCTGCACCATTGGAGTATCAGTATTTGAGGGCGTGCTGCACTATTGTATTGTCAGAAATTGAGGGTGTGCTGCAATATTGGAGTGTCATTAATTAGGTTGTGCACACTTTTGGAGTGTCACTTATTGAGGGTTTGATGCACTATTGGAGTGACAGTAATTGAGGTCTTGCTGCAATATTGGAGTTTCAGTAATTGAGGGTATGCTGCAAAATTGGAGTGTCTGTAATTGAGTATGTGCTGCACTATTGGAGTGTCAGTAATTGATGGTGTGCTGCACTATTGGAATGTTAGTAATTGATGGTGTGCTGCACTATTGGAGTGTCAGTAATTGGGGGTGTGCTGCACTATTGGACTGTCAGTAGTGAAGGTGTGCTGCACTATTGGAGTGTCAGTAATTGAGGGTGTGCTGCACTATTGGAGTGTCAGTAATTGAGGGTGTGCTGCACTATTGGAGTGTCAGTAATTGAGGGTGTGCTGCACAAAAGTTGTGTCAGCAGTTGAGGGTGTGCTGCACTATTGGCGTGTCAGTATTTGTGAGTGTGTTGCACTATTGGATTGTCAGTAATTGTTTGTTTGCTGTACTATTGGAGTGTCAGTTAATGAGGGTGCTCTGCATTATTGGAGTGTAACTAATTTAGGGTGTGCTGCACTATTGAAGTATCAGTAATTGAGGGTGTGCTGCACGACTGGAGTGTCAGTAATTGAGGGTGTGCTGATCTATTGGAGCGTCAGTAATTGTGAGTGTGTTGCACTATTGGATTGTCAGTAATTGTTTGTGTGCTGCATTATTGGAGTGTAACTAATTGAGGGTGTGCTGCATTATTGGAGTGTCTGTAACTGAAGGTGTGCCGCACTATTGAGTGTCAGTAAATGATGGTGTGCTGCACTATTGGAGTGTCAGTAATTTAGGGTGTGCGGCACAATTGTATTGTCAGAAATTAAGGTTGTGCTGGATTATTGGTGTGTCATTAATTGATTTTGTGCACACTATTAGAGTATCACTTATTGTGGGTGTGATGCACTATTGGAGTGACAGTAATTGAGGATGTGCTGCACTATTGGAGTGTCAATTATTGAGGGTGTGATGCACTATTGGAGTGACAGTGCTTGATGGTGTGCTGCACTATTGGAGTGTCACTAATTCAGGGTGTACTGCAATATTGGAGTGTCATTAATTGAGGTTGTGCTGCACTATTGGATTGTCAGTAATTGAGGGTGTGCTGCACTATTGGAGTGTCAGTAATTGAGGGTGTGCTGCACTATTGGAGTGTCAGTAAATGAGGATGTGCTGCACTATTGGAGCGACAGTAATTGAGGATGTGCTGCACTATTGGAGTGTCAGTAATTGAGGTTGTGTTGCACTATTGCAGTGTTAGTAATTGAGGTTGTGCTGCACTATTGCAGTGTCAGTAATTGTGGGTGTGCTGCACTATTGGTGAGTCACTAATTGAGGATGTGCTGCACCATTGGCATGTCTGCAATTGAGGCTGTTTTGCAAAATTGGACTGTCAGTAATTGAGGCTTTCCTGCACCTTTTGAGTATCAATAATTGATGATTTCGCTGCATCATTGGAGTATCAGTAATTGAGGGCGTGCTGCACTATTGTATTGTCAGAAATTGAGGGTGTGCTGCAATATTGGAGTGTCATTAATTAGGTTGTGCACACTATTGGAGTGTCACTTATTGAGGGTTTGATGCACTACTGGAGTGACAGTAATTGAGGTCTTGCTGCAATATTGGAGGTTCAGTAATTGAGGGTATGCTGCAAAATTGGAGTGTCTGTAATTGAGTGTGTTCTGCACTATTGGAATGTTAGTAATTGATGGTGTGCTGCACTATTGGAGTGTCAGTAATTGAGGGTGTGCTGCACTATTGGAGTGACAGTAATTGAGGTTGTGCTGCACTATTGGAGTGTCAATTATTGAGGGTGTGATGCACTATTGGAGTGACAGTAATTGATGTTGCGCTGCACTATTGGAATGTCAATTATTGAGGGTGTGATGCACTATTGGAGTGACAGTATTTGATGGTGTGCTGCACTATTGGAGTGTCACTAATTCAGGGTGTACTGCAATATTGGAGTGTCATTAATTGAGGTTGTGCTGCACTATTGGAGTGTCAGTAATTGAGGGTGTGCTGCACTATTGGAGCGACAGTAATTGAGGATGTACTGCACTATTGGAGTTTCAGTAATTGAGGGTGTGCTGCACAATTGGTGTTTCAGTAATTGAGGGTGTGCTGCACTATTGGAGTGTCATTAATTGAGGGTGTGCTGCACTATTGCGGTGTCAGTAATTGAGGGTGTGCTGCGCTATTGGACTGTCAGTAATTGAGGGTGTGCTGCATTGTTGGTGTGTCAGTAATTGAGGTTGTGCTGCACAATTCGATTGTCAGTAATTGTGCGTGTGCTGCACTATTGGAGCATCAGTAATTGTGGGTGTGCTGCACTATTGGGGTGTCAGTAATTGAGGGCATGCTGCAGTATTGGAGTGTCAGTAATAGAAGTGGTGCTGCACTATTGGAGTATCTGTAATTGAGGTTGTTTTGCAAAATTGGAGTGTCAGTAATTGAGGCTGAGCTGCACCATTGGAGTATTAGTAATTGAGGTTTCGCTGCACCATTGGAGTATCAGTAATTGAGGGTGTGCTGCAATACTGGAGTGTCTGTAACTGAGGGTGTGCTGCACTATTGCAGGGTCAGTAAATGATGTTGTGCTGCACTATTGGAGTGTCAGTAATTTAGGGTGTGCGGCACAGTTGTATTGTCAGAAATTGAGGTTGTGCTGGATTATTGGTGTGTCATTAATTGATTTTGTGCACACTATTAGAGTATCACTTATTGTGGGTGTGATGCACTATTGGAGTGACAGTAATTGCGGTTGTGCTGCACTATTGGAGTGTCAATTATTGAGGGTGTGATGCACTATTGGAGTGACAGTACTTGATGGTGTGCTGCACTATTGGAGTGTCACTAATTCAGGGTGTACTGCATAATTGGAGTGTCATTAATTGAGGTTGTGCTGCACTATTGGAGTGTCAGTAATTGAGGGTGTGCTGCACTATTGGAGTGTCAGTAATTGAGGGTGTGCTGCACTAATGGAGTGTCAGTAAATGAGGGTGTGCTGCACTATTGGAGCGACAGTAATTGAGGATGTGCTGCACTATTGGAGTGTCAGTAATTGAGGTTGTGTTGCACTATTGCAGTGTTAGTAATTGAGGGTGTGCTGCACTATTGCAGTGTCAGTAATTGAGGGTGTGCTGCACTATTGGTGAGTCACTAATTGAGGATGTGCTGCACCATTGGCATGTCTGCAATTGAGGCTGTTTTGCAATATTGGACTGTCAGTAATTGAGGCTGTGCTGCACTTTTTGAGTATCAATAATTGATGATTTCGCTGCACCATTGGAGTATCAGTATTTGAAGGCGTGCTGCACTATTGTATTGTCAGAAATTGAGGGTGTGCTGCAATATTGGAGTGTCATTAATTAGGTTGTGCACACTTTTGGAGTGTCACTTATTGAGGGTTTGATGCACTATTGGAGTGACAGTAATTGAGGTCTTGCTGCAATATTGGAGTTTCAGTAATTGAGGGTATGCTGCAAAATTGGAGTGTCTGTAATTGAGTATGTGCTGCACTATTGGAGTGTCAGTAATTGATGGTGTGCTGCACTATTGGAATGTTAGTAATTGATGGTGTGCTGCACTATTGGAGTGTCAGTAATTGGGGGTGTGCTGCACTATTGGACTGTCAGTAGTGAAGGTGTGCTGCACTATTGGAGTGTCAGTAATTGAGGGTGTGCTGCACTATTGGAGTGTCAGTAATTGAGGGTGTGCTGCACTATTGGAGTGTCAGTAATTGAGGGTGTGCTGCACAAAAGTTGTGTCAGCAGTTGAGGGTGTGCTGCACTATTGGCGTGTCAGTATTTGTGAGTGTGTTGCACTATTGGATTGTCAGTAATTGTTTGTGTGCTGTACTATTGGAGTGTCAGTTAATGAGGGTGCTCTGCATTATTGGAGTGTAACTAATTTAGGGTGTGCTGCACTATTGAAGTATCAGTAATTGAGGGTGTGCTGCACGATTGGAGTGTCAGTAATTGAGGGTGTGCTGATCTATTGGAGCGTCAGTAATTGTGAGTGTGTTGCACTATTGGATTGTCAGTAATTGTTTGTGTGCTGCATTATTGGAGTGTAACTAATTGAGGGTGTGCTGCATTATTGGAGTGTCTGTAACTGAAGGTGTGCCGCACTATTGAGTGTCAGTAAATGATGGTGTGCTGCACTATTGGAGTGTCAGTAATTTAGGGTGTGCGGCACAATTGTATTGTCAGAAATTAAGGTTGTGCTGGATTATTGGTGTGTCATTAATTGATTTTGTGCACACTATTAGAGTATCACTTATTGTGGGTGTGATGCACTATTGGAGTGACAGTAATTGAGGATGTGCTGCACTATTGGAGTGTCAATTATTGAGGGTGTGATGCACTATTGGAGTGACAGTGCTTGATGGTGTGCTGCACTATTGGAGTGTCACTAATTCAGGGTGTACTGCAATATTGGAGTGTCATTAATTGAGGTTGTGCTGCACTATTGGATTGTCAGTAATTGAGGGTGTGCTGCACTATTGGAGTGTCAGTAATTGAGGGTGTGCTGCACTATTGGAGTGTCAGTAAATGAGGATGTGCTGCACTATTGGAGCGACAGTAATTGAGGATGTGCTGCACTATTGGAGTGTCAGTAATTGAGGTTGTGTTGCACTATTGCAGTGTTAGTAATTGAGGTTGTGCTGCACTATTGCAGTGTCAGTAATTGTGGGTGTGCTGCACTATTGGTGAGTCACTAATTGAGGATGTGCTGCACCATTGGCATGTCTGCAATTGAGGCTGTTTTGCAAAATTGGACTGTCAGTAATTGAGGCTTTCCTGCACCTTTTGAGTATCAATAATTGATGATTTCGCTGCATCATTGGAGTATCAGTAATTGAGGGCGTGCTGCACTATTGTATTGTCAGAAATTGAGGGTGTGCTGCAATATTGGAGTGTCATTAATTAGGTTGTGCACACTATTGGAGTGTCACTTATTGAGGGTTTGATGCACTATTGGAGTGACAGTAATTGAGGTCTTGCTGCAATATTGGAGGTTCAGTAATTGAGGGTATGCTGCAAAATTGGAGTGTCTGTAATTGAGTGTGTTCTGCACTATTGGAATGTTAGTAATTGATGGTGTGCTGCACTATTGGAGTGTCAGTAATTGAGGGTGTGCTGCACTATTGGAGTGACAGTAATTGAGGTTGTGCTGCACTATTGGAGTGTCAATTATTGAGGGTGTGATGCACTATTGGAGTGACAGTACTTGATGGTGTGCTGCACTATTGGAGTGTCACTAATTCAGGGTGTACTGCATAATTGGAGTGTCATTAATTGAGGTTGTGCTGCACTATTGGAGTGTCAGTAATTGAGGGTGTGCTGCACTATTGGAGTGTCAGTAATTGAGGGTGTGCTGCACTAATGGAGTGTCAGTAAATGAGGGTGTGCTGCACTATTGGAGCGACAGTAATTGAGGATGTGCTGCACTATTGGAGTGTCAGTAATTGAGGTTGTGTTGCACTATTGCAGTGTTAGTAATTGAGGGTGTGCTGCACTATTGCACTGTCAGTAATTGAGGGTGTGCTGCACTATTGGTGAGTCACTAATTGAGGATGTGCTGCACCATTGGCATGTCTGCAATTGAGGCTGTTTTGCAATATTGGACTGTCAGTAATTGAGGCTGTGCTGCACTTTTTGAGTATCAATAATTGATGATTTCGCTGCACCATTGGAGTATCAGTATTTGAGGGCGTGCTGCACTATTGTATTGTCAGAAATTGAGGGTGTGCTGCAATATTGGAGTGTCATTAATTAGGTTGTGCACACTTTTGGAGTGTCACTTATTGAGGGTTTGATGCACTATTGGAGTGACAGTAATTGAGGTCTTGCTGCAATATTGGAGTTTCAGTAATTGAGGGTATGCTGCAAAATTGGAGTGTCTGTAATTGAGTATGTGCTGCACTATTGGAGTGTCAGTAATTGATGGTGTGCTGCACTATTGGAATGTTAGTAATTGATGGTGTGCTGCACTATTGGAGTGTCAGTAATTGGGGGTGTGCTGCACTATTGGACTGTCAGTAGTGAAGGTGTGCTGCACTATTGGAGTGTCAGTAATTGAGGGTGTGCTGCACTATTGGAGTGTCAGTAATTGAGGGTGTGCTGCACTATTGGAGTGTCAGTAATTGAGGGTGTGCTGCACAAAAGTTGTGTCAGCAGTTGAGGGTGTGCTGCACTATTGGCGTGTCAGTATTTGTGAGTGTGTTGCACTATTGGATTGTCAGTAATTGTTTGTGTGCTGTACTATTGGAGTGTCAGTTAATGAGGGTGCTCTGCATTATTGGAGTGTAACTAATTTAGGGTGTGCTGCACTATTGAAGTATCAGTAATTGAGGGTGTGCTGCACGATTGGAGTGTCAGTAATTGAGGGTGTGCTGATCTATTGGAGCGTCAGTAATTGTGAGTGTGTTGCACTATTGGATTGTCAGTAATTGTTTGTGTGCTGCATTATTGGAGTGTAACTAATTGAGGGTGTGCTGCATTATTGGAGTGTCTGTAACTGAGGGTGTGCCGCACTATTGAGTGTCAGTAAATGATGGTGTGCTGCACTATTGGAGTGTCAGTAATTGAGGGTGTGCGGCACAATTGTATTGGCAGAAATTGAGGTTGTGCTGGATTATTGGTGTGTCATTAATTGAGTTTGTGCACACTATTGGAGTGTCACTTATTGTGGGTGTGATGCACTATTGGAGTGACAGTATTTGAGGTTGTGCTGCACTATTGTAGTGTCAATTATTGAGGGTGTGATGCACTATTGGAGTGACAGTACTTGACGGTGTGCTGCACTATTGGAGTGTCACTAATTCAGGGTGTACTGCAATATTGGAGTGTCATTAATTGAGGTTGTGCTGCACTATTGGAGTGTCAGTAATTGAGGGTGTGCTGCACTATTGGAGCGACAGTAATTGAGGATGTACTGCACTATTGGAGTTTCAGTAATTGTGGTTGTGTTGCACTATTGCAGTGTTAGTAATCGAGGGTGTGCTGCACTATTGCAGTGTTAGTAATTGAGTGTGTGCTGCACTTTTGCAGTGTTAGTAATTGATGGTGTGCTGCACTTTTGCAATGTTAGTAATTGAGGTTGAGAGGCACTATTGGTGTGTCACTAATTGAGGATGTGCTGCACAATTGGCGTATCTGTAATTGAGGCTGTTTTGCAATATTGGACTGTCAGTAATTGAGGCTGAGCTGCACCTTTTGAGTATCAGTAATTGATGGTTTCGCTGCACCATTGGAGTATCAGTAATTGAGGGTGTGCTGCACTATTGTATTGTCAGAAATTGAGGGTGTGCTGCAATATTGGAGTGTCATTAATTAGGATGTGCACACTATTGGAATGTCACTTATTGAGGGTTTGATGCACTATTGGAGTGACAGTAATTGAGGTTGTGCTGCACTGTTGGAATGTCAGTAATTGAGGGTGTGCTGCACTATTGGAGTGTCAGTAATTGAGGATGTTCTGCACTATTGGAGTGTCAGTAATTGAGGGTGTGCTGCACTATTGGAGTGTCAGTAATTGAGGGTGTGCTGCACTATTGGAGTGTCGGTAATTGAGGGTGTGCTGCACAATTGGTGTGTCAGCAATTGAGGGTCTGCTGCACTAACGGATGGTCAGCAACTGAGGTTGTGCTGCACTATTGGAGCGTCTGTAAATGAGGGTGTGCTGCACTATTGGAGTCAGTAATTGAAGTTGTGCTGCATTATTGAAGTCTCAGTATTTGCGGGTGTGCTGCACTATTGAAGTATCAGTAATTGAGGGTGCGCTGCAAAATTGGAGTGTCATTAATTGAGGTTGTGCTGCACTATTGGATTGTCAGTAATTGAGGGTGTGCTGCACTATTGGAGTGTCAGTAATTGAGGGTGTGCTGCACTATTGGAGTGTCAGTAAATGAGGATGTGCTGCACTATTGGAGCGACAGTAATTGAGGATGTGCTGCACTATTGGAGTGTCAGTAATTGAGGTTGTGTTGCACTATTGCAGTGTTAGTAATTGAGGTTGTGCTGCACTATTGCAGTGTCAGTAATTGTGGGTGTGCTGCACTATTGGTGAGTCACTAATTGAGGATGTGCTGCACCATTGGCATGTCTGCAATTGAGGCTGTTTTGCAAAATTGGACTGTCAGTAATTGAGGCTTTCCTGCACCTTTTGAGTATCAATAATTGATGATTTCGCTGCATCATTGGAGTATCAGTAATTGAGGGCGTGCTGCACTATTGTATTGTCAGAAATTGAGGGTGTGCTGCAATATTGGAGTGTCATTAATTAGGTTGTGCACACTATTGGAGTGTCACTTATTGAGGGTTTGATGCACTATTGGAGTGACAGTAATTGAGGTCTTGCTGCAATATTGGAGGTTCAGTAATTGAGGGTATGCTGCAAAATTGGAGTGTCTGTAATTGAGTGTGTTCTGCACTATTGGAATGTTAGTAATTGATGGTGTGCTGCACTATTGGAGTGTCAGTAATTGAGGGTGTGCTGCACTATTGGAGTGACAGTAATTGAGGTTGTGCTGCACTATTGGAGTGTCAATTATTGAGGGTGTGATGCACTATTGGAGTGACAGTACTTGATGGTGTGCTGCACTATTGGAGTGTCACTAATTCAGGGTGTACTGCATAATTGGAGTGTCATTAATTGAGGTTGTGCTGCACTATTGGAGTGTCAGTAATTGAGGGTGTGCTGCACTATTGGAGTGTCAGTAATTGAGGGTGTGCTGCACTAATGGAGTGTCAGTAAATGAGGGTGTGCTGCACTATTGGAGCGACAGTAATTGAGGATGTGCTGCACTATTGGAGTGTCAGTAATTGAGGTTGTGTTGCACTATTGCAGTGTTAGTAATTGAGGGTGTGCTGCACTATTGCACTGTCAGTAATTGAGGGTGTGCTGCACTATTGGTGAGTCACTAATTGAGGATGTGCTGCACCATTGGCATGTCTGCAATTGAGGCTGTTTTGCAATATTGGACTGTCAGTAATTGAGGCTGTGCTGCACTTTTTGAGTATCAATAATTGATGATTTCGCTGCACCATTGGAGTATCAGTATTTGAGGGCGTGCTGCACTATTGTATTGTCAGAAATTGAGGGTGTGCTGCAATATTGGAGTGTCATTAATTAGGTTGTGCACACTTTTGGAGTGTCACTTATTGAGGGTTTGATGCACTATTGGAGTGACAGTAATTGAGGTCTTGCTGCAATATTGGAGTTTCAGTAATTGAGGGTATGCTGCAAAATTGGAGTGTCTGTAATTGAGTATGTGCTGCACTATTGGAGTGTCAGTAATTGATGGTGTGCTGCACTATTGGAATGTTAGTAATTGATGGTGTGCTGCACTATTGGAGTGTCAGTAATTGGGGGTGTGCTGCACTATTGGACTGTCAGTAGTGAAGGTGTGCTGCACTATTGGAGTGTCAGTAATTGAGGGTGTGCTGCACTATTGGAGTGTCAGTAATTGAGGGTGTGCTGCACTATTGGAGTGTCAGTAATTGAGGGTGTGCTGCACAAAAGTTGTGTCAGCAGTTGAGGGTGTGCTGCACTATTGGCGTGTCAGTATTTGTGAGTGTGTTGCACTATTGGATTGTCAGTAATTGTTTGTGTGCTGTACTATTGGAGTGTCAGTTAATGAGGGTGCTCTGCATTATTGGAGTGTAACTAATTTAGGGTGTGCTGCACTATTGAAGTATCAGTAATTGAGGGTGTGCTGCACGATTGGAGTGTCAGTAATTGAGGGTGTGCTGATCTATTGGAGCGTCAGTAATTGTGAGTGTGTTGCACTATTGGATTGTCAGTAATTGTTTGTGTGCTGCATTATTGGAGTGTAACTAATTGAGGGTGTGCTGCATTATTGGAGTGTCTGTAACTGAGGGTGTGCCGTACTATTGAGTGTCAGTAAATGATGGTGTGCTGCACTATTGGAGTGTCAGTAATTGAGGGTGTGCGGCACAATTGTATTGGCAGAAATTGAGGTTGTGCTGGATTATTGGTGTGTCATTAATTGAGTTTGTGCACACTATTGGAGTGTCACTTATTGTGGGTGTGATGCACTATTGGAGTGACAGTATTTGAGGTTGTGCTGCACTATTGTAGTGTCAATTATTGAGGGTGTGATGCACTATTGGAGTGACAGTACTTGACGGTGTGCTGCACTATTGGAGTGTCACTAATTCAGGGTGTACTGCAATATTGGAGTGTCATTAATTGAGGTTGTGCTGCACTATTGGAGTGTCAGTAATTGAGGGTGTGCTGCACTATTGGAGCGACAGTAATTGAGGATGTACTGCACTATTGGAGTTTCAGTAATTGTGGTTGTGTTGCACTATTGCAGTGTTAGTAATCGAGGGTGTGCTGCACTATTGCAGTGTTAGTAATTGAGTGTGTGCTGCACTTTTGCAGTGTTAGTAATTGATGGTGTGCTGCACTTTTGCAATGTTAGTAATTGAGGTTGAGAGGCACTATTGGTGTGTCACTAATTGAGGATGTGCTGCACAATTGGCGTATCTGTAATTGAGGCTGTTTTGCAATATTGGACTGTCAGTAATTGAGGCTGAGCTGCACCTTTTGAGTATCAGTAATTGATGGTTTCGCTGCACCATTGGAGTATCAGTAATTGAGGGTGTGCTGCACTATTGTATTGTCAGAAATTGAGGGTGTGCTGCAATATTGGAGTGTCATTAATTAGGATGTGCACACTATTGGAATGTCACTTATTGAGGGTTTGATGCACTATTGGAGTGACAGTAATTGAGGTTGTGCTGCACTGTTGGAATGTCAGTAATTGAGGGTGTGCTGCACTATTGGAGTGTCAGTAATTGAGGATGTTCTGCACTATTGGAGTGTCAGTAATTGAGGGTGTGCTGCACTATTGGAGTGTCAGTAATTGAGGGTGTGCTGCACTATTGGAGTGTCGGTAATTGAGGGTGTGCTGCACAATTGGTGTGTCAGCAATTGAGGGTGTGCTGCACTATTGGCGTGTCAGTATTTGAGGGTCTGCTGCACTAACGGATGGTCAGCAACTGAGGGTGTGCTGCACTATTGGAGCGTCTGTAAATGAGGGTGTGCTGCACTATTGGAGTCAGTAATTGAAGTTGTGCTGCATTATTGAAGTCTCAGTATTTGCGGGTGTGCTGCACTATTGAAGTATCAGTAATTGAGGGTGCGCTGCAAAATTGGAGTGTCAGTAATTGAGGGTGTGCTGCACAATTGTTGTGTCAGTAATTGAGGGTGTGCTGCACTATTGTTGTGTCAGTAATTGAGGGTGTGCTGCACTATTGAAGTATCAGTAATTGAGGGTGTGCTGCACGATTGGAGTGTCAGTAATTGAGGGTGTGCTGATCTATTGGAGCGTCAGTAATTGTGAGTGTGTTGCACTATTGGATTGTCAGTAATTGTTTGTGTGCTGCATTATTGGAGTGTAACTAATTGAGGGTGTGCTGCATTATTGGAGTGTCTGTAACTGAAGGTGTGCCGCACTATTGAGTGTCAGTAAATGATGGTGTGCTGCACTATTGGAGTGTCAGTAATTTAGGGTGTGCGGCACAATTGTATTGTCAGAAATTAAGGTTGTGCTGGATTATTGGTGTGTCATTAATTGATTTTGTGCACACTATTAGAGTATCACTTATTGTGGGTGTGATGCACTATTGGAGTGACAGTAATTGAGGATGTGCTGCACTATTGGAGTGTCAATTATTGAGGGTGTGATGCACTATTGGAGTGACAGTACTTGATGGTGTGCTGCACTATTGGAGTGTCACTAATTCAGGGTGTACTGCAATATTGGAGTGTCATTAATTGAGGTTGTGCTGCACTATTGGATTGTCAGTAATTGAGGGTGTGCTGCACTATTGGAGTGTCAGTAATTGAGGGTGTGCTGCACTATTGGAGTGTCAGTAAATGAGGATGTGCTGCACTATTGGAGCGACAGTAATTGAGGATGTGCTGCACTATTGGAGTGTCAGTAATTGAGGTTGTGTTGCACTATTGCAGTGTTAGTAATTGAGGTTGTGCTGCACTATTGCAGTGTCAGTAATTGAGTGTGTGCTGCACTATTGGTGAGTCACTAATTGAGGATGTGCTGCACCATTGGCATGTCTGCAATTGAGGCTGTTTTGCAAAATTGGACTGTCAGTAATTGAGTCTTTCCTGCACCTTTTGAGTATCAATAATTGATGATTTCGCTGCACCATTGGAGTATCAGTAATTGAGGGCGTGCTGCACTATTGTATTGTCAGAAATTGAGGGTGTGCTGCAATATTGGAGTGTCATTAATTAGGTTGTGCACACTATTGGAGTGTCACTTATTGAGGGTTTGTTGCACTATTGGAGTGACAGTAATTGAGGTCTTGCTGCAATATTGGAGGTTCAGTAATTGAGGGTATGCTGCAAAATTGGAGTGTCTGTAATTGAGTGTGTTCTGCACTATTGGAATGTTAGTAATTGAGGATGTGCTGCACTATTGGAGTGTCAGTAATTGAGGGTGTGCTGCACTATTGGAGTGACAGTAATTGAGGTTGTGCTGCACTATTGGAGTGTCAATTATTGAGGGTGTGATGCACTATTGGAGTGACAGTAATTGATGTTGCGCTGCACTATTGGAATGTCAATTATTGAGGGTGTGATGCACTATTGGAGTGACAGTATTTGATGGTGTGCTGCACTATTGGAGTGTCACTAATTCAGGGTGTACTGCAATATTGGAGTGTCATTAATTGAGGTTGTGCTGCACTATTGGAGTGTCAGTAATTGAGGGTGTGCTGCACTATTGGAGCGACAGTAATTGAGGATGTACTGCTCTATTGGAGTTTCAGTAATTGAGGGTGTGCTGCACAATTGGTGTTTCAGTAATTGAGGGTGTGCTGCACTATTGGAGTGTCATTAATTGAGGGTGTGCTGCACTATTGCGGTGTCAGTAATTGAGGGTGTGCTGCGCTATTGGACTGTCAGTAATTGAGGGTGTGCTGCATTGTTGGTGTGTCAGTAATTGAGGTTGTGCTGCACAATTCGATTGTCAGTAATTGTGCGTGTGCTGCACTATTGGAGCATCAGTAATTGTGGGTGTGCTGCACTATTGGGGTGTCAGTAATTGAGGGCATGCTGCAGTATTGGAGTGTCAGTAATAGAAGTTGTGCTGCACTATTGGAGTATCTGTAATTGAGGTTGTTTTGCAAAATTGGAGTGTCAGTAATTGAGGCTGAGCTGCACCATTGGAGTATTAGTAATTGAGGTTTCGCTGCACCATTGGAGTATCAGTAATTGAGGGTGTGCTGCAATACTGGAGTGTCTGTAACTGAGGGTGTGCTGCACTATTGCAGGGTCAGTAAATGATGTTGTGCTGCACTATTGGAGTGTCAGTAATTTAGGGTGTGCGGCACAGTTGTATTGTCAGAAATTGAGGTTGTGCTGGATTATTGGTGTGTCATTAATTGATTTTGTGCACACTATTAGAGTATCACTTATTGTGGGTGTGATGCACTATTGGAGTGACAGTAATTGCGGTTGTGCTGCACTATTGGAGTGTCAATTATTGAGGGTGTGATGCACTATTGGAGTGACAGTACTTGATGGTGTGCTGCACTATTGGAGTGTCACTAATTCAGGGTGTACTGCATAATTGGAGTGTCATTAATTGAGGTTGTGCTGCACTATTGGAGTGTCAGTAATTGAGGGTGTGCTGCACTATTGGAGTGTCAGTAATTGAGGGTGTGCTGCACTAATGGAGTGTCAGTAAATGAGGGTGTGCTGCACTATTGGAGCGACAGTAATTGAGGATGTGCTGCACTATTGGAGTGTCAGTAATTGAGGTTGTGTTGCACTATTGCAGTGTTAGTAATTGAGGGTGTGCTGCACTATTGCAGTGTCAGTAATTGAGGGTGTGCTGCACTATTGGTGAGTCACTAATTGAGGATGTGCTGCCCCATTGGCATGTCTGCAATTGAGGCTGTTTTGCAATATTGGACTGTCAGTAATTGAGGCTGTGCTGCACTTTTTGAGTATCAATAATTGATGATTTCGCTGCACCATTGGAGTATCAGTATTTGAGGGCGTGCTGCACTATTGTATTGTCAGAAATTGAGGGTGTGCTGCAATATTGGAGTGTCATTAATTAGGTTGTGCACACTTTTGGAGTGTCACTTATTGAGGGTTTGATGCACTATTGGAGTGACAGTAATTGAGGTCTTGCTGCAATATTGGAGTTTCAGTAATTGAGGGTATGCTGCAAAATTGGAGTGTCTGTAATTGAGTATGTGCTGCACTATTGGAGTGTCAGTAATTGATGGTGTGCTGCACTATTGGAATGTTAGTAATTGATGGTGTGCTGCACTATTGGAGTGTCAGTAATTGGGGGTGTGCTGCACTATTGGAGTGTCAGTAGTGAAGGTGTGCTGCACTATTGGAGTGTCAGTAATTGAGGGTGTGCTGCACTATTGGAGTGTCAGTAATTGAGGGTGTGCTGCACTATTGGAGTATTAGTAATTGAGGTTTCGCTGCACCATTGGAGTATCAGTAATTGAGGGTGTGCTGCAATACTGGAGTGTCTGTAACTGAGGGTGTGCTGCACTATTGCAGGGTCAGTAAATGATGTTGTGCTGCACTATTGGAGTGTCAGTAATTTAGGGTGTGCGGCACAGTTGTATTGTCAGAAATTGAGGTTGTGCTGGATTATTGGTGTGTCATTAATTGATTTTGTGCACACTATTAGAGTATCACTTATTGTGGGTGTGATGCACTATTGGAGTGACAGTAATTGCGGTTGTGCTGCACTATTGGAGTGTCAATTATTGAGGGTGTGATGCACTATTGGAGTGACAGTACTTGATGGTGTGCTGCACTATTGGAGTGTCACTAATTCAGGGTGTACTGCATAATTGGAGTGTCATTAATTGAGGTTGTGCTGCACTATTGGAGTGTCAGTAATTGAGGGTGTGCTGCACTATTGGAGTGTCAGTAATTGAGGGTGTGCTGCACTAATGGAGTGTCAGTAAATGAGGGTGTGCTGCACTATTGGAGCGACAGTAATTGAGGATGTGCTGCACTATTGGAGTGTCAGTAATTGAGGTTGTGTTGCACTATTGCAGTGTTAGTAATTGAGGGTGTGCTGCACTATTGCAGTGTCAGTAATTGAGGGTGTGCTGCACTATTGGTGAGTCACTAATTGAGGATGTGCTGCCCCATTGGCATGTCTGCAATTGAGGCTGTTTTGCAATATTGGACTGTCAGTAATTGAGGCTGTGCTGCACTTTTTGAGTATCAATAATTGATGATTTCGCTGCACCATTGGAGTATCAGTATTTGAGGGCGTGCTGCACTATTGTATTGTCAGAAATTGAGGGTGTGCTGCAATATTGGAGTGTCATTAATTAGGTTGTGCACACTTTTGGAGTGTCACTTATTGAGGGTTTGATGCACTATTGGAGTGACAGTAATTGAGGTCTTGCTGCAATATTGGAGTTTCAGTAATTGAGGGTATGCTGCAAAATTGGAGTGTCTGTAATTGAGTATGTGCTGCACTATTGGAGTGTCAGTAATTGATGGTGTGCTGCACTATTGGAATGTTAGTAATTGATGGTGTGCTGCACTATTGGAGTGTCAGTAATTGGGGGTGTGCTGCACTATTGGACTGTCAGTAGTGAAGGTGTGCTGCACTATTGGAGTGTCAGTAATTGAGGGTGTGCTGCACTATTGGAGTGTCAGTAATTGAGGGTGTGCTGCACTATTGGAGTGTCAGTAATTGAGGGTGTGCTGCACAAAAGTTGTGTCAGCAGTTGAGGGTGTGCTGCACTATTGGCGTGTCAGTATTTGTGAGTGTGTTGCACTATTGGATTGTCAGTAATTGTTTGTGTGCTGTACTATTGGAGTGTCAGTAATGAGGGTGCTCTGCATTATTGGAGTGTAACTAATTTAGGGTGTGCTGCACTATTGAAGTATCAGTAATTGAGGGTGTGCTGCACGATTGGAGTGTCAGTAATTGAGGGTGTGCTGATCTATTGGAGCGTCAGTAATTGTGAGTGTGTTGCACTATTGGATTGTCAGTAATTGTTTGTGTGCTGCATTATTGGAGTGTAACTAATTGAGGGTGTGCTGCATTATTGGAGTGTCTGTAACTGAAGGTGTGCCGCACTATTGAGTGTCAGTAAATGATGGTGTGCTGCACTATTGGAGTGTCAGTAATTTAGGGTGTGCGGCACAATTGTATTGTCAGAAATTAAGGTTGTGCTGGATTATTGGTGTGTCATTAATTGATTTTGTGCACACTATTAGAGTATCACTTATTGTGGGTGTGATGCACTATTGGAGTGACAGTAATTGAGGATGTGCTGCACTATTGGAGTGTCAATTATTGAGGGTGTGATGCACTATTGGAGTGACAGTGCTTGATGGTGTGCTGCACTATTGGAGTGTCACTAATTCAGGGTGTACTGCAATATTGGAGTGTCATTAATTGAGGTTGTGCTGCACTATTGGATTGTCAGTAATTGAGGGTGTGCTGCACTATTGGAGTGTCAGTAATTGAGGGTGTGCTGCACTATTGGAGTGTCAGTAAATGAGGATGTGCTGCACTATTGGAGCGACAGTAATTGAGGATGTGCTGCACTATTGGAGTGTCAGTAATTGAGGTTGTGTTGCACTATTGCAGTGTTAGTAATTGAGGTTGTGCTGCACTATTGCAGTGTCAGTAATTGTGGGTGTGCTGCACTATTGGTGAGTCACTAATTGAGGATGTGCTGCACCATTGGCATGTCTGCAATTGAGGCTGTTTTGCAAAATTGGACTGTCAGTAATTGAGGCTTTCCTGCACCTTTTGAGTATCAATAATTGATGATTTCGCTGCATCATTGGAGTATCAGTAATTGAGGGCGTGCTGCACTATTGTATTGTCAGAAATTGAGGGTGTGCTGCAATATTGGAGTGTCATTAATTAGGTTGTGCACACTATTGGAGTGTCACTTATTGAGGGTTTGATGCACTATTGGAGTGACAGTAATTGAGGTCTTGCTGCAATATTGGAGGTTCAGTAATTGAGGGTATGCTGCAAAATTGGAGTGTCTGTAATTGAGTGTGTTCTGCACTATTGGAATGTTAGTAATTGATGGTGTGCTGCACTATTGGAGTGTCAGTAATTGAGGGTGTGCTGCACTATTGGAGTGACAGTAATTGAGGTTGTGCTGCACTATTGGAGTGTCAATTATTGAGGGTGTGATGCACTATTGGAGTGACAGTAATTGATGTTGCGCTGCACTATTGGAATGTCAATTATTGAGGGTGTGATGCACTATTGGAGTGACAGTATTTGATGGTGTGCTGCACTATTGCAGTGTCACTAATTCAGGGTATACTGCAATATTGGAGTGTCATTAATTGAGGTTGTGCTGCACTATTGGAGTGTCAGTAATTGAGGGTGTGCTGCACTATTGGAGCGACAGTAATTGAGGATGTACTGCACTATTGGAGTTTCAGTAATTGAGGGTGTGCTGCACAATTGGTGTTTCAGTAATTGAGGGTGTGCTGCACTATTGGAGTGTCATTAATTGAGGGTGTGCTGCACTATTGCGGTGTCAGTAATTGAGGGTGTGCTGCGCTATTGGACTGTCAGTAATTGAGGGAGTGCTGCATTGTTGGTGTGTCAGTAATTGAGGTTGTGCTGCACAATTCGATTGTCAGTAATTGTGCGTGTGCTGCATTATTGGAGCATCAGTAATTGTGGGTGTGCTGCACTATTGGGGTGTCAGTAATTGAGGGCATGCTGCAGTATTGGAGTGTCAGTAATAGAAGTTGTGCTGCACTATTGGAGTATCTGTAATTGAGGTTGTTTTGCAAAATTGGAGTGTCAGTAATTGAGGCTGAGCTGCACCATTGGAATATTAGTAATTGAGGTTTCGCTGCACCATTGGAGTATCAGTAATTGAGGGTGTGCTGCAATACTGGAGTGTCTGTAACTGAGGGTGTGCTGCACTATTGCAGGGTCAGTAAATGATGTTGTGCTGTACTATTGGAGTGTCAGTAAGTTAGGGTGTGCGGCACAGTTGTATTGTCAGAAATTGAGGTTGTGCTGGATTATTGGTGTGTCATTAATTGATTTTGTGCACACTATTAGAGTATCACTTATTGTGGGTGTGATGCACTATTGGAGTGACAGTAATTGCGGTTGTGCTGCACTATTGGAGTGTCAATTATTGAGGGTGTGATGCACTATTGGAGTGACAGTACTTGATGGTGTGCTGCACTATTGGAGTGTCACTAATTCAGGGTGTACTGCATAATTGGAGTGTCATTAATTGAGGTTGTGCTGCACTATTGGAGTGTCAGTAATTGAGGGTGTGCTGCACTATTGGAGTGCCAGTAATTGAGGGTGTGCTGCACTAATGGAGTGTCAGTAAATGAGGGTGTGCTGCACTATTGGAGCGACAGTAATTGAGGATGTGCTGCACTATTGGAGTGTCAGTAATTGAGGTTGTGTTGCACTATTGCAGTGTTAGTAATTGAGGGTGTGCTGCACTATTGCAGTGTCAGTAATTGAGGGTGTGCTGCACTATTGGTGAGTCACTAATTGAGGATGTGCTGCACCATTGGCATGTCTGCAATTGAGGCTGTTTTGCAATATTGGACTGTCAGTAATTGAGGCTGTGCTGCACTTTTTGAGTATCAATAATTGATGATTTCGCTGCACCATTGGAGTATCAGTATTTGAGGGCGTGCTGCACTATTGTATTGTCAGAAATTGAGGGTGTGCTGCAATATTGGAGTGTCATTAATTAGGTTGTGCACACTTTTGGAGTGTCACTTATTGAGGGTTTGATGCACTATTGGAGTGACAGTAATTGAGGTCTTGCTGCAATATTGGAGTTTCAGTAATTGAGGGTATGCTGCAAAATTGGAGTGTCTGTAATTGAGTATGTGCTGCACTATTGGAGTGTCAGTAATTGATGGTGTGCTGCACTATTGGAATGTTAGTAATTGATGGTGTGCTGCACTATTGGAGTGTCAGTAATTGGGGGTGTGCTGCACTATTGGACTGTCAGTAGTGAAGGTGTGCTGCACTATTGGAGTGTCAGTAATTGAGGGTGTGCTGCACTATTGGAGTGTCAGTAATTGAGGGTGTGCTGCACTATTGGAGTGTCAGTAATTGAGGGTGTGCTGCACAAAAGTTGTGTCAGCAGTTGAGGGTGTGCTGCACTATTGGCGTGTCAGTATTTGTGAGTGTGTTGCACTATTGGATTGTCAGTAATTGTTTGTGTGCTGTACTATTGGAGTGTCAGTTAATGAGGGTGCTCTGCATTATTGGAGTGTAACTAATTTAGGGTGTGCTGCACTATTGAAGTATCAGTAATTGAGGGTGTGCTGCACGATTGGAGTGTCAGTAATTGAGGGTGTGCTGATCTATTGGAGCGTCAGTAATTGTGAGTGTGTTGCACTATTGGATTGTCAGTAATTGTTTGTGTGCTGCATTATTGGAGTGTAACTAATTGAGGGTGTGCTGCATTATTGGAGTGTCTGTAACTGAAGGTGTGCCGCACTATTGAGTGTCAGTAAATGATGGTGTGCTGCACTATTGGAGTGTCAGTAATTTAGGGTGTGCGGCACAATTGTATTGTCAGAAATTAAGGTTGTGCTGGATTATTGGTGTGTCATTAATTGATTTTGTGCACACTATTAGAGTATCACTTATTGTGGGTGTGATGCACTATTGGAGTGACAGTAATTGAGGATGTGCTGCACTATTGGAGTGTCAATTATTGAGGGTGTGATGCACTATTGGAGTGACAGTGCTTGATGGTGTGCTGCACTATTGGAGTGTCACTAATTCAGGGTGTACTGCAATATTGGAGTGTCATTAATTGAGGTTGTGCTGCACTATTGGATTGTCAGTAATTGAGGGTGTGCTGCACTATTGGAGTGTCAGTAATTGAGGGTGTGCTGCACTATTGGAGTGTCAGTAAATGAGGATGTGCTGCACTATTGGAGCGACAGTAATTGAGGATGTGCTGCACTATTGGAGTGTCAGTAATTGAGGTTGTGTTGCACTATTGCAGTGTTAGTAATTGAGGTTGTGCTGCACTATTGCAGTGTCAGTAATTGTGGGTGTGCTGCACTATTGGTGAGTCACTAATTGAGGATGTGCTGCACCATTGGCATGTCTGCAATTGAGGCTGTTTTGCAAAATTGGACTGTCAGTAATTGAGGCTTTCCTGCACCTTTTGAGTATCAATAATTGATGATTTCGCTGCATCATTGGAGTATCAGTAATTGAGGGCGTGCTGCACTATTGTATTGTCAGAAATTGAGGGTGTGCTGCAATATTGGAGTGTCATTAATTAGGTTGTGCACACTATTGGAGTGTCACTTATTGAGGGTTTGATGCACTATTGGAGTGACAGTAATTGAGGTCTTGCTGCAATATTGGAGGTTCAGTAATTGAGGGTATGCTGCAAAATTGGAGTGTCTGTAATTGAGTGTGTTCTGCACTATTGGAATGTTAGTAATTGATGGTGTGCTGCACTATTGGAGTGTCAGTAATTGAGGGTGTGCTGCACTATTGGAGTGACAGTAATTGAGGTTGTGCTGCACTATTGGAGTGTCAATTATTGAGGGTGTGATGCACTATTGGAGTGACAGTAATTGATGTTGCGCTGCACTATTGGAATGTCAATTATTGAGGGTGTGATGCACTATTGGAGTGTCTGTAACTGGGGGTGACCTGCACTATTGGACTATTAGAAATTGAGGGTGTGCTGCACTATTGGATTGTCAGCAACTGAGGGTTTGCTGCACTATTGGAGTGTCTGTAATTGAGGTTTTGCTGCACTATTGGAGTGTCAGTAATTGAGGGTGAGCTGCACTATTGGAGTTTCAGTAATTGAGGGTTCGCTGCACCGTTGGAGTGTCAGTAATTGAGGGTGTGCTGCACTGTTGGAGTGTCAGTAATTGAGTGTGTGCTGCACAATTGGAGTGTCAGTAATTGAGGGTGTGCTGCACTATTGGAGTGTCAGTAATTGAGGATGTGCTGCAGTATTGGAGTGTTAGTAATTGAGGGTGTTTTGCACTATTGGCGTGTCAGTATTTGAGGGTCTGCTGCACTATCGGATGGTCAGCAACTGAGTTTGTGCTGCACTTTTGGAGTGTCAGTAAATGAGGGTGTGCTGCACTATTGGAGTCACTAATTGAAGTTGTGCTGCATTATTGAAGTCTCAGTATTTGAGGGTGTGCTGCACTATTGGAGTGTCAGTAATTGAGGATTTGCTACAATATAGGACTTTCAGTAATTGAGGGTGTGCTGCACTATTGGAGTGTCAGTAATTGAGGATGTGCTACAATGTTGGACTGTCAGTATTTGAGGGTGTGCTGCACTATAGGAGTGTCAGTAATTGAGGATGTGCTACAATGTTGCACTGTCAGTATTTGAGGGTTTGTTGCACTATTGGATATTCAGTAATTGAGGGTGTGCAGCACTCTTGGAGTGTCTGTAATTGAGGTTTTGCTGCATTATTGGAGTGTCTGTAATTGAGGGTGTGCCTCATTATTGAAATCTCAGCATTTGAGGGTCTGCTGCACTATTGGGGTGTCATTAATTGAGGGTGTGCTGCACTATTGGAGTGTCAGTAATTGAGGGTGTGCTGCACTATTGGAGTGTCAGTAATTGAGGGTGTGCTGCTCTATTGGAGTGTCAATAATTGAAGGAGTGATGCACTATTGGACTGTCAGTAATTGAGGGTGTGCTGCACAATTGGAGTGTCAGTAATTGAGGGTGTGCTGCACTATTGGAATGACTGTAATTCAGGTTGTGCTGCACTATTGGCGTGTCAGTATTTGAGGGTCTGCTGCACTATCGGATGGTCAGCAACTGAGGTTGTGCTGCACTATTGGAGTGTCTGTAAATGAGGGTGTGCTGCAGTCCTGGAGTGTCTGTAATTGAGGGTGTGCTGCACTATTGGAGTCTCAGTAATTGTGGGTGTGGTGCACTATTGGAGTGTCAGTAATTGAGGGTGTGCTGCACTATTGGATTGTCAGTAATTGAGGGTGTGCTGTTCTATTGGAGTGTCAGTAATTGAGGGTGTGCTGCACTATTGGAGTGTCAGTAATTGTGGGTGTGGTGCACTATTGGAGTGCCAGTAATTGAGAGTGTGCTGCACTATTGGAGTGTCAGTAATTGAGGGTGTGCTGCACTATTGGAGTGTCAGTAATTGAAGTTGTGCCACGCTATTGGAATATCTGTAATTGAGGTTGTTTTGCTATATTGGAGAATCAGTAATTGAGGGTTCGCTGCATCATTTGATTATCAGTAATTGAGGGTGTGCTGCACTCCTGGAGTGTCTGTAATTGAGGGTGTGCTGCACTATTGGAGTGACAGTGATTGAGGGTATGCGGCACTATTGGAGTGTTAGTAATTGAGGTTGTGCTGCACTACTGGAGTGCCTGTAATTGAGAGTGTGCTGCACTATTGTATTGTCTGAAATTCAGGGTGTGCTGCAATATTGGAGTCAAGGTAATCGAGGGTCCGCTGCAATATTGGAGTGTCATTAATTAGATTGTGTACACAATTGGAGTGTCACTTATTGAGGGTGTGATGCAGTATTGGAGAGTCAGTAATTGAGTTTGAACTGCACTACTTGTGTGTCAGTAATTGAGGTTGTGCTGCAATATTGGAGTCTCTGTAATTGAGGGTGTGCTGCATTATTGAATTCTCAGTATTTGTGGGTGTGCTGCACTATTGGAGAGACAGTAATTGAGGGTGTGCTGCACTGTTGGAGTGTCAGTAATTGAGGGTGTGCTGCACTATTGGATTGTCAGTAATTGAGGGTGTGCTGTTCTATTGGAGTGCCAGTAATTGAGGGTGTGCTGCACTATTGGAGTGTCTGTAATTTTGGGTGTGGTGCACTATTGGAGTGTCAGTAATTGTGGGTGTGGTGCACTATTGGAGTGTCAGTAATTGAGGGTGTGGTGCACTATTGGATTGTCAGTAATTGATGCTGTGCTGCACTATTGGAGTGTCAGTATTTGATGGTTTGCTGCACTATTGGAGTGTCAATAATTTTGGGTGTGCTGCCCTTTTGGAGGGTCAGTAACTGAGTGTGCCCTGCAATATTGGAGTGTCTGTAATTGAGGGTGTTCTGCATTATTGAAGTCTCAGTATTTGAGGGTGTGCCACACTATTGGAATAACTGTAATTGAGGTTGTTTTGCTATATTGGAGTATCAGTAATTGAGGGTTCGCTGCATCATTTGATTATCAGTAATTGAGGGTGTGCTGCACTCCTGGAGTGTCTGTAATTGAGGGTGTGCTGCACTATTGGAGTGACAGTGATTGAGGTTATGCGGCACTATTGGAGTGTTAGTAATGGAGGGTATGCTGCAATATTGGTGTCTCAGTAATTCCGAGTGTGCTGAACTATTGGAGTGTCAGTAATTGAGTGTGTGCTGCACTATTGGAGCGTCAGTAATTGAGGGTGTGCTGCACTGTTGGAGGTTTAGTAATTGAGTGTGTGCTCAATATTTGAGTGTCTGTAATTGAGGGTGTGCCTCATTAATGAAATCTCAGCATTTGAAGGTCTGCTGCACTATTGGGGAGTCATTAATTGAGGGTGTGCTGCACTATTGGAATGTCAGTAATTGGGAGTGTGCTGCACTATTGTGGTGTCAGTAATTGAGGGTGTGCTGCACTATTGGAGTGTCAGTAATTGAGGGTGTGCTGCACTATTGGAGTGACAGTGATTGAGGGTATGCAGCACTATTGGAGTGTTAGTAATGGAGGGTATACTGCAATATTGGTGTCTCAGTAATTCAGAGTGTGCTGAACTATTGGAGTGTCAGTAATTGAGGGTGTGCTGCACTATTGGATTGTCAGTAATTGAGGGTGTGCTGTTCTATTGGAGTGTCAGTAGTTGAGGGTGTGCTGCACTATTGGAGTGTCAGTAATTGAGGGTGTGCTGCACTATTGGAGTGTCAGTAACTTTGGGTGTGGTGCACTATTGGAGTGTCAGTAATTGAGGGTGTGCTGCACTATTGGATTGTCAGTAATTGAGGGTGTGCTGTTCTTTTGGAGTGTCAGTAATTGAGGGTGTGCTGCACTATTGGAGTGTCAGTAATTGTGGGTGTGGTGCACTATTGGAGTGTCAGTAATTGAGGGTGTGCTGCACTATTGGAGTGTCAGTAATTGAGTGTGTGCTCAATATTGGAGTGTCTGTAATTGAGGGTGTGCTGCACTATTGGAGTGACAGTGATTGAGGTTATGCGGCAATATTGGAGTGTTAGTAATGGAGGGTATGCTGCAATATTGGTGTCTCAGTAATTCAGAGTGTGCTTTTCTATTGGAGCGTCAGTAATTGAGGGTGTGCTGCACTATTGCAGTGTCAGTAATTGAGGGTGTGCTGCACTACTGGAGTGTCTGTAATTGAGTGTGTGCTGCACTATTGGAGTGTCAGAAATTCAGGGTGTGCTGCAATATTCGAGTGTCATTAATTAGATTGTGCACACAATTGGAGTGTCACTTATTGAGGGTGTGATGCAGTATTGGAGAGTCAGTAATTGAGTTTGAGCTGCACTACTGGTGTGTCAGTAATTGAGGTTGTGTTGCAATATTGGAGTCTCTGTAATTGAGGGTGTGCTGCATTATTGAATTCTCAGTATTTGTGGGTGTGCTGCACTATTGGGGTGTCATTAATTGAGGGTGTGCTGCGCTCATGGACTGTCAGTAATTCAGGGCATGCTGCACTATTGGGGTGTCAGTAATTGATGCTGTGCGGCACTATTGGAGTGTCAGTAATTGATGCTGTGCTGCACTATTGGAGTGCCAGTAATTGAGAGTGTGCTGCACTATTGGAGTGTCAGTAGTTGAGGGTGTGCTGCACTATTGGAGTGTCAGTAATTGAAGTTGTGCCACGCTATTGGAGTATCTGTAATTGAGGTTGTTTTGCTATATTGGAGTATCAGTAATTGAGGGTTCGCTGCATCATTTGATTATCAGTAATTGAGGGTGTGCTGCACTCCTGGAGTGTCTGTAATTGAGGGTGTGCTGCACTATTGGAGTGACAGTGATTGAGGGTATGCGGCACTATTGGAGTGTTAGTAATGGAGGGTATGCTGCAATATTGGTGTCTCAGTAATTCAGAGTGTGCTGAACTATTGGTGTGTCAGAAATTGAGGGTGTGCTGCACTACTGGAGTGTCTGTAATTGAGAGTGTGCTGCACTATTGTATTGTCTGAAATTCAGGGTGTGCTGCAATATTGGAGTCACGGTAATCGAGGGTCCGCTGCAATATTGGAGTGTCATTAATTAGATTGTGCACACAATTGGAGTGTCACTTATTGAGGGTGTGATGCAGTATTGGAGAGTCAGTAATTGAGTTTGAACTGCACTACTTGTGTGTCAGTAATTGAGGTTGTGCTGCAATATTGGAGTCTCTGTAATTGAGGGTGTGCTGCATTATTGAATTCTCAGTATTTGTGGGTGTGCTGCACTATTGGAGAGACAGTAATTGAGGGTGCGCTGCACTGTTGGAGTGTCAGTAATTGAGGGTGTGCTGTTCTATTGGATTGCCAGTAATTGAGGGTGTGCTGCACTATTGGAGTGTCATTAATTGAGGGTGTGCTGCACTATTGGAGTGTCAGTAATTGAGGGTGTGCTGCACTATTGGAGAGACAGTAATTGAGGGTGTGCTGCACTATTGGAGTGTCAGTAATTGAGGGTGTGCTGCACTATTGGATTGTCAGTAATTGAGGGTGTGCTGTTCTATTGGAGTGTCAGTAATTGAGGGTGTGCTGCACTATTGGAGTGTCAGTAATTGAGGGTGTGCTGCACTATTGGATTGTCAGTAATTGAGGGTGTGCTGTTCTATTGGAGTGCCAGTAATTGAGGGTGTGCTGCACTATTGGAGTGTCAGTAATTTTGGGTGTGGTGCGCTATTGGAGTGTCAGTAATTGTGGGTGTGCTGCACTATTGGAGTGTCAGTAATTGAGGGTGTTCTGCACTATTGGAGGGTCAGTAATTGAGGGTGTGCTGCACTATTGGAGTGACACTAATTGACCATGTTCTGCACTATTGGAGTGCCAGTAATTGAGGGTCATGCTGCACTGTTTGCGTGTCAGTAATTGAGCGTGCGCTGCACTATTGGAGTGTCAGTAAAAGAGTTTGTTTTGCAATATTGGACTGTCAGTAATTGAGGGTGTGCTGCACTATTGGAGTGTCAGTAATTGAGGGTGTGCTGCACTATTGGAGGGTCAGTAATTGAGGGTGTGCTGCACTGTTGGAGTGTCAGTAATTGAGGGTGTGCTGCACTATTGGAGGGTCAGTAATTGAGGGTGTGCTGTTCTATTGGAGTGTCAGTAATTGAGGGTGTGCTGCACTATTGGAGTGTCAGTAATTGTGGGTGTGGTGCACTATTGGAGTGTCAGTAATTGAGGGTGTGCTGCACTATTGGAGTGTCAGTAATTGAGGGTGTGCTGCACTATTGGAGGGTCAGTAATTGAGGGTGTGCTGCACTATTGGAGTGTCAGTAATTGAGGGTGTTCTGCACTATTGGAGGGTCAGTAATTGAGGGTGTGCTGCACTATTGGAGTGACACTAATTGACCATGTTCTGCACTATTGGAGTGCCAATAATTGAGGGTCATGCTGCACTGTTTGCGTGTCAGTAATTGAGCGTGCGCTGCACTATTGGAGTGTCAGTAAAAGAGTTTGTTTTGCAATATTGGACTGTCAGTAATTGAGGGCATGCCGCATATTGTATTGTCAGAAATTGAGGATGAGCTGCAATATTGGAGTGTCATTAATTGAGGTGCACACTATTAGAGTGTCACTTATTGAGGGTGTGATGCACTATTGGAGTATCAGTAACTGTGGATGGTGTTGCACTATTGGACTGTCAGTAATTGAGGTTGTGCTGCACTATTGGAGTGTCAGTAATTGATGGTTTGCTGCACTAAGGGAGTGTCAATAATTTTGGGCGTGCTGCACTGTTGGATGGTCAGTAACTGAGTGTGCCCTGCAATATTGGAGTGTCTGTAATTGAGGGTGTTCTGCATTATTGAAGTCTCAGTATTTGAGGGTGTGCCACACTATTGGAATAACTGTAATTGAGGTTATTTTGCTATATTGGAGTATCAGTAATTGAGGGTTCGCTGCATCATTTGATTATCAGTAATTGAGGGTGTGCTGCACTCCTGGAGTGTCTGTAATTGAGGGTGTGCTGCACTATTGGAGTGACAGTGATTGAGGTTATGCGGCACTATTAGAGTGTTAGTAATGGAGGGTATGCTGCAATATTGGTGTCTCAGTAATTCCGAGTGTGCTGAACTATTGGAGTGTCAGTAATTGAGGGTGTGCTGCACTATTGGATTGTCAGTAATTGAGGATGTGCTGTTCTATTGGAGTGTCAGTAGTTGAGGGTGTGCTGCACTATTGGAGTGTCAGTAATTGAGGGTGTGCTGCACTATTGGAGTGTCAGTAACTTTGGGTGTGGTGCACTATTGGAGTGTCAGTAATTGAGGGTGTGCTGCACTATTGGATTGTCAGTAATTGAGGGTGTGCTGTTCTTTTGGAGTGTCAGTAATTGAGGGTGTGCTGCACTATTGGAGTGTCAGTAATTGTGGGTGTGGTGCACTATTGGAGTGTCAGTAATTGAGGGTGTGCTGCACTATTGGAGTGTCAGTAATTGAGTGTGTGCTCAATATTGGAGTGTCTGTAATTGAGGGTGTGCTGCACTATTGGAGTGACAGTGATTGAGGTTATGCGGCAATATTGGAGTGTTAGTAATGGAGGGTATGCTGCAATATTGGTGTCTCAGTAATTCAGAGTGTGCTTTTCTATTGGAGCGTCAGTAATTGAGGGTGTGCTGCACTATTGCAGTGTCAGTAATTGAGGGTGTGCTGCACTACTGGAGTGTCTGTAATTGAGTGTGTGCTGCACTATTGGAGTGTCAGAAATTCAGGGTGTGCTGCAATATTCGAGTGTCATTAATTAGATTGTGCACACAATTGGAGTGTCACTTATTGAGGGTGTGATGCAGTATTGGAGAGTCAGTAATTGAGTTTGAGCTGCACTACTGGTGTGTCAGTAATTGAGGTTGTGTTGCAATATTGGAGTCTCTGTAATTGAGGGTATGCTGCATTATTGAATTCTCAGTATTTGTGGGTGTGCTGCACTATTGGGGTGTCATTAATTGAGGGTGTGCTGCGCTCATGGACTGTCAGTAATTCAGGGCATGCTGCACTATTGGGGTGTCAGTAATTGATGCTGTGCTGCACTATTGGAGTGTCAGTAATTGATGCTGTGCTGCACTATTGGAGTGCCAGTAATTGAGAGTGTGCTGCACTATTGGAGTGTCAGTAGTTGAGGGTGTGCTGCACTATTGGAGTGTCAGTAATTGAAGTTGTGCCACGCTATTGGAGTATCTGTAATTGAGGTTGTTTTGCTATATTGGAGTATCAGTAATTGAGGGTTCGCTGCATCATTTGATTATCAGTAATTGAGGGTGTGCTGCACTCCTGGAGTGTCTGTAATTGAGGGTGTGCTGCACTATTGGAGTGACAGTGATTGAGGGTATGCGGCACTATTGGAGTGTTAGTAATGGAGGGTATGCTGCAATATTGGTGTCTCAGTAATTCAGAGTGTGCTGAACTATTGGTGTGTCAGAAATTGAGGGTGTGCTGCACTATTGGAGTGTCAGTAATTGAGGGTGTGCTGCACTACTGGAGTGTCTGTAATTGAGAGTGTGCTGCACTATTGTATTGTCTGAAATTCAGGGTGTGCTGCAATATTGGAGTCACGGTAATCGAGGGTCCGCTGCAATATTGGAGTGTCATTAATTAGATTGTGCACACAATTGGAGTGTCACTTATTGAGGGTGTGATGCAGTATTGGAGAGTCAGTAATTGAGTTTGAACTGCACTACTTGTGTGTCAGTAATTGAGGTTGTGCTGCAATATTGGAGTCTCTGTAATTGAGGGTGTGCTGCATTATTGAATTCTCAGTATTTGTGGGTGTGCTGCACTATTGGAGAGACAGTAATTGAGGGTGCGCTGCACTGTTGGAGTGTCAGTAATTGAGGGTGTGCTGTTCTATTGGAGTGCCAGTAATTGAGGGTGTGCTGCACTATTGGAGTGTCATTAATTGAGGGTGTGCTGCACTATTGGAGTGTCAGTAATTGAGGGTGTGCTGCACTATTGGAGAGACAGTAATTGAGGGTGTGCTGCACTATTGGAGTGTCAGTAATTGAGGGTGTGCTGCACTATTGGATTGTCAGTAATTGAGGGTGTGCTGTTCTATTGGAGTGTCAGTAATTGAGGGTGTGCTGCACTATTGGAGTGTCAGTAATTTTGGGTGTGGTGCACTATTGGAGTGTCAGTAATTGTGGGTGTGGTGCACTATTGGAGTGTCAGTATTTGAGGGTGTTCTGCACTATTGGATTGTCAGTAATTGAGGGTGTGCTGTTCTACTGGAGTGTCAGTAGTTGAGGGTGTGCTGCACTATTGGAGTGTCAGTAATTGAGGGTGTGCTGCACTATTGGAGTGTCAGTAACTTTGGGTGTGGTGCACTATTGGAGTGTCAGTAATTGAGGGTGTGCTGCACTATTAGATTGTCAGTAATTGAGGGTGTGCTGTTCTTTTGGAGTGTCAGTAATTGAGCGTGTGCTGCACTATTGGAGTGTCAGTAATTGTGGGTGTGGTGCACTATGGGAGTGTCAGTAACTGAGAGTGTGCTGCACTATTGGAGTGTCAGTAATTGAGGGTGTTCTGCACTATTGGAGTGTCAGTAATTGAAGTTGTGCCACACTATTGGAGTATCTGTAATTGAGGTTGTTTTGCTATATTGGAGTATCAGTAATTGAGGGTTCGCTGCATCATTTGATTATCAGTAATTGAGGGTGCGCTGCACTCCTGGAGTGTCTGTAATTGAGGGTGTGCTGCACTATTGGAGTGACAGTGATTGAGGGTATGTTGCACTATTGGAGTGTTAGTAATGGAGGGTATACTGCAATATTGGTGTCTCAGTAATTCAGAGTGTGCTGAACTATTGGAGTGTCAGTAATTGAGGGTGTGCTGCACTATTGGATTGTCAGTAATTGAGGGTGTGCTGTTCTATTGGAGTGTCAGTAGTTGAGGGTGTGCTTCACTATTGGAGTGTCAGTAACTTTGGGTGTGGTGCACTATTGGAGTGTCAGTAATTGAGGGTGTGCTGCACTATTGGAGTGTCAGTAATTGAGGGTGTGCTGCACTATTGGAGTGTCAGTAATTGAGGGTGTGCTGCACTATTGGATTGTCAGTAATTGAGGGTGTGCTGTTCTTTTGGAGTGTCAGTAATTGAGGGTGTGATGCACTATTGGAGTGTCAGTAATTGAGGGTGTGCTGCACTATTGGAGTGTCAGTAATTGTGGGTGTGGTGCACTATTGGAGTGTCAGTAATTGAGGGTGTGCTGCACTATTGGAGTGTCAGTAATTGAGTGTGTGCTCAATATTGGAGTGTCTGTAATTGAGGGCGTGCTGCACTATTGGAGTGACAGTGATTGAGGTTATGCGGCAATATTGGAGTGTTAGTAATGGAGGGTATGCTGCAATATTGGTGTCTCAGTAATTCAGAGTGTGCTTTACTATTGGAGTGTCAGTAATTGAGTGTGTGCTGCACTATTGCAGTGTCAGTAATTGAGGGTGTGCTGCACTACTGGAGTGTCTGTAATTGACTGTGTGCTGCACTATTGGAGTGTCAGAAATTCAGGGTGTGCTGCAATATTCGAGTGTCATTAATTAGATTGTGCACACAATTGGAGTGTCACTTATTGAGGGTGTGATGCAGTATTGGAGAGTCAGTAATTGAGTTTGAGCTGCACTACTGGTGTGTCAGTAATTGAGGTTGTGTTGCAATATTGGAGTCTCTGTAATTGAGGGTATGCTGCATTATTGAATTCTCAGTATTTGTGGGTGTGCTGCACTATTGGGGTGTCATTAATTGAGGGTGTGCTGCGCTCATGGACTGTCAGTAATTCAGGGCATGCTGCACTATTGGGGTGTCAGTAATTGATGCTGTGCTGCACTATTGGAGTGTCAGTAAATGTGGGTGTGGTGCACTATTGGAGTGCCAGTAATTGAGGGTGTGCTGCACTACTGGAGTGTCTGTAATTGAGAGTGTGCTGCACTATTGGAGTGTCAGTAGTTGAGGGTGTGCTGCACTATTGGAGTGTCAGTAATTGAAGTTGTGCCACGCTATTGGAGTATCTGTAATTGAGGTTGTTTTGCTATATTGGAGTATCAGTAATTGAGGGTTCGCTGCATCATTTGATTATCAGTAATTGAGGGTGTGCTGCACTCCTGGAGTGTCTGTAATTGAGGGTGTGCTGCACTATTGGAGTGACAGTGATTGAGGGTATGCGGCACTATTGGAGTGTTAGTAATGGAGGGTATGCTGCAATATTGGTGTCTCAGTAATTCAGAGTGTGCTGAACTATTGGTGTGTCAGAAATTGAGGGTGTTCTGCACTATTGAAGTGTCAGTAATTGAGGGTGTGCTGCACTACTGGAGTGTCTGTAATTGAGAGTGTGCTGCACTATTGTATTGTCTGAAATTCAGGGTGTGCTGCAATATTGGAGTCACGGTAATCGAGGGTCCGCTGCAATATTGGAGTGTCATTAATTAGATTGTGCACACAATTGGAGTGTCACTTATTGAGGGTGTGATGCAGTATTGGAGAGTCAGTAATTGAGTTTGAACTACACTACTTGTGTGTCAGTAATTGAGGTTGTGCTGCAATATTGGAGTCTCTGTAATTGAGGGTGTGCTGCATTATTGAATTCTCAGTATTTGTGGGTGTGCTGCACTATTGGAGAGACAGTAATTGAGGGTGCGCTGCACTGTTGGAGTGTCAGTAATTGAGGGTGTGCTGTTCTATTGGATTGCCAGTAATTGAGGGTGTGCTGCACTATTGGAGTGTCATTAATTGAGGGTGTGCTGCACTATTGGAGTGTCAGTAATTGAGGGTGTGCTGCACTATTGGAGAGACAGTAATTGAGGGTGTGCTGCACTATTGGAGTGTCAGTAATTGAGGGTGTGCTGCACTATTGGATTGTCAGTAATTGAGGGTGTGCTGTTCTATTGGAGTGTCAGTAATTGAGGGTGTGCTGCACTATTGGAGTGTCAGTAATTGAGGGTGTGCTGCACTATTGGATTGTCAGTAATTGAGGGTGTGCTGTTCTATTGGAGTGCCAGTAATTGAGGGTGTGCTGCACTATTGGAGTGTCAGTAATTTTGGGTGTGGTGCGCTATTGGAGTGTCAGTAATTGTGGGTGTGCTGCACTATTGGAGTGTCAGTAATTGAGGGTGTTCTGCACTATTGGAGGGTCAGTAATTGAGGGTGTGCTGCACTATTGGAGTGACACTAATTGACCATGTTCTGCACTATTGGAGTGCCAGTAATTGAGGGTCATGCTGCACTGTTTGCGTGTCAGTAATTGAGCGTGCGCTGCACTATTGGAGTGTCAGTAAAAGAGTTTGTTTTGCAATATTGGACTGTCAGTAATTGAGGGTGTGCTGCACTATTGGAGTGTCAGTAATTGAGGGTGTGCTGCACTATTGGAGGGTCAGTAATTGAGGGTGTGCTGCACTGTTGGAGTGTCAGTAATTGAGGGTGTGCTGCACTATTGGAGGGTCAGTAATTGAGGGTGTGCTGTTCTATTGGAGTGTCAGTAATTGAGGGTGTGCTGCACTATTGGAGTGTCAGTAATTGTGGGTGTGGTGCACTATTGGAGTGTCAGTAATTGAGGGTGTGCTGCACTATTGGAGTGTCAGTAATTGAGGGTGTGCTGCACTATTGGAGGGTCAGTAATTGAGGGTGTGCTGCACTATTGGAGTGTCAGTAATTGAGGGTGTTCTGCACTATTGGAGGGTCAGTAATTGAGGGTGTGCTGCACTATTGGAGTGACACTAATTGACCATGTTCTGCACTATTGGAGTGCCAATAATTGAGGGTCATGCTGCACTGTTTGCGTGTCAGTAATTGAGCGTGCGCTGCACTATTGGAGTGTCAGTAAAAGAGTTTGTTTTGCAATATTGGACTGTCAGTAATTGAGGGCATGCCGCATATTGTATTGTCAGAAATTGAGGATGAGCTGCAATATTGGAGTGTCATTAATTGAGGTGCACACTATTAGAGTGTCACTTATTGAGGGTGTGATGCACTATTGGAGTATCAGTAACTGTGGATGGTGTTGCACTATTGGACTGTCAGTAATTGAGGTTGTGCTGCACTATTGGAGTGTCAGTAATTGATGGTTTGCTGCACTAAGGGAGTGTCAATAATTTTGGGCGTGCTGCACTGTTGGATGGTCAGTAACTGAGTGTGCCCTGCAATATTGGAGTGTCTGTAATTGAGGGTGTTCTGCATTATTGAAGTCTCAGTATTTGAGGGTGTGCCACACTATTGGAATAACTGTAATTGAGGTTATTTTGCTATATTGGAGTATCAGTAATTGAGGGTTCGCTGCATCATTTGATTATCAGTAATTGAGGGTGTGCTGCACTCCTGGAGTGTCTGTAATTGAGGGTGTGCTGCACTATTGGAGTGACAGTGATTGAGGTTATGCGGCACTATTAGAGTGTTAGTAATGGAGGGTATGCTGCAATATTGGTGTCTCAGTAATTCCGAGTGTGCTGAACTATTGGAGTGTCAGTAATTGAGGGTGTGCTGCACTATTGGATTGTCAGTAATTGAGGATGTGCTGTTCTACTGGAGTGTCAGTAGTTGAGGGTGTGCTGCACTATTGGAGTGTCAGTAATTGAGGGTGTGCTGCACTATTGGAGTGTCAGTAACTTTGGGTGTGGTGCACTATTGGAGTGTCAGTAATTGAGGGTGTGCTGCACTATTGGATTGTCAGTAATTGAGGGTGTGCTGTTCTTTTGGAGTGTCAGTAATTGAGGGTGTGCTGCACTATTGGAGTGTCAGTAATTGTGGGTGTGGTGCACTATTGGAGTGTCAGTAATTGAGGGTGTGCTGCACTATTGGAGTGTCAGTAATTGAGTGTGTGCTCAATATTGGAGTGTCTGTAATTGAGGGTGTGCTGCACTATTGGAGTGACAGTGATTGAGGTTATGCGGCAATATTGGAGTGTTAGTAATGGAGGGTATGCTGCAATATTGGTGTCTCAGTAATTCAGAGTGTGCTTTTCTATTGGAGCGTCAGTAATTGAGGGTGTGCTGCACTATTGCAGTGTCAGTAATTGAGGGTGTGCTGCACTACTGGAGTGTCTGTAATTGAGTGTGTGCTGCACTATTGGAGTGTCAGAAATTCAGGGTGTGCTGCAATATTCGAGTGTCATTAATTAGATTGTGCACACAATTGGAGTGTCACTTATTGAGGGTGTGATGCAGTATTGGAGAGTCAGTAATTGAGTTTGAGCTGCACTACTGGTGTGTCAGTAATTGAGGTTGTGTTGCAATATTGGAGTCTCTGTAATTGAGGGTATGCTGCATTATTGAATTCTCAGTATTTGTGGGTGTGCTGCACTATTGGGGTGTCATTAATTGAGGGTGTGCTGCGCTCATGGACTGTCAGTAATTCAGGGCATGCTGCACTATTGGGGTGTCAGTAATTGATGCTGTGCTGCACTATTGGAGTGTCAGTAATTGATGCTGTGCTGCACTATTGGAGTGCCAGTAATTGAGAGTGTGCTGCACTATTGGAGTGTCAGTAGTTGAGGGTGTGCTGCACTATTGGAGTGTCAGTAATTGAAGTTGTGCCACGCTATTGGAGTATCTGTAATTGAGGTTGTTTTGCTATATTGGAGTATCAGTAATTGAGGGTTCGCTGCATCATTTGATTATCAGTAATTGAGGGTGTGCTGCACTCCTGGAGTGTCTGTAATTGAGGGTGTGCTGCACTATTGGAGTGACAGTGATTGAGGGTATGCGGCACTATTGGAGTGTTAGTAATGGAGGGTATGCTGCAATATTGGTGTCTCAGTAATTCCGAGTGTGCTGAACTATTGGTGTGTCAGAAATTGAGGGTGTGCTGCACTATTGGAGTGTCAGTAATTGAGGATGTGCTGCACTACTGGAGTGTCTGTAATTGAGAGTGTGCTGCACTATTGTATTGTCTGAAATTCAGGGTGTGCTGCAATATTGGAGTCACGGTAATCGAGGGTCCGCTGCAATATTGGAGTGTCATTAATTAGATTGTGCACACAATTGGAGTGTCACTTATTGAGGGTGTGATGCAGTATTGGAGAGTCAGTAATTGAGTTTGAACTGCACTACTTGTGTGTCAGTAATTGAGGTTGTGCTGCAATATTGGAGTCTCTGTAATTGAGGGTGTGCTGCATTATTGAATTCTCAGTATTTGTGGGTGTGCTGCACTATTGGAGAGACAGTAATTGAGGGTGCGCTGCACTGTTGGAGTGTCAGTAATTGAGGGTGTGCTGTTCTATTGGAGTGCCAGTAATTGAGGGTGTGCTGCACTATTGGAGTGTCATTAATTGAGGGTGTGCTGCAATATTGGAGTGTCAGTAATTGAGGGTGTGCTGCACTATTGGAGAGACAGTAATTGAGGGTGTGCTGCACTATTGGAGTGTCAGTAATTGAGGGTGTGCTGCACTATTGGATTGTCAGTAATTGAGGGTGTGCTGTTCTATTGGAGTGTCAGTAATTGAGGGTGTGCTGCACTATTGGAGTGTCAGTAATTTTGGGTGTGGTGCACTATTGGAGTGTCAGTAATTGTGGGTGTGGTGCACTATTGGAGTGTCAGTATTTGAGGGTGTTCTGCACTATTGGATTGTCAGTAATTGAGGGTGTGCTGTTCTACTGGAGTGTCAGTAGTTGAGGGTGTGCTGCACTATTGGAGTGTCAGTAATTGAGGGTGTGCTGCACTATTGGAGTGTCAGTAACTTTGGGTGTGGTGCACTATTGGAGTGTCAGTAAATGAGGGTGTGCTGCACTATTAGATTGTCAGTAATTGAGGGTGTGCTGTTCTTTTGGAGTGTCAGTAATTGAGCGTGTGCTGCACTATTGGAGTGTCAGTAATTGTGGGTGTGGTGCACTATGGGAGTGTCAGTAACTGAGAGTGTGCTGCACTATTGGAGTGTCAGTAATTGAGGGTGTGCTGCACTATTGGAGTGTCAGTAATTGAAGTTGTGCCACACTATTGGAGTATCTGTAATTGAGGTTGTTTTGCTATATTGGAGTATCAGTAATTGAGGGTTCGCTGCATCATTTGATTATCAGTAATTGAGGGTGCGCTGCACTCCTGGAGTGTCTGTAATTGAGGGTGTGCTGCACTATTGGAGTGACAGTGATTGAGGGTATGCAGCACTATTGGAGTGTTAGTAATGGAGGGTATACTGCAATATTGGTGTCTCAGTAATTCAGAGTGTGCTGAACTATTGGAGTGTCAGTAATTGAGGGTGTGCTGCACTATTGGATTGTCAGTAATTGAGGTTGTGCTGTTCTATTGGAGTTTCAGTAGTTGAGGTGTGCTTCACTATTGGAGTGTCAGTAACTTTGGGTGTGGTGCACTATTGGAGTGTCAGTAATTGAGGGTGTGCTGCACTATTGGAGTGTCAGTAATTGAGGGTGTGCTGCACTATTGGAGTGTCAGTAATTGAGGGTGTGCTGCACTATTGGATTGTCAGTAATTGAGGGTGTGCTGTTCTTTTGGAGTGTCAGTAATTGAGGGTGTGATGCACTATTGGAGTGTCAGTAATTGAGGGTGTGCTGCACTATTGGAGTGTCAGTAATTGTGGGTGTGGTGCACTATTGGAGTGTCAGTAATTGAGGGTGTGCTGCACTATTGGAGTGTCAGTAATTGAGTGTGTGCTCATTATTGGAGTGTCTGTAATTGAGGGCGTGCTGCACTATTGGAGTGACAGTGATTGAGGTTATGCGGCAATATTGGAGTGTTAGTAATGGAGGGTATGCTGCAATATTGGTGTCTCAGTAATTCAGAGTGTGCTTTACTATTGGAGTGTCAGTAATTGAGGGTGTGCTGCACTATTGCAGTGTCAGTAATTGAGGGTGTGCTGCACTACTGGAGTGTCTGTAATTGAGTGTGTGCTGCACTATTGGAGTGTCAGAAATTCAGGGTGTGCTGCAATATTCGAGTGTCATTAATTAGATTGTGCACACAATTGGAGTGTCACTTATTGAGGGTGTGATGCAGTATTGGAGAGTCAGTAATTGAGTTTGAGCTGCACTACTGGTGTGTCAGTAATTGAGGTTGTGTTGCAATATTGGAGTCTCTGTAATTGAGGGTATGCTGCATTATTGAATTCTCAGTATTTGTGGGTGTGCTGCACTATTGGGGTGTCATTAATTGAGGGTGTGCTGCACTCATGGACTGTCAGTAATTCAGGGCATGCTGCACTATTGGGGTGTCAGTAATTGATGCTGTGCTGCACTATTGGAGTGTCAGTAAATGTGGGTGTGGTGCACTATTGGAGTGCCAGTAATTGAGGGTGTGCTGCACTACTGGAGTGTCTGTAATTGAGAGTGTGCTGCACTATTGGAGTGTCAGTAGTTGAGGGTGTGCTGCACTATTGGAGTGTCAGTAATTGAAGTTGTGCCACGCTATTGGAGTATCTGTAATTGAGGTTGTTTTGCTATATTGGAGTATCAGTAATTGAGGGTTCGCTGCATCATTTGATTATCAGTAATTGAGGGTGTGCTGCACTCCTGGAGTGTCTGTAATTGAGGGTGTGCTGCACTATTGGAGTGACAGTGATTGAGGGTATGCGGCACTATTGGAGTGTTAGTAATGGAGGGTATGCTGCAATATTGGTGTCTCAGTAATTCAGAGTGTGCTGAACTATTGGTGTGTCAGAAATTGAGGGTGTTCTGCACTATTGAAGTGTCAGTAATTGAGGGTGTGCTGCACTACTGGAGTGTCTGTAATTGAGAGTGTGCTGCACTATTGTATTGTCTGAAATTCAGGGTGTGCTGCAATATTGGAGTCTCTGTAATTGAGGGTGTGCTGCATTATTGAATTCTCAGTATTTGTGGGTGTGCTGCACTATTGGAGAGACAGTAATTGAGGGTGCGCTGCACTGTTGGAGTGTCAGTAATTGAGGGTGTGCTGTTCTATTGGATTGCCAGTAATTGAGGGTGTGCTGCACTATTGGAGTGTCATTAATTGAGGGTGTGCTGCACTATTGGAGTGTCAGTAATTGAGGGTTTGCTGCACTATTGGAGAGACAGTAATTGAGGGTGTGCTGCACTATTGGAGTGTCAGTAATTGAGGGTGTGCTGCACTATTGGATTGTCAGTAATTGAGGGTGTGCTGTTCTATTGGAGTGCCAGTAATTGAGGGTGTGCTGCACTATTGGAGTGTCAGTAATTTTGGGTGTGGTGCGCTATTGGAGTGTCAGTAATTGTGGGTGTGCTGCACTATTGGAGTGTCAGTAATTGAGGGTGTGCTGCACTATTGGAGTGACACTAATTGACCATGTTCTGCACTATTGGAGTGCCAGTAATTGAGGGTCATGCTGCACTGTTTGCGTGTCAGTAATTGAGCGTGCGCTGCACTATTGGAGTGTCAGTAAAAGAGTTTGTTTTGCAATATTGGACTGTCAGTAATTGAGGGTGTGCTGCACTATTGGAGTGTCAGTAATTGAGGGTGTGCTGCACTATTGGAGGGTCAGTAATTGAGGGTGTGCTGCACTGTTGGAGTGTCAGTAATTGAGGGTGTGCTGCACTATTGGAGGGTCAGTAATTGAGGGTGTGCTGTTCTATTGGAGTGTCAGTAATTGAGGGTGTGCTGCACTATTGGAGTGTCAGTAATTGTGGGTGTGGTGCACTATTGGAGTGTCAGTAATTGAGGGTGTGCTGCACTATTGGAGTGTCAGTAATTGAGGGTGTGCTGCACTATTGGAGGGTCAGTAATTGAGGGTGTGCTGCACTATTGGAGTGTCAGTAATTGAGGGTGTTCTGCACTATTGGAGGGTCAGTAATTGAGGGTGTGCTGCACTATTGGAGTGACACTAATTGACCATGTTCTGCACTATTGGAGTGCCAATAATTGAGGGTCATGCTGCACTGTTTGCGTGTCAGTAATTGAGCGTGCGCTGCACTATTGGAGTGTCAGTAAAAGAGTTTGTTTTGCAATATTGGACTGTCAGTAATTGAGGGCATGCCGCATATTGTATTGTCAGAAATTGAGGATGAGCTGCAATATTGGAGTGTCATTAATTGAGGTGCACACTATTAGAGTGTCACTTATTGAGGGTGTGATGCACTATTGGAGTATCAGTAACTGTGGATGGTGTTGCACTATTGGACTGTCAGTAATTGAGGTTGTGCTGCACTATTGGAGTGTCAGTAATTGATGGTTTGCTGCACTAAGGGAGTGTCAATAATTTTGGGCGTGCTGCACTGTTGGATGGTCAGTAACTGAGTGTGCCCTGCAATATTGGAGTGTCTGTAATTGAGGGTGTTCTGCATTATTGAAGTCTCAGTATTTGAGGGTGTGCCACACTATTGGAATAACTGTAATTGAGGTTATTTTGCTATATTGGAGTATCAGTAATTGAGGGTTCGCTGCATCATTTGATTATCAGTAATTGAGGGTGTGCTGCACTCCTGGAGTGTCTGTAATTGAGGGTGTGCTGCACTATTGGAGTGACAGTGATTGAGGTTATGCGGCACTATTAGAGTGTTAGTAATGGAGGGTATGCTGCAATATTGGTGTCTCAGTAATTCCGAGTGTGCTGAACTATTGGAGTGTCAGTAATTGAGGGTGTGCTGCACTATTGGATTGTCAGTAATTGAGGATGTGCTGTTCTACTGGAGTGTCAGTAGTTGAGGGTGTGCTGCACTATTGGAGTGTCAGTAATTGAGGGTGTGCTGCACTATTGGAGTGTCAGTAACTTTGGGTGTGGTGCACTATTGGAGTGTCAGTAATTGAGGGTGTGCTGCACTATTGGATTGTCAGTAATTGAGGGTGTGCTGTTCTTTTGGAGTGTCAGTAATTGAGGGTGTGCTGCACTATTGGAGTGTCAGTAATTGTGGGTGTGGTGCACTATTGGAGTGTCAGTAATTGAGGGTGTGCTGCACTATTGGAGTGTCAGTAATTGAGTGTGTGCTCAATATTGGAGTGTCTGTAATTGAGGGTGTGCTGCACTATTGGAGTGACAGTGATTGAGGTTATGCGGCAATATTGGAGTGTTAGTAATGGAGGGTATGCTGCAATATTGGTGTCTCAGTAATTCAGAGTGTGCTTTTCTATTGGAGCGTCAGTAATTGAGGGTGTGCTGCACTATTGCAGTGTCAGTAATTGAGGGTGTGCTGCACTACTGGAGTGTCTGTAATTGAGTGTGTGCTGCACTATTGGAGTGTCAGAAATTCAGGGTGTGCTGCAATATTCGAGTGTCATTAATTAGATTGTGCACACAATTGGAGTGTCACTTATTGAGGGTGTGATGCAGTATTGGAGAGTCAGTAATTGAGTTTGAGCTGCACTACTGGTGTGTCAGTAATTGAGGGTGTGCTGCGCTCATGGACTGTCAGTAATTCAGGGCATGCTGCACTATTGGGGTGTCAGTAATTGATGCTGTGCTGCACTATTGGAGTGTCAGTAATTGAGAGTGTGCTGCACTATTGGAGTGTCAGTAGTTGAGGGTGTGCTGCACTATTGGAGTGTCAGTAATTGAAGTTGTGCCACGCTATTGGAGTATCTGTAATTGAGGTTGTTTTGCTATATTGGAGTATCAGTAATTGAGGGTTCGCTGCATCATTTGATTATCAGTAATTGAGGGTGTGCTGCACTCCTGGAGTGTCTGTAATTGAGGGTGTGCTGCACTATTGGAGTGACAGTGATTGAGGGTATGCGGCACTATTGGAGTGTTAGTAATGGAGGGTATGCTGCAATATTGGTGTCTCAGTAATTCCGAGTGTGCTGAACTATTGGTGTGTCAGAAATTGAGGGTGTGCTGCACTATTGGAGTGTCAGTAATTGAGGGTGTGCTGCACTACTGGAGTGTCTGTAATTGAGAGTGTGCTGCACTATTGTATTGTCTGAAATTCAGGGTGTGCTGCAATATTGGAGTCACGGTAATCGAGGGTCCGCTGCAATATTGGAGTGTAATTAATTAGATTGTGCACACAATTGGAGTGTCACTTATTGAGGGTGTGATGCAGTATTGGAGAGTCAGTAAT
Organism: Isurus oxyrinchus; assembly: GCA_026770705.1. Classification (NCBI taxonomy): domain Eukaryota; kingdom Metazoa; phylum Chordata; class Chondrichthyes; order Lamniformes; family Lamnidae; genus Isurus; species Isurus oxyrinchus. The sequence goes on from JANJGN010000490.1 coordinate 55,132, forward strand.
TGAGTTTGAACTGCACTACTTGTGTGTCAGTAATTGAGGTTGTGCTGCAATATTGGAGTCTCTGTAATTGAGGGTGTGCTGCATTATTGAATTCTCAGTATTTGTGGGTGTGCTGCACTATTGGAGAGACAGTAATTGAGGGTGCGCTGCACTGTTGGAGTGTCAGTAATTGAGGGTGTGCTGTTCTATTGGAGTGCCAGTAATTGAGGGTGTGCTGCATTATTGGAGTGTCATTAATTGAGGGTGTGCTGCACTATTGGAGTGTCAGTAATTGAGGGTGTGCTGCACTATTGGAGAGACAGTAATTGAGGGTGTGCTGCACTATTGGAGTGTCAGTAATTGAGGGTGTGCTGCACTATTGGATTGTCAGTAATTGAGGGTGTGCTGTTCTATTGGAGTGTCAGTAATTGAGGGTGTGCTGCACTATTGGAGTGTCAGTAATTTTGGGTGTGGTGCACTATTGGAGTGTCAGTAATTGTGGGTGTGGTGCACTATTGGAGTGTCAGTATTTGAGGGTGTTCTGCACTATTGGATTGTCAGTAATTGAGGGTGTGCTGTTCTACTGGAGTGTCAGTAGTTGAGGGTGTGCTGCACTATTGGAGTGTCAGTAATTGAGGGTGTGCTGCACTATTGGAGTGTCAGTAACTTTGGGTGTGGTGCACTATTGGAGTGTCAGTAATTGAGGGTGTGCTGCACTATTAGATTGTCAGTAATTGAGGGTGTGCTGTTCTTTTGGAGTGTCAGTAATTGAGCGTGTGCTGCACTATTGGAGTGTCAGTAATTGAGGGTGTGCTGCACTATTGGAGTGTCAGTAATTGAAGTTGTGCCACACTATTGGAGTATCTGTAATTGAGGTTGTTTTGCTATATTGGAGTATCAGTAATTGAGGGTTCGCTGCATCATTTGATTATCAGTAATTGAGGGTGCGCTGCACTCCTGGAGTGTCTGTAATTGAGGGTGTGCTGCACTATTGGAGTGACAGTGATTGAGGGTATGCAGCACTATTGGAGTGTTAGTAATGGAGGGTATACTGCAATATTGGTGTCTCAGTAATTCAGAGTGTGCTGAACTATTGGAGTGTCAGTAATTGAGGGTGTGCTGCACTATTGGAGTGTCAGTAATTGAGGGTGTGATGCACTATTGGAGTGTCAGTAATTGAGGGTGTGCTGCACTATTGGAGTGTCAGTAATTGTGGGTGTGGTGCACTATTGGAGTGTCAGTAATTGAGGGTGTGCTGCACTATTGGAGTGTCAGTAATTGACTGTGTGCTCAATATTGGAGTGTCTGTAATTGAGGGCGTGCTGCACTATTGGAGTGACAGTGATTGAGGTTATGCGGCAATATTGGAGTGTTAGTAATGGAGGGTATGCTGCAATATTGGTGTCTCAGTAATTCAGAGTGTGCTTTACTATTGGAGTGTCAGTAATTGAGGGTGTGCTGCACTATTGCAGTGTCAGTAATTGAGGGTGTGCTGCACTACTGGAGTGTCTGTAATTGAGTGTGTGCTGCACTATTGGAGTGTCAGAAATTCAGGGTGTGCTGCAATATTCGAGTGTCATTAATTAGATTGTGCACACAATTGGAGTGTCACTTATTGAGGGTGTGATGCAGTATTGGAGAGTCAGTAATTGAGTTTGAGCTGCACTACTGGTGTGTCAGTAATTGAGGTTGTGTTGCAATATTGGAGTCTCTGTAATTGAGGGTATGCTGCATTATTGAATTCTCAGTATTTGTGGGTGTGCTGCACTATTGGGGTGTCATTAATTGAGGGTGTGCTGCACTCATGGACTGTCAGTAATTCAGGGCATGCTGCACTATTGGGGTGTCAGTAATTGATGCTGTGCTGCACTATTGGAGTGTCAGTAAATGTGGGTGTGGTGCACTATTGGAGTGCCAGTAATTGAGGGTGTGCTGCACTACTGGAGTGTCTGTAATTGAGAGTGTGCTGCACTATTGGAGTGTCAGTAGTTGAGGGTGTGCTGCACTATTGGAGTGTCAGTAATTGAAGTTGTGCCACGCTATTGGAGTATCTGTAATTGAGGTTGTTTTGCTATATTGGAGTATCAGTAATTGAGGGTTCGCTGCATCATTTGATTATCAGTAATTGAGGGTGTGCTGCACTCCTGGAGTGTCTGTAATTGAGGGTGTGCTGCACTATTGGAGTGACAGTGATTGAGGGTATGCGGCACTATTGGAGTGTTAGTAATGGAGGGTATGCTGCAATATTGGTGTCTCAGTAATTCAGAGTGTGCTGAACTATTGGTGTGTCAGAAATTGAGGGTGTTCTGCACTATTGAAGTGTCAGTAATTGAGGGTGTGCTGCACTACTGGAGTGTCTGTAATTGAGAGTGTGCTGCACTATTGTATTGTCTGAAATTCAGGGTGTGCTGCAATATTGGAGTCACGGTAATCGAGGGTCCGCTGCAATATTGGATGTCATTAATTAGATTGTGCACACAATTGGAGTGTCACTTATTGAGGGTGTGATGCAGTATTGGAGAGTCAGTAATTGAGTTTGAACTGCACTACTTGTGTGTCAGTAATTGAGGTTGTGCTGCAATATTGGAGTCTCTGTAATTGAGGGTGTGCTGCATTATTGAATTCTCAGTATTTGTGGGTGTGCTGCACTATTGGAGAGACAGTAATTGAGGGTGCGCTGCACTGTTGGAGTGTCAGTAATTGAGGGTGTGCTGTTCTATTGGATTGCCAGTAATTGAGGGTGTGCTGCACTATTGGAGTGTCATTAATTGAGGGTGTGCTGCACTATTGGAGTGTCAGTAATTGAGGGTGTGCTGCACTATTGGAGAGACAGTAATTGAGGGTGTGCTGCACTATTGGAGTGTCAGTAATTGAGGGTGTGCTGCACTATTGGATTGTCAGTAATTGAGGGTGTGCTGTTCTATTGGAGTGTCAGTAATTGAGGGTGTGCTGCACTATTGGAGTGTCAGTAATTGAGGGTGTGCTGCACTATTGGATTGTCAGTAATTGAGGGTGTGCTGTTCTATTGGAGTGCCAGTAATTGAGGGTGTGCTGCACTATTGGAGTGTCAGTAATTTTGGGTGTGGTGCGCTATTGGAGTGTCAGTAATTGTGGGTGTGCTGCACTATTGGAGTGTCAGTAATTGAGGGTGTTCTGCACTATTGGAGGGTCAGTAATTGAGGGTGTGCTGCACTATTGGAGTGACACTAATTGACCATGTTCTGCACTATTGGAGTGCCAGTAATTGAGGGTCATGCTGCACTGTTTGCGTGTCAGTAATTGAGCGTGCGCTGCACTATTGGAGTGTCAGTAAAAGAGTTTGTTTTGCAATATTGGACTGTCAGTAATTGAGGGTGTGCTGCACTATTGGAGTGTCAGTAATTGAGGGTGTGCTGCACTATTGGAGGGTCAGTAATTGAGGGTGTGCTGCACTGTTGGAGTGTCAGTAATTGAGGGTGTGCTGCACTATTGGAGGGTCAGTAATTGAGGGTGTGCTGTTCTATTGGAGTGTCAGTAATTGAGGGTGTGCTGCACTATTGGAGTGTCAGTAATTGTGGGTGTGGTGCACTATTGGAGTGTCAGTAATTGAGGGTGTGCTGCACTATTGGAGTGTCAGTAATTGAGGGTGTGCTGCACTATTGGAGGGTCAGTAATTGAGGGTGTGCTGCACTATTGGAGTGTCAGTAATTGAGGGTGTTCTGCACTATTGGAGGGTCAGTAATTGAGGGTGTGCTGCACTATTGGAGTGACACTAATTGACCATGTTCTGCACTATTGGAGTGCCAATAATTGAGGGTCATGCTGCACTGTTTGCGTGTCAGTAATTGAGCGTGCACTGCACTATTGGAGTGTCAGTAAAAGAGTTTGTTTTGCAATATTGGACTGTCAGTAATTGAGGGCATGCCGCATATTGTATTGTCAGAAATTGAGGATGAGCTGCAATATTGGAGTGTCATTAATTGAGGTGCACACTATTAGAGTGTCACTTATTGAGGGTGTGATGCACTATTGGAGTATCAGTAACTGTGGATGGTGTTGCACTATTGGACTGTCAGTAATTGAGGTTGTGCTGCACTATTGGAGTGTCAGTAATTGATGGTTTGCTGCACTAAGGGAGTGTCAATAATTTTGGGCGTGCTGCACTGTTGGATGGTCAGTAACTGAGTGTGCCCTGCAATATTGGAGTGTCTGTAATTGAGGGTGTTCTGCATTATTGAAGTCTCAGTATTTGAGGGTGTGCCACACTATTGGAATAACTGTAATTGAGGTTATTTTGCTATATTGGAGTATCAGTAATTGAGGGTTCGCTGCATCATTTGATTATCAGTAATTGAGGGTGTGCTGCACTCCTGGAGTGTCTGTAATTGAGGGTGTGCTGCACTACTGGAGTGACAGTGATTGAGGTTATGCGGCACTATTAGAGTGTTAGTAATGGAGGGTATGCTGCAATATTGGTGTCTCAGTAATTCCGAGTGTGCTGAACTATTGGAGTGTCAGTAATTGAGGGTGTGCTGCACTATTGTTGTGTCAGTAATTGAGGGTTTTTTGCACTATTGGAGTGTCAGTAGTTGTTTGTGTGCTGCTGTGTTGGAGTGTCAGTAATTGAGTGTGTGCTGCACTATTGGAGCGTCAGTAATTGAGGGTGTGCTGCACTGTTGGAGGTTTAGTAATTGAGTGTGTGCTCAATATTGGAGTGACTGTAATTGAGGGTGTGCCTCATTATTGAAATCTCAGCATTTGAAGGTCTGCTGCACTATTGGGGAGTCATTAATTGAGGGTGTGCTGCACTATTGGAATGTCAGTAATTGGGAGTGTGCTGCACTATTGTGGTGTCAGTAATTGAGGGTGGGCTGCACTATTGGAGTGTCAGTAATTGAGGGTGTGCTGCACTATTGGTGTGTGAGTAAGTGAGCGTATGCTGCACTACTGGAGTGTCAGAAATTGAGGGTGTGCTGCACTATTGGAGTGTCATTAATTGAGGGTGTGCTGCACTATTGGAGTGTCAGTAATTGAGGGTGTGCTGCACTATTGGAGAGACAGTAATTGAGGGTGTGCTGCACTACTGGAGTGTCAGTAATTGAGGGTGTGCTGCACTATTGGAGGGTCAGTAATTGAGGGTGTGCTGCACTGTTGGAGTGTCAGTAATTGAGGGTGTGCTGCACTATTGGAGTGTCAGTAATTGAGGGTGTGCTGTTCTATTGGAGTGTCAGTAATTGAGCGTGTGCTGCACTATTGGAGGGTCAGTAATTGTGGGTGTGGTGCACTATTGGAGTGTCAGTAATTGAGGGTGTGCTGCGCTATTGGAGGGTCAGTAATTGAGGGTGTGCTGCACTATTGGAGTGTCAGTAATTGAGGGTGTTCTGCACTATTGGAGGGTCAGTAATTGAGGTGTGCTGCACTATTGGAGTGACACTAATTGACCATGTTCTGCACTATTGGAGTGCCAGTAATTGAGGGTCATGCTGCACTGTTTGCGTGTCAGTAATTGAGCGTGCGCTGCACTATTGGAGTGTCAGTAAAAGAGTTTGTTTTGCAATATTGGACTGTCAGTAATTGAGGGTGTGCTGCACTATTGGAGTGTCAGTAATTGAGGGTGTGCTGCACTATTGGAGGGTCAGTAATTGAGGGTGTGCAGCACTGTTGGAGTGTCAGTAATTGAGGGTGTGCTGCACTATTGGAGGGTCAGTAATTGAGGGTGTGCTGTTCTATTGGAGTGTCAGTAATTGAGGGTGTGCTGCACTATTGGAGTGTCAGTAATTGTGGGTGTGGTGCACTATTGGAGTGTCAGTAATTGAGGGTGTGCTGCGCTATTGGAGGGTCAGTAATTGAGGATGTGCTGCACTATTGGAGTGTCAGTAATTGAGGGTGTTCTGCACTATTGGAGGCTCAGTAATTGAGGGTGTGCTGCACTATTGGAGTGACACTAATTGACCATGTTCTGCACTATTGGAGTGCCAGTAATTGAGGGTCATGCTGCACTGTTTGCGTGTCAGTAATTGATCGTGCGCTGCACTATTGGAGTGTCAGTAAAAGAGTTTGTTTTGCAATATTGGACTGTCAGTAATTGAGGGCATGCCGCATATTGTATTGTCAGAAATTGAGGATGAGCTGCAATATTGGAGTGTCATTAATTGAGGTGCACACTATTAGAGTGTCACTTATTGAGGGTGTGATGCACTATTGGAGTATCAGTAACTGTGGATGGTGTTGCACTATTGGACTGTCAGTAATTGAGGTTGTGCTGCACTATTGGAGTGTCAGTAATTGATGCTGTGCTGCACTATTGGAGTGTCAGTATTTGATGGTTTGCTGCACTATTGGAGTGTCAATAATTTTGGGTGTGCTGCACTGTTGGAGGGTTTGTAACTGAGTGTGCCCTGCAATATTGGAGTGTCTGTAATTGAGGGTGTTCTGCATTATTGAAGTCTCAGTATTTGAGGGTGTGCCACACTATTGGAATAACTGTAATTGAGGTTGTTTTGCTATATTGGAGTATCAGTAATTGAGGGTTCGCTGCATCATTTGATTATCAGTAATTGAGGGTGTGCTGCACTCCTGGAGTGTCTGTAATTGAGGATGTGCTGCACTATTGGAGTGACAGTGATTGAGGTTATGCGGCACTATTAGAGTGTTAGTAATGGAGGGTATGCTGCAATATTGGTGTCTCAGTAATTCCGAGTGTGCTGAACTATTGGAGTGTCAGTAATTGAGGGTGGGCTGCACTATTGCAGTGTCAGTAATTGAGGATGTGCTGCAATATTGGAGTGTCAGTAATTGAGGGTGTGCTGCACTATTGTTGTGTCAGTAATTGAGGGTTTTTTGCACTACTGGAGTGTCAGTAGTTGTTTGTGTGCTGCTGTGTTGGAGTGTCAGTAATTGAGTGTGTGCTGCACTATTGGAGCGTCAGTAATTGAGGGTGTGCTGCACTGTTGGAGGTTTAGTAATTGAGTGTGTGCTCAATATTGGAGTGTCTGTAATTGAGGGTGTGCCTCATTATTGAAATCTCAGCATTGGAAGGTCTGCTGCACTATTGGGGAGTCATTAATTGAGGGTGTGCTGCACTATTGGAATGTCAGTAATTGGGAGTGTGCTGCACTATTGTGGTGTCAGTAATTGAGGGTGGGCTGCACTATTGGAGTGTCAGTAATTGAGGGTGTGCTGCACTATTGGTGTGTGAGTAAGTGAGCGTATGCTGCACTACTGGAGTGTCAGAAATTGAGGGTGTGCTGCACTATTGGAGTGTCATTAATTGAGGGTGTGCTGCACTATTGGAGTGTCAGTAATTGAGGGTGTGCTGCACTATTGGAGAGTCAGAAATTGAGGATGAGCTGCAATATTGGAGCGTCATTAATTGAGGTGCACACTATTAGAGTGTCACTTATTGAGGGTGTGATGCACTATTGGAGTATCAGTAACTGTGGATGGTGTTGCACTATTGGACTGTCAGTAATTGAGGTTGTGCTGCACTATTGGAGTGTCAGTAATTGATGCTGTGCTGCACTATTATAGTGTCAGTATTTGATGGTTTGCTGCACTATTGCAGTGTCAGTAATAGAGGGTGTGCTGAAATTTTGAGTGTCAGTAATTGAGGCTGTGCTGCACTATTGGAGTGTCAGTAATAGAGGGTGTGCTGCACAATTGGAGTGTCAGTAATTGAGGGTGTGCTGCACTATTGGAGTGTCAGTAATTGAGGGTGTGCTGAAATTTTGAGTGTCAGTAATTGAGGCTGTGCTGCACTATTGGAGTGTCAGTAATAGAGGGTGTGCTGCACTATTGGAGTGTCAGTAATTGAGGGTGTGCTGCACTATTGGAGCGTCAGTAATTGAGGGTGTGCTGCACTATTGGAGTGTCAGTAATTGCTGCACAAATGGAGGTTAAATGGAAAGAGAGTGAGATCACAGGAATGTTAAAGGGACATTGACAGAGATCGCGGGGAGTTTAAAGGGATAGACAGAGATCACGGGGATGTTAAAGGGACAGAGAAACAGATCACGGTGAGGTTCAATGGACAGAGAGTGAGATCACGGGGACGTTTGAGGAACAGAGAGTGATATCACGGGGAGGTTAAATGGACAGAGAGAGAGATCACGGGGAGGTTAAAGGGACAGAGAGAGAGATCACGGGGAGGTTAAAGGGACAGAGAGTGAGATCACGGGGAGGTTAAAGGGACAGGGCGTGAGATCACGGGGAGTTTAAAGGGAGAAAGACTGATCACGGGGAGTTTAAGGGGAAAGGGAGTGACATCACGGGGAGGTTAAAGGGACAGATATGGATCACGGGGAGGTTAAAGGGACAGGGAGAGAAATCACGGGGAGGTAAAAGGGACAGAGAGTGAGATCACAGGGAGGTTAAAGGGACAGAGAGTGAGATTACGGGGAGGTTAAAGGGACAGAGAGAGAGGTCATGGGGACATTAAAGGGACAGAGTGAGATCACTGGGAGGTTAAAGTGACATAGAGTGAGATCACGGGGAGGTTAAAGGGGCAGAGTGAGATTACGGGGAGGTTAAAGGGACAGAGAGAGAGGTCACGGGGACATTAAAGGGACAGAGTGAGATCACTGGGAGGTTAAAGTGACATAGAGTGAGATTACGGGGAGGTTAAAGGGACAGAGAGAGAGGTCATGGGGACAGTAAAGGGACAGAGTGAGATCACTGGGAGGTTAAAGTGACAGAGTTAGATCACGGGGAGTTTGAAGGGACAGAGAGTGATTTCACGAGGCGGTTAAAGGGACAGAGAGTGAGATCACGGGGAGGTAAAAGGGACAGAGAGTGAGATCACGGTTTGGTTAAAGGGACAGAGAGTGAGGTCACGGGGAGGTTAAAGGGACAGAGTGAGATCACCATGAGGTTAAATAGACATAGTGAGATCACGGGGAGTTTAAAGGGACAGAGTGAGATTACGGGGAGGTTAAAAGGACAGAGAGTGAGATCACGGGGATGTTAAAGGGAGAGAGAGAGATATCACGGGGTGTTAAAAGGGACAGAGTGAGATTACGGGGAGTTTCAAAGGACAGAGAGAGAGGTCACGGGGAGATTAAAGGGACAGAGTGAGATCACTGGTAGGTTAAAGGGACAGAGAGTGAGATCATGTGGAGGTTAAAGGGACAGAGAGTGAGATCATGGGGAGGTTAAAGGGACAGAGTGAGATCACAGGGAGGATAAAGGGACTGAGAGTGAGATCACGGGGAGGTTAAAGGGACAGGGAGAGATATCACAAGGGCGTAACAGGGACAGACAGTGAGATCACGGGGAGGTTAAAGGGACAGAGAGAGAGGTCACGGGGACATTAAAGGGACAGAGTGAGATCAATTGGAGTTTAGTGGGACAGAGTGAGATCACGAGGAGGTTAAAGGGACAGAGAGTGAGATCACAGGGAGGTTAAAGGGACAGAGAGTGAGATCACGGTTTGGTTCATGGGACAGAGAGTGAGATCACGGGGAGTTTAAAGGGACAGAGAGTGAGATCACTGGGAGGTTAAAGGTACAAAGAGTGAGATCACTGGGATGTTAAACAGACAGAGAGAGATCACGGGGAGGTTAAAGGGTCAGAGAGTGAGATCACGGGGAGGTTAAAGGGACAGAGAGAGAGGTCAAAGGGTCATTAAAGGGACAGAGAGAGAGGTCACGTGGACATTAAAAGGACAGAGATTGAGATCACGTAGAGGTTAAAGGGACAGAGAGTGAGATCACGGGGAGTTAAAAGGGACAGAGAGTGAGATCACGGGGAGGATAAAGGGACAGAGAGTGAGATCATGGGGAGGTTAAAGGGACCGAGAGTGAGATCAGGGGGAGGTTTAAGGGACAGAGATTTAGATCACGGGGAGGTTAAAGGGACAGAGAGAGAATTCACGGGGAGGCTAAAGGTACAGAGAGTAATATCACGGGGACGTTAATGGGACAGAGATTGAGATCACGGGGAGGTTAAAGGGACAGAGAGTGAGATCATGGGGAGATTTAAGGGACAGAGAGTGAGATCACGGGGAGGTAAAAGGGACAGAGACAGATCACGGGGAGGTTAAAGGGACAGAGTGCGAGATCACGGGGATGTTAAAGGGACAGAGAGTGAGATCACAGGGATGTTAAAGGGACAGAGACTGCGATCACGGGGAGGTTAAAGGGACAGAGAGAGATCACGGGGAGGTTAAAGGGACAGAGAGTGAGATCACAGGGAGGTTAAAGGGACAGAGAGCGAGATTACGGGGAGGTTAAAGGGACAGAGAGAGAGGTCATGGGGACATTAAAGGGACAGAGTGAGATCACTGGGAGGTTAAAGTGACATAGAGTGAGATCACGGGGAGGTTAAAGGGGCAGAGTGAGATTACGGGGAGGTTAAAGGGACAGAGAGAGAGGTCACGGGGACATTAAAGGGACAGAGTGAGATCACTGGGAGGTTAAAGTGACATAGAGTGAGATTACGGGGAGGTTAAAGGGACAGAGAGAGGTCATGGGGACAGTAAAGGGACAGAGATTGAGATCACTGGGAGGTTAAAGTGACATAGAGTTAGATCACGGGGAGTTTGAAGGGACAGAGAGTGATTTCACGAGGCGGTTAAAGGGACAGAGAGTGAGATCACGGGGAGGTAAAAGGGACAGAGAGTGAGATCACGGTTTGGTTAAAGGGACAGAGAGTGAGGTCACGGGGAGGTTAAAGGGACAGAGTAAGATCACCATGAGGTTAAATAGACATAGTGAGATCACGGGGAGTTTAAAGGGACAGAGTGAGATTACGGGGAGGTTAAAAGGACAGAGAGTGAGATCACGGGGATGTTAAAGGGAGAGAGAGAGATATCACGGGGTGTTAAAAGGGACAGAGTGAGATTACGGGGAGTTTCAAAGGACAGAGAGAGAGGTCACGGGGAGATTAAAGGGACAGAGTGAGATCACTGGTAGGTTAAAGGGACAGAGAGTGAGATCACGGTTTGGTTCATGGGACAGAGAGTGAGATCACGGGGAGTTTAAAGGGACAGAGAGTGAGATCACTGGGAGGTTAAAGGTACAAAGAGTGAGATCACTGGGATGTTAAACAGACAGAGAGAGAGATCATGGGGAGGTTAAAGGGACAGAGAGTGAGATCACGGGGAGGTTAAAGGGACAGAGAGAGAGGTCAAAGGGTCATTAAAGGGACAGAGAGAGAGGTCACGTGGACATTAAAAGGACAGAGATTGAGATCACGTAGAGGTTAAAGGGACAGAGAATGAGATCACGGGGAGTTAAAAGGGACAGAGAGTGAGATCACGGGGAGGATAAAGGGACAGAGAGTGAGATCATGGGGAGGTTAAAGGGACCGAGAGTGAGATCAGGGGGAGGTTTAAGGGACAGAGATTTAGATCACGGGGAGGTTAAAGGGACAGAGAGAGAATTCACGGGGAGGCTAAAGGTACAGAGAGTAATATCACGGGGACGTTAATGGGACAGAGATTGAGATCACGGGGAGGTTAAAGGGAAAGAGAGTGAGATCACGGGGAGGATAAAGGGACAGAGAGTGAGATCATGGGGAGATTTAAGGGACAGAGAGTGAGATCACGGGGAGGTAAAAGGGACAGAGACAGATCACGGGGAGGTTAAAGGGACAGAGTGCGAGATCACGGGGATGTTAAAGGGACAGAGAGTGAGATCACAGGGATGTTAAAGGGACAGAGACTGCGATCACGGGGAGGTTAAAGGGACAGAGAGTGAGATCACAGGGAGGTTAAAGGGACACAGAGTGAGATTACGGGGAGGTTAAAGGGACAGAGAGAGAGGTCATGGGGACATTAAAGGGACAGAGTGAGATCACTGGGAGGTTAAAGTGACATAGAGTGAGATCACGGGGAGGTTAAAGGGGCAGATTGAGATTACGGGCAGGTTAAAGGGACAGAGAGAGAGGTCACGGGGACATTAAAGGGACAGAGTGAGATCACTGGAAGGTTAAAGTGACATAGAGTGAGATTACGGGGAGGTTAAAGGGACAGAGAGAGAGGTCATGGGGACAGTAAAGGGACAGAGTGAGATCACTGGGAGGTTAAAGTGACATAGAGTTAGATCACGGGGAGTTTGAAGGGACAGAGAGTGATTTCACGAGGCGGTTAAAGGGACAGAGAGTGAGATCACGGGGAGGTAAAAGGGACAGAGAGTGAGATCACGGTTTGGTTAAAGGGACAGAGAGTGAGGTCACGGGGAGGTTAAAGGGACAGAGTGAGATCACCATGAGGTTAAATAGACATAGTGAGATCACGGGGAGTTTAAAGGGACAGAGTGAGATTACGGGGAGGTTAAAGGGAGAGAGAGAGATATCACGGGGTGTTAAAAGGGACAGAGTGAGATTACGGGGAGTTTCAAAGGACAGAGAGAGAGGTCACGGGGAGATTAAAGGGACAGAGTGAGATCACTGGTAGGTTAAAGGGACAGAGAGTGAGATCATGTGGAGGTTAAAGGGACAGAGAGTGAGATCATGGGGAGGTTAAAGGGACAGAGTGAGATCACAGGGAGGATAAAGGGACTGAGAGTGAGATCACGGGGAGGTTAAAGGGACAGGGAGAGATATCACAAGGGCGTAACAGGGACAGACAGTGAGATCACGGGGAGGTTAAAGGGACAGAGAGAGAGGTCACGGGGACATTAAAGGGACAGAGTGAGATCAATTGGAGTTTAGTGGGACAGATTGAGATCACGAGGAGGTTAAAGGGACAGAGAGTGAGATCACAGGGAGGTTAAAGGGACAGAGAGTGAGATCACAGGGAGGTTAAAGGGACAGAGAGTGAGATCACAGTTTGGTTCATGGGACAGAGAGTGAGATCACGGGGAGTTTAAAGGGACAGAGAGTGAGATCACTGGGAGGTTAAAGGTACAAAGAGTGAGATCACTGGGATGTTAAACAGACAGAGAGAGAGATCACGGGGAGGTTAAAGGGACAGAGAGTGAGATCACGGGGAGGTTAAAGGGACAGAGAGAGAGGTCAATGGGTCATTAAAGGGACAGAGAGAGAGGTCACGTGGACATTAAAAGGACAGAGATTGAGATCACGTAGAGGTTAAAGGGACAGAGAGTGAGATCACGGGGAGTTAAAAGGGACAGAGAGTGAGATCACGGGGAGGATAAAGGGACAGAGAGTGAGATCATGGGGAGGTTAAAGGGACCGAGAGTGAGATCAGGGGGAGGTTTAAGGGACAGAGATTTAGATCACGGGGAGGTTAAAGGGACAGAGAGAGAATTCACGGGGAGGCTAAAGGTACAGAGAGTAATATCACGGGGACGTTAATGGGACAGAGATTGAGATCACGGGGAGGTTAAAGGGAAAGAGAGTGAGATCACGGGGAGGATAAAGGGACAGAGAGTGAGATCACAGGGAGATTTAAGGGACAGAGAGTGAGATCACGGGGAGGTAAAAGGGACAGAGTGCGAGATCACGGGGATGTTAAAGGGACAGAGAGTGAGATCACAGGGATGTTAAAGGGACAGAGACTGCGATCACGGGGAGGTTAAAGGGACAGAGAGAGAGATCACGGGGAGGTTAAAGGGACAGAGAGTGAGATCACGGGGAGGTTAAATGGACAGGGCGTGAGATCACGGGGAGTTTAAAGGGAGAAAGACTGATCACGGGGAGTTTAAGGGGAAAGGGAGTGACATCACGGGGAGGTTAAAGGGACAGATATGGATCACGGGGAGGTTAAAGGGACAGAGAGAGAAATCACGGGGAGGTAAAAGGGACAGAGAGTGAGATCACAGGGAGGTTAAAGGGACATAGAGTGAGATCACGGGGAGGTAAAAGGGACAGAGAGTGAGATCACAGGGAGGTTAAAGGGACAGAGAGTGAGATTACGGGGAGGTTAAAGGGACAGAGAGAGAGGTCATGGGGACATTAAAGGGACAGAGTGAGATCACTGGGAGGTTAAAGTGACATAGAGTGAGATCACGGGGAGGTTAAAGGGGCAGAGTGAGATTACGGGGAGGTTAAAGCGACAGAGAGAGAGGTCACGGGGACATTAAAGGGACAGAGTGAGATCACTGGGAGGTTAAAGTGACATAGAGTGAGATTACGGGGAGGTTAAAGAGACAGAGAGTGAGATCATGGGGAGGTTAAAGGGACCGAGAGTGAGATCACGGGGATGTTAAAGGGAGAGAGAGAGATATCACGGGGTGTTAAAAGGGACAGAGTGAGATTACGGGGAGTTTCAAAGGACAGAGAGAGAGGTCACGGGGAGATTAAAGGGACAGAGAGTGAGATCAAAGGGAGTTTAAAGGGACAGAGCGTGAGATAACTGGGAGGTTAAAGGTACAAAGAGTGAGATCACTGGTATGTTAAACAGACAGAGAGAGAGATCACGGGGAAGTTAAAGGGACAGAGAGTGAGATCACGGGGAGGTTAAAGGGACAGAGAGATCACGGGGACGTTAAAGGGACAGAGAGAGAGATCACGGGGACAATAAAGGGACAGAGAGTGAGATCACGGGGAGTTTAAAGGGACAGAGTGAGATTACGGGGAGGTTAAAAGGACAGAGAGTGAGATCACGGGGATGTTAAAGGGAGAGAGAGAGATATCACGGGGTGTTAAAAGGGACAGAGTGAGATTACGGGGAGGTTAAAGGGACAGGGAGAGAGGTCACGGGGACATTAAAGGGACAGAGTGAGATCACTTGGAGTTTAGTGGGACAGATTGAGATCACGAGGAGGTTAAAGGGACAGAGAGTGAGATCACAGGGAGGATAAAGGGACAGAGAGTGAGATCACGGAGGTTAAAGGGACAGAGAGTGAGATCACGGTTTGGTTCAAGGGACAGAGAGTGAGATCACGGGGAGTTTAAAGGGACAGAGAGTGAGATCAAAGGGAGTTTAAAGGGACAGAGCGTGAGATCACTGGGAGGTTAAAGGTACAAAGAGTGAGATCACTGGGATGTTAAACAGACAGAGAGAGAGATCACGGGGAAGTTAAAGGGACAGAGAGTGAGATCACGGGGAGGTTAAAGGGACAGAGAGAGGTCAAAGGGTCATTAAAGGGACAGAGAGAGAGGTCACGTGGACATTAAAAGGACAGAGATTGAGATCACGGGGAGGTTAAAGGGACAGAGAGTGAGATCACGGGGAGGTAAAAGGGACAGAGAGTGAGATCACGGGGAGGATAAAGGGACAGAGAGTGAGATCATGGGTGGTTAAAGGGACCGAGAGTGAGATCAGGGGGAGGTTTAAGGGACAGAGATTTAGATCACGGGGAGGTTAAAGGGACAGAGAGAGAATTCACGGGGAGGTTAAAGGTACAGAGAGTAATATCACGGGGATGTTAAAGGGACAGAGAGTGAAATCGCGGGGAGGTTAATGGGACAGAGAGTGAGATCGCGGGGAGGTTAATGGGACAGAGAGTGAGATCACGGGAAGGTAAAAGGGACAGAGACAGATCACGGGGAGGTTAAAGGGACAGAGTGCGAGATCACGGGGTGGTTAAAGGGACAGAGAGTGAGATCACGGAGAGGTTAAAGGGACAGAGAGTGAGATCACGGGGAGGCTAAAGGGACAGAGAGTGAGATCACGGTTTGGTTAAAGGGACAGAGAGTGAGTTCACGAGGAGGTTAAAGTGACAGAGTGAGATCACGGGGAGGATTGAAGGGACAGAGAGTGAGATCAGGGGGTGGTTAAAGGGACAGAGAGTGAGATCACAGGGAGGTTAAAGGGACAGAGAGTGAGATCACGGGTAGGATAAAGGGACTGAGAGTGAGATCACGGGGAGGTTAAACGGACGGAGATGGATAACGGGGAGGTTAAAGGGACAGAGAGAGAGATCACGGGGACGTTAAAGGGACAGAGAGAGAGATCACGGGGACAATAAAGGGACAGAGAGTGAGATCACGGGGAGTTTAAAGGGACAGAGTGAGATTACGGGGAGGTTAAAAGGACAGAGAGTGAGATCACGGGGATGTTAAAGGGAGAGAGAGAGATATCACGGGGTGTTAAAAGGGACAGAGTGAGATTACGGGGAGTTTCAAAGGACAGAGAGAGAGGTCACGGGGAGATTAAAGGGTCAGAGTGAGATCACGGGGAGGTTAAAGGTACAAAGAGTGAGATCACTGGGATGTTAAACAGACAGAGAGAGAGATCACGGGGAGGTAAAAGGGACAGAGACAGATCACGGGGAGGTTAAAGGGACAGAGAGTGAGATCACGGGGTGGTTAAAGGGACAGAGAGTGAGATCACGGAGAGGTTAAAGGGACAGAGAGTGAGATCACGGGGAGGCTAAAGGGACAGAGAGTGAGATCACGGTTTGGTTAAAGGGACAGAGAGTGAGTTCACGAGGAGGTTAAAGTGACAGAGTGAGATCACGGGGAGGACTGAAGGGACAGAGAGTGAGATCACGGGGTGGTTAAAGGGACAGAGAGTGAGATCACGGGGAGGATAAAGGGACTGAGAGAGAGATCACGGGGAGGTTAAATGGACAGAAATGGATAACGGGGAGGTTAAAGGGACAGAGAGAGAGATCACAGGGACGTTAAAGGGACAGAGAGATCACGGGGACGAAAAAGGGACACAGAGTGAGATCACAGGGAGGTTAAAGGGACAGAGATGGATCACGGGGAGGTTAAAGGACAGAGAGAGAGATCACGGGGACGTTAAAGGGACAGAGAGTGAGATCACGGGGAGGTGAAAGGGACAGAGTGAGATCACGGGGACGTTAAATGGACAGAGAGTGAGATCACGGGGACGTTAAAGGGACAGAGACTGAGATCACAGTTTGGTTAAAGGGACAGAGAGTGAGATCACGGGGAGGTTAAAGGGACAGAGATGGATAACGGGGAGGTAAAAGGGACACAGAGAGAGTACACGGGGACGTTAAAGGGACAGAGAGAGAGATCACGGGGATGTTAAAGGGACAGAGAGTGAGATCACGGGGAGGTTAAACGGACAGAGATGGATCACGGGGAGGTTAAAGGGACAGAGAGATCACGGGGACGTTAAAGGGACAGAGAGAGAGATCACGGGGACAATAAAGGGACAGAGAGTGAGATCACGGGGAGTTTAAAGGGACAGAGTGAGATTACGGGGAGGTTAAAAGGACAGAGAGTGAGATCACGGGGATGTTAAAGGGAGAGAGAGAGATATCACGGGGTGTTAAAAGGGACAGAGTGAGATTACGGGGAGTTTCAAAGGACAGAGAGAGAGGTCACGGGGAGATTAAAGGGTCAGAGTGAGATCACGGGGAGGTTAAAGGGACAGAGAGTGAGATCATGGGGAAGTTAAAGGGACAGAGTGAGATCATGGGGAGGTTAAAGGGACAGAGTGAGATCACAGGGAGGATAAAGGGACTGAGAGTGAGATCACGGGGAGGTTAAAGGGACAGGGAGAGATATCACAAGGACGTAACAGGGACAGACAGTGAGATCACGGGGAGGTTAAAGGGACAGAGAGAGAGGTCACGGGGACATTAAAGGGACAGAGTGAGATCACTTGGAGTTTAGTGGGACAGATTGAGATCACGAGGAGATTAAAGGGACAGAGAGTGAGATCACAGGGAGGTTAAAGGGACAGAGAGTGAGATCACAGGGAGGTTAAAGGGACAGAGAGTGAGATCACGGTTTGGTTCAAGGGACAGAGAGTGAGATCACTGGGAGGTTAAAGGTACAAAGAGTGAGATCACTGGGATGTTAAACAGACAGAGAGAGAGATCATGGGGAGGTTAAAGGGACAGAGAGTGAGATCACGGGGAGGTTAAAGGGACAGAGAGAGAGGTCAAAGGGTTATTAAAGGGACAGAGAGAGAGGTCACGTGGACATTAAAAGGACAGAGATTGAGATCACGTAGAGGTTAAAGGGACAAAGAGTGAGATCACGGGGAGGTAAAAGGGACAGAGAGTGAGATCATGGGGAGGTTAAAGGGACCGAGAGTGAGATCAGGGGGAGGTTTAAGGGACAGAGATTTAGATCCCGGGGAGGTTAAAGGGACAGAGAGAGAATTCACGGGGAGGTTAAAGGGCAGAGAGTAATATCATGGGGATGTTAAAGGGACAGAGAGTGAGATCGCGGGGAGGTTAATGGGACAGAGAGTGAGATCGCGGGTAGGTTAATGGGACAGAGAGTGAGATCACGGGGAGGTAAAAGGGACAGAGACAGATCACGGGGTGGTTAAAGGGACAGAGAGTGAGATCACGGAGAGGTTAAAGGGACAGAGAGTGAGATCACGGGGAGGACTGAAGGGACAGAGAGTGAGATCACGGGGTGGTTAAAGGGTAAGAGAGTGAGATCACGGGGAGGATAAAGGGACTGAGAGAGAGATCACGGGGAGGTTAAACGGACAGAAATGGATAACGGGGAGGTTAAAGGGACAGAGAGAGAGATCACAGGGACGTTAAAGGGACAGAGAGATCACGGGGACGAAAAAGGGACACAGAGTGAGATCACAGGGAGGTTAAAGGGACAGAGATGGATCACGGGGAGGTTAAAGGGACAGAGAGAGAGATCACGGGGACGTTAAAGGGACAGAGAGTGAGATCACGGGGAGGTGAAAGGGACAGAGTGAGATCACGGGGACGTTAAATGGACAGAGAGTGAGATCACGGGGACGTTAAAGGGACAGAGACTGAGATCACAGTTTGGTTAAAGGGACAGAGAGTGAGATCACGGGGAGGTTAAAGGGACAGAGATGGATAACGGGGAGGTAAAAGGGACACAGAGAGAGTACACGGGGACGTTAAAGGGACAGAGAGAGAGATCACGGGGACGTTAAAGGGACAGAGAGTGAGATCACGGGGAGGTTAAACGGACAGAGATGGATCACGGGGAGGTTAAAGGGACAGAGAGATCACGGGGACGTTAAAGGGACAGAGAGTGAGATCACTGGGAGGTTTAAGGGACAGAGATTTAGATCACGGGGATGTTAATGGGATAGAGAGTGAGATCAAGGTTTGCTTAAAGGGACAGAGAGTGAGATCACGGGGAGCTTAATGAGACAGAGTGAGATCGCGGAGAGGATAAAGGGACAGAGACAGATCACGGGGAGGTTAAACGGACGGAGATGGATAACGGGGAGGTTAAAGGGACAGAGAGAGAGATCACGGGGAGGTTAAAGGGACAGAGAGTGAGATCACGGGGAGTTTAAAGGGACAGAGTGAGATTACGGGGAGGTTAAAAGGACAGAGAGTGAGATCACGGGGATGTTAAAGGGAGAGAGAGAGATATCACGGGGTGTTAAAAGGGACAGAGTGAGATTACGGGGAGTTTCAAAGGACAGAGAGAGAGGTCACGGGGAGATTAAAGGGTCAGAGTGAGATCACGGGGAGGTTAAAGGGACAGAGAGTGAGATCATGGGGAAGTTAAAGGGACAGAGAGTGAGATCATGGGGAGGTTAAAGGGACAGAGTGAGATCACAGGGAGGATAAAGGGACTGAGTGAGATCACGGGGAGGTTAAAGGGACAGGGAGAGATATCACAAGGGCGTAACAGGGACAGACAGTGAGATCACGGGGAGGTTAAAGGGACAGAGAGAGAGGTCACGGGGACATTAAAGGGACAGAGTGAGATCACTTGGAGTTTAGTGGGACAGATTGAGATCACGAGGAGATTAAAGGGACAGAGAGTGAGATCACAGGGAGGTTAAAGGGACAGAGAGTGAGATCACGGTTTGGTTCAAGGGACAGAGAGTGAGATCACTGGGAGGTTAAAGGTACAAAGAGTGAGATCACTGGGATGTTAAACAGACAGAGAGAGAGATCATGGGGAGGTTAAAGGGACAGAGAGTGAGATCACGGGGAGGTTAAAGGGACAGAGAGAGAGGTCAAAGGGTTATTAAAGGGACAGAGAGAGAGGTCACGTGGACATTAAAAGGACAGAGATTGAGATCACGTAGAGGTTAAAGGGACAAAGAGTGAGATCACGGGGAGGTAAAAGGGACAGAGAGTGAGATCATGGGGAGGTTAAAGGGACCGAGAGTGAGATCAGGGGGAGGTTTAAGGGACAGAGATTTAGATCCCGGGGAGGTTAAAGGGACAGAGAGAGAATTCACGGGGAGGTTAAAGGGACAGAGAGTAATATCACGGGGATGTTAAAGGGACAGAGAGTGAGATCGCGGGGAGGTTAATGGGACAGAGAGTGAGATCGCGGGTAGGTTAATGGGACAGAGAGTGAGATCACGGGGAGGTAAAAGGGACAGAGACAGATCACGGGGTGGTTAAAGGGACAGAGAGTGAGATCACGGAGAGGTTAAAGGGACAGAGAGTGAGATCACGGGGAGGACTGAAGGGACAGAGAGTGAGATCACGGGGTGGTTAAAGGGACAGAGAGTGAGATCACGGGGAGGATAAAGGGACTGAGAGAGAGATCACGGGGAGGTTAAACGGACAGAAATGGATAACGGGGAGGTTAAAGGGACAGAGAGAGAGATCACAGGGACGTTAAAGGGACAGAGAGATCACGGGGACGAAAAAGGGACACAGAGTGAGATCACAGGGAGGTTAAAGGGACAGAGATGGATCACGGGGAGGTTAAAGGGACAGAGAGAGAGATCACGGGGACGTTAAAGGGACAGAGAGTGAGATCACGGGGAGGTGAAAGGGACAGAGTGAGATCACGGGGACATTAAATGGACAGAGAGTGGGATCACGGGGACGTTAAAGGGACAGAGACTGAGATCACAGTTTGGTTAAAGGGACAGAGAGTGAGATCACGGGGAGGTTAAAGGGACAGAGATGGATAACGGGGAGGTAAAAGGGACACAGAGAGAGTACACGGGGACGTTAAAGGGACAGAGAGAGAGATCACGGGGACGTTAAAGGGACAGAGAGTGAGATCACGGGGAGGTTAAACGGACAGAGATGGATCACGGGGAGGTTAAAGGGACAGAGAGATCACGGGGACGTTAAAGGGACAGAGAGTGAGATCACTGGGAGGTTTAAGGGACAGAGACTTAGATCACGGGGATGTTAATGGGATAGAGAGTGAGATCAAGGTTTGCTTAAAGGGACAGAGAGTGAGATCACGGGGAGCTTAATGAGACAGAGTGAGATCGCGGAGAGGATAAAGGGACAGAGACAGATCACGGGGAGGTTAAACGGACGGAGATGGATAACGGGGAGGTTAAAGGGACAGAGAGAGAGATCACGGGGAGGTTAAAGGGACAGAGTGCGAGATCACGGGGTGGTTAAAGGGACAGAGAGAGAGATCACGGGGTGGTTAAAGGGACAGAGAGTGCGATCACGGGGAGGTTAAAGGGACAGAGAGTGAGATGACGGGGAGGCTAAAGGGACAGAGAGTGAGATCACGGTTTGGTTAAAGGGACAGAGAGTGAGTTCACGAGGAGGTTAAAGTGACAGAGTGAGATCACGGGGAGGACTGAAGGGACAGAGAGTGAGATCACGTAGAGGTTAAAGGGACAGAGAGTGCGATCACGGGGAGGTTAAAGGGACAGAGAGTGAGATGACGGGGAGGCTAAAGGGACAGAGAGTGAGATCACGGTTTGGTTAAAGGGACAGAGAGTGAGTTCACGAGGAGGTTAAAGTGACAGAGTGAGATCACGGGGAGGACTGAAGGGACAGAGAGTGAGATCACGGGGTGGTTAAAGGGACAGAGAGTGAGATCACGGGGAGGTTAAAGGGACAGAGAGTGAGATCACAGGGAGGTTAAAGGGACAGAGAGTGAGATCACGGTTTGGTTCAAGGGAAAGAGAGTGAGATCACGGGGAGTTTAAAGGGACAGAGAGTGAGATCACTGGGAGGTTAAAGGTACAAAGAGTGAGATCACTGGGATGTTAAACAGACAGAGAGAGAGATCACGGGGAGGTTAAAGGGACAGAGAGTGAGATCATGGGAGGATAAAGGGACAGAGAGTGAGATCATGGGGAGGTTAAAGGGACCGAGAGTGAGATCAGGGGGAGGTTTAAGGGACAGAGATTTAGATCACGGGGAGGTTAAAGGGACAGAGAGAGAATTCACGGGGAGGTTAAAGGTACAGAGAGTAATATCACGGGGATGTTAAAGGGACAGAGAGTGCGATCACGGGGAGGTTAAAGGGACAGAGAGTGAGATCACGGGGAGGCTAAAGGGACAGAGAGTGAGATCACGGTTTGGTTAAAGGGACAGAGAGTGAGTTCACGAGGAGGTTAAAGTGACAGAGTGAGATCACGGGGAGGACTGAAGGGACAGAGAGTGAGATCACGGGGTGGTTAAAGGGACAGAGAGTGAGATCACGGGGAGGATAAAGGGACTGAGAGTGAGATCACGGGGAGGTTAAACGGACAGAGATGGATAACGGGGAGGTTAAAAGGACAGAGAGAGAGATCACGGGGACGTTAAAGGGACAGAGAGATCACGGGGACGTTAAAGGGACAGACAGTGAGATCACAGGGAGGTTAAAGGGACAGAGATGGATCACGGGGAGGTTAAAGGGACACAGAGAGAGATCACGGGGACGTTAAAGGGACAGAGAGTGAGATCACGGGGAGGTGAAAGGGACAGAGTGAGATCACAGGGACGTTAAAGGGACAGAGACTGAGTTCACGGGGAGGTTAAAGGGACAGAGAGTGAGGTCACGGGGAGGTTAAACGGACAGAGATGGATCACGGGGAGGTTAAAGGGACAGAGAGAGATCACGGGGACGTTAAAGGGACAGAGAGTGAGATCACGGGGAGGTGAAAGGGACAGAGAGTGAGATCACGGGGAGGATAAAGGGACAGAGAGTGAGATCAGGGGGCGGTTTAAGGGACAGAGATTTAGATCACGGGGAGGTTAAAGGGACAGAGAGAGAATTCACGGGGAGGTTAAAGGTACAGAGAGTAATATCACGGGGATGTTAAAGGGACAGAGAGTGAGATCGCGGGGAGGTTAATGGGACAGAGAGTGAGATCGCGGGGAGGTAAAAGGGACGGAGACAGATCACGGGGAGGTTAAAGGGACAGAGTGCGAGATCACGGGGTGGTTAAAGGGACAGAGAGTGTGATCACGGGGAGGTTAAAGGGACAGAGAGTGAGATGACGGGGAGGCTAAAGGGACAGAGAGTGAGATGACGGTTTGGTTAAAGGGACAGAGAGTGAGATCACGGGGAGGATAAAGGGACTGAGAGTGAGATCACGGGGACGTTAAAGGGACAGAGAGTGAGATCACGGGGTGGTTAAAGGGACAGAGAGTGAGATCACGGGGAGGATAAAGGGACTGAGAGTGAGATCACGGGGACGTTAAAGGGACAGAGAGTGAGATCACGGGGAGGTGAAAGGGACAGAGAGTGAGATCACGGGGAGGTTAAAGGGACAGAGAGTGAGATCATGGGTTGGTTAAAGGGACAGAGACTGAGATCACAGTTTGGTTAAAGGGACAGAGAGTGAGATCACGGGGACGTTAAAGGGACAGAGAGAGAGATCACGGGGACGTTAAAGGGACAGAGAGTGAGGTCACGGGGAGGTTAAACGGACAGAGATGGATCACGGGGAGGTTAAAGGGACAGAGAGAGATCACGGGGACGTTAAAGGGACAGAGAGTGAGATCACAGGGAGGTTAAAGGGACAGAGAGTGAGATCACAGGGAGGTTAAAGGGACAGAGAGTGAGATCACGGGGAGGTTAAAGGGACAGAGAGTGAGATCACGGGGAGGTTAAAGGGACAGAGAGTGAGATCACGGGAAGGTTAAAGGGACAGAGAGAGAAATCAGGGGGAGGTTAAAGGGACAGAGAGTGAGATCACGGGGAGGTTTAAGGGACAGAGATTTAGATCACGGGGATGTTAATGGGACAGAGATTGAGATCACGGGGACGTTAAAGGGACAGAGAGTGAGATCACGGGGAGGTTAAAGGGACAGAGAGTGAGATCACGGGGAGGTTAAAGGGACAGAGAGTGAGAACATGGGTTGGTTAAAGGGACAGAGACTGAGATCGCGGGGAGGTTAATGGGACAGAGAGTGAGATCGCGGGGAGGTAAAAGGGACAGAGACAGATCACGGGGAGGTTAAAGGGACAGAGTGCGAGATCACGGGGTGGTTAAAGGGACAGAGAGTGCGATCACGGGGAGGTTAAAGGGACAGAGAGTGAGATGACGGGGAGGCTAAAGGGACAGAGAGTGAGATGACGGTTTGGTTAAAGGGACAGAGAGTGAGTTCACGAGGAGGTTAAAGTGACAGAGTGAGATCACGGGGAGGACTGAAGGGACAGAGAGTGAGATCACGGGGTGGTTAAAGGGACAGAGAGTGAGATCACGGGGAGGATAAAGGGACTGAGAGTGAGATCACGGGGACGTTAAAGGGACAGAGAGTGAGATCACGGGGAGGTGAAAGGGACAGAGAGTGAGATCACGGGGAGGTTAAAGGGACAGAGAGTGAGATCATGGGTTGGTTAAAGGGACAGAGACTGAGATCACAGTTTGGTTAAAGGGACAGAGAGTGAGATCACGGGGACGTTAAAGGGACAGAGAGAGAGATCACGGGGACGTTAAAGGGACAGAGAGTGAGGTCACGGGGAGGTTAAACGGACAGAGATGGATCACGGGGAGGTTAAAGGGACAGAGAGAGATCACGGGGACGTTAAAGGGACAGAGAGTGAGATCACGGGGAGGTGAAAGGGACAGAGAGTGAGATCACGGGGAGGTTAAAGGGACAGAGAGTGAGATCATGGGTTGGTTAAAGGGACAGAGACTGAGATCA
The DNA here is from genome assembly GCA_026770705.1 of Isurus oxyrinchus. Lineage (NCBI taxonomy): Eukaryota > Metazoa > Chordata > Chondrichthyes > Lamniformes > Lamnidae > Isurus > Isurus oxyrinchus. The sequence goes on from JANJGN010000490.1 coordinate 79,683, forward strand.
CGGGGAGGTTAAAGGGACAGAGAGAGATCACGGGGAGGTTAAAGGGACAGAGAGCAAGATCACAGGGAGTTTAAAGGGACAGAGTGAGACCACTTGGAGGTTTAGGGGCAGAGTGAGATCACGAGGAGGTTAAAGGGACAGAGAGTGAGATCACAGGGAGGTTAAAGGGACAGAGAGTGAGATCACGGGGAGGTTAAAGGGACAGAGAGTGAGATCACGGGGAGGTTAAAGGGACAGAGAGTGAGATCACGGGAAGGTTAAAGGGACAGAGAGAGAAATCAGGGGGAGGTTAAAGGGACAGAGAGTGAGATCACGGGGAGGTTTAAGGGACAGAGATTTAGATCACGGGGATGTTAATGGGACAGAGATTGAGATCACGGGGACGTTAAAGGGACAGAGAGTGAGATCACGGGGAGGTTAAAGGGACAGAGAGTGAGATCACGGGGAGGTTAAAGGGACAGAGAGTGAGAACATGGGTTGGTTAAAGGGACAGAGACTGAGATCACGGGGAGGTTAAAGGGACAGAGAGAGATCACGGGGAGGTTAAAGGGACAGAGAGCAAGATCACAGGGAGTTTAAAGGGACAGAGTGAGATCACGTGGAGGTTTAGGGGCAGAGTGAGATCACGAGGAGGTTAAAGGGACAGAGAGTGAGATCATAGGGAGGTTAAAGGGACAGAGAGTGAGATCACGGGGAGGTTTAAGGGACAGAGAGTGAGATCACGGGGAGGTTAAATGTACAGAGAGTGATATCACGGGGAGGTTAATGGGACAGAGAGTGAGATCACGGGGAGGTTAAAGGGACAGAGAGGGTGATCACGGGGAGGTTAAAGGGACAGAGATGGATCAACGGGAGGATAAAGGGACAGAGAGAGAGATCACGGGGAGGTTAAAGGGACAGAGAGTGAGATCAAGGGGAGGTTAAAGGAACAGAGAGAGAGATCACGGGGAGGTTAAAGGGACAGAGAGTGAGATCACGGGGAGGAAATAGGGACAGAGAAAGATCACGAGGAGGTTAAAGGGACAGAGAGTGAGATCACGGGGAGGTTAAAGGGACAGACAGTGAGTTCACGAGGGGGTTAATGGGACAGAGTGAGATCACGGGGAGGTTAAAGGGACAGAGAGTGAGATCACGGTTTGGTTAAAGGGACAGAGATTGAGATCACGGTTTGGTTAAAGGGACAGAGAGTGAGATCACGGTTTGGTTAAAGGGACAGAGAGTGAGATCACGGTTTGGTTAAAGGGACAGAGAGTGAGATGACGGTGTTGTTAAAGGGACAGAGACAGTTCACGGGCAGGTTAAAGGGACAGCGAGAGAGATCACGGGGAAGTTAAAGGGAAAGAGAGTGAGATCACGGGGAGGTTAAAGGGACAGAGAGAGAGATCATGGGGAAGTTAAAGGTACAGAGAGTTAGATCACGGGGATGTTAAAGGGACAGAGAGTGAGATCACGGGGATGTTAAAGGGACAGAGAATGAGATCACGGGGAGGTTAAAGGGACAGAGAGTGAGATCACGGGGAGGTTCATGGGACAGAGAGTGAGATCACGGGGAGGTTAAAGGGACATTGCGAGATCACAGGGAGTTTAAAGGGACAGAGAAAGATCATGAGGAGGTTAAAGGGACAGAGAGTAAGATCACGGGGAGGTTAAACGGACAGACAGTGAGTTCACGAGGAGGTTAAAGGGACAGAGTGAGATCACGGGGAGGTTAAAGGGACAGAGAGAGAGAACACGGTTTGGTTAAAGAGACAGAGAGATCACGGTTTGGTTAAAGGGACAGAGACTGAGATAACGGGGTGGTTAAAGGGACAGAGACAGATCACGGAAAGATTAAAGGGACAGCGAGAGAGATCACGGGGAGGTTAAAGGGACAGAGAGTGAGATGACTGGATCGTTAAACGGACAGAGATGGATCACGGGGAGGTTAAAGGGACAGAGAGAGAGATCACGGGGACGTTAAAGGGACAGAGAGTGAGATCACGGGGAGTTTAAAGGGACAGAGAGAGAGATCACAAGCAGGTTAAAGGGACAGAGTGAGATCACGGGGAGGTTAAAGGGACAAAGTGAGATCACGGGGAGGTTAAAGGGACAGAGAGTAAGATAACGGGGAGGTTAAACGGACATAGAGTGCGATCACGGGGAGGTTAAAGGGACAGAGAGTGAGATCACGGGTTGGTTAAAGGGACAGGGACAGATCATGGGCAGGTAAATGGGACATAGAGTGAGATCACGGGGAGGTTAAATGGACAGAGAATGAGAACACGGGGAGGTTAAAGGGACAGAGAGTGATTTCGGGGAGATTAAAGGGATAGAGAGCGAGATCACAGGGAGTTTAAAGGGACAGAGTGATATCACTTTGAGGTTAGAGCGACAGAGTGAGATCACGAGGAGGTTAAAGGTACAGAGAGTGAGATTACTGGGAGGTTAAAGGTACAGAGCATGAGATCACTGGGATGTTAAACAGACAGAGATGGATCATGGGGAGGTTAAAGGGACAGAGAGAGATCACGGGGATGTTAAAGGTACAGAGAGTTAGATCACGGGGATGTTAAAGGGTCAGAAAGTGAGATCACGGGGATGTTAAAGGGACAGAGAGTGAGAGAACGGGGAGGTGAAAGGGACAGAGAATGAGATCATGGGGAGGTTAAAGGGACAGAGAGAGAGATCACGGGGAGGTTAAAGGGACAGAGAGTGAGATCACGGGGAGGTTAAATGTACAGAGAGTGATATCACGGGGAGGTTAATGGGACAGAGAGTGAGATCACGGGGAGGTTAAAGGGACAGAGAGGGAGATCATGGGGAGGTTAAAAGGACAGAGATGGATCAAGGGGAGGATAAAGGGACAGAGAGAGAGGTCACGGGGAGGTTAAAGGGACAGAGAGTGAGATCAAGGGGAGGTTAAAGGGACAGAGAGAGAGATCACGGGGGGGTTAAAGGGACAGAGAGAGAGATCACAGGGAGGTTAATGGGACAGAGAGTGAGATCACGGGGAGGTTAAAGGGAAATTGCGAGATCGCGGGGAGTTTAAAGGGACAGAGAAAGATCACGAGGTGGTTAAAGGGACAGAGAGTGAGATCACGGGGAGGTTAAAGGGAAAGACAGTGAGTTCAAGAGGAGGTTAAAGGGACAGAGTGAGATCACGGGGAGGTTAAAGGGACAGAGATTGAGATCACGGTTTGATTAAAGGGACAGAGAGAGAGATCACGGGGTGGTTAAAGGGACAGAGACAGATCATGGGCAGGTTAAAGGGACAGTGAAAGAGATCACGGAGAAGTTAAAGGGACAGAGAGTGAGATCACGGGTTGGTTAAAGGGACAGTGACAGATCACTGACAGGTTAATGGGACAGAGTGAGATCACTAGAAGGTTAAACGGACATAGATGGATCACGGGGAGGTTAAAGGGACAGAGAGTGAGATCACGGGGAGATTAAAGGGACAGAGAGTGAGATCACGGGGAGGTTAAAGGGACAGAGATTGAGATCACGGTTTGATTAAAGGGACAGAGAATGAGATCACGGGGTGGTTAAAGGGACAGAGACAGATCATGGGCAGGTTAAAGGGACAGTGAAAGAGATCACGGAGAAGTTAAAGGGACAGGGAGTGAGATCACGGGTTGGTTAAAGGGACAGTGACTGATCACTGACAGGTTAATGGGACAGAGTGAGATCAATAGAAGGTTAAACGGACATAGATGGATCACGGGGAGTTTAAAGGGACAGAGAGTGAGATCACGGGGAGATTAAAGGGACAGAGAGTGAGATCACGGGGAGGTAAAAGGGACAGAGAGTAAGATAACGGGGAGTTTAAACGGACATAGAGTGCGATCACGGGGAGGTTAAAGGGACAGAGAGTGAGATCACGGGTTGGTTAAAGGGACAGGGACAGATCAATTTGCAGGTTAATGGGACAGAGAGTGAGATCACGGGGAGGTTAAAAGGACAGAGTGAATTCACGGGGAGGTTAGAGGGACAGAGAGTGAGATCACGGGAAGGTTAAAGGGACAGAGAGCGAGTTCACGAAGAGGTTAAAGGTACAGAGTGTGAGATCACGGGGAGGTTTAAGGGACAGAGAGTGAGATCAGGGGGAGGTTAAAGGGACAGAGAGAGATCACGGGGATGTTAAAGGTACAGAGAGTTAGATCACGGGGATGTTAAAGGGTCAGAGAGTGAGATCACGGGGATGTTAAAGGGACAGAGAGTGAGATCACGGGGAGGTGAAAGGGACAGAGAATGAGATCATGGGGAGGTTAAAGGGACAGAGAGTAAGATCACGGGGAGGTTAAAGGGACAGAGAGAGAGATCACGGGGAGGTTAAAGGGACAGAGAGTGAGATCACGGGTTGGTTAAAGGGACAGGGACAGATCAATTTGCAGGTTAATGGGACAGAGAGTGAGATCACGGGGAGGTTAAAGGGACAGAGTGAATTCACGGGGAGGTTAGAGGGACAGAGAGTGAGATCACGGGAAGGTTAAAGGGACAGAGAGCGAGTTCACGAAGAGGTTAAAGGTACAGAGTGTGAGATCACGGGGAGGTTTAAGGGACAGAGAGTGAGATCAGGGGGAGGTTAAAGGGACAGAGAGTGAGATCACGGGATGTTAAAGGGACAGAGAGTGAGATCATGGGGAGGTTAAAGGGACAGAGAGAGATCACGGGGATGTTAAAGGTACAGAGAGTTAGATCACGGGGATGTTAAAGGGTCAGAGAGTGAGATCACGGGGATGTTAAAGGGACAGAGAGTGAGATCACGGGGAGGTTAAAGGGACAGAGAGAGAGATCACGGGGAGGTTAAAGGGACAAAGAGTGAGATCACGGGGAGGTTAAATGTACAGAGAGTGATATCATGGGGAGGTTAATGGGACAGAGAGTGAGATCACGGGGAGGTTAAAGGGACAGAGAGGGAGATCATGGGGAGGTTAAAAGGACAGAGATGGATCAACGGGAGGATAAAGGGACAGAGAGAGAGGTCGCGGGGAGGTTAAAGGGACAGAAAGTGAGATCAAGGGGAGGTTAAAGGGACAGAAAGAGAGATCACGGGGAGGTTAAAGGGACAGAGAGAGCGATCACGGGGAGGTTAAAGGGACAGAGAGTGAGATCACGGGGAGGTTAAAGGGAAAGACAGTGAGTTCAAGAGGAGGTTAAAGGGACAGAGTGAGATCACGGGGAGGTTAAAGGGACAGAGATTGAGATCACGGTTTGATTAAAGGGACAGAGAGTGAGATCACGGGGTGGTTAAAGGGACAGAGACAGATCATGGGCAGGTTAAAGGGACAGTGAAAGAGATCACGGAGAAGTTAAAGGGACAGAGAGTGAGATCACGGGTTGGTTAAAGGGACAGTGACAGATCACTGACAGGTTAATGGGACAGAGTGAGATCACTAGAAGGTTAAACGGACATAGATGGATCACGGGGAGGTTAAAGGGACAGAGAGTGAGATCACGGGGAGATTAAAGGGACAGAGAGTGAGATCACGGGGAGGTTAAAGGGACAGAGAGTAAGATAACGGGGAGGTTAAACGGACATAGAGTGCGATCACGGGGAGGTTAAAGGGACAGAGTGAGATCACGGGTTGGTTAAAGGGACAGGGACAGATCATGGGCAGGTTAATGGGACAGAGAGTGAGATCACGGGGAGGTTAAATGGACAGAGAATGAGAACACGGGGAGGTTAAAGGGACAGAGAGTGATTTCGGGGAGATTAAAGGGATAGAGAGCGAGATCACGGTTTGGTGAAAGGGAGAGAGAGTGAGATGACGGAGAGGTTAAAGGGACAGAGAGTGAGATCCCTGGGTGGTTAAAGGGACAGAGACAGATTACGGGCAGGTTAAAGGGACAGCGAGAGAGATCACGGGGAGGTTAAAGGGACATAGAGTGAGATCACGGGCAGGTTAAAGGGACAGCGAGAGAGATCACGGGGAGGTTAAAGGGACAGAGAGTGAGATCACTGGGAGGTTAAACGGACAGAGATGGATCACGGGGAGGGTAAAGGGACAGAGAGTGAGATCACGGGGTGGTTAAATGGACAGGGGCAGATCACGGGGAGTTCAAAGGGACAGAGTGAGTTCACGAGGAGTTTAAATGGACAGAGAGTGAGATCACGGTTTGGTTAAAGGGACAGAGAGTGATTTCACGAGGTGTTTAAAGGGACAGAGTGAAATCACGGTGAGGTTAAACGGACAGAGAGTGAGATCACGGGGATTTAAAGCAACAGAATGAAATCACCATGAGTTTAAAGGGACAGAGTGAGATCACGGGGAGGTTAAAGAGACATAGAGTGAGATCACGGAGAGGTTAAAGGGACAGAGAGAGAGGTCACGGGGAAATTAAAGGGACATTGCGAGATCACGGGGAGTTTAAAGGGACACAGAAAGATCACGAGGAGGTTAAAGGGACAGAGAGTGAGATCACGGGGAGTTTAAAGGGACAGACAGGGATTTCACGAGGAGTTTAAAGGGACAGAGTGAGATCACGGTTTGGTTAAAGGGACAGAGATTGAGATCACGATTTGGTTAAAGGGACAGAGAGTGAGATCACGGGGAGGTTAAAGGGACAGAGAGTGAGATCACTGGGTGGTTAAAGGGAAAGTGACAGATCACGGGCATGTTAAAGGGACAGCGAGAGAGATCACGGGGAGGTTAAAGGAACAGAGAGTGAGATCACGGGGTGGTTAAATGGACAGGGGCAGATCACGGGGAGTTCAAAGGGACAGAGTGAGATCACGAGGAGATTAAATGGACAGAGAGTGAGATCACGGTTTGGTTAAAGGGACAGAGAGTGATTTCACGAGGAGTTAAAAGGCACAGAGTGACATCACGGGGAGGGTAAACGGACAGACAGTGAGATCATGGTGATTTAAAGCAACAGAATGAAATCACCATGAGTTTAAAGGGACAGAGATTGAGATCACGGGGAGGTTAAAGGGACAGAGTGTGAGATCACGGGGAGTTTAAAGGGACATTGCGAGATCACGGGGAGCTTAAAGGGAGAGAGTGAGATCACAGGGAGGTTAAAGGGACAGAGAGTGAGATCACTGGGTGGTTAAAGGGACAGTGACAGATCACGGGCATGTTAAAGGGACAGCGAGAGAAATCACGGGGAGTTTAAAGGGACAGAGTGAGATTACGGGGAGGTTAAAGGGACAGAGTGAGATCATGGGGAGGTTAAAGGGACATAGAGTGAGATCACGGGGAGGATAATGGGACAGACAGTGAGTTCACGAGGAGTTTAAAGGGACATTGCGAGATCACGGGGAGTTTAAAGGGACAGAGAAAGATCACGAGGAGGTTCCAAGGACAGACAGTGAGATCACGGGGAGGTTGAAGGGACTGAGATTGAGATTACGGTTTGGTTAAAGGGACAGAGAGTGAGATCACGGGGAAGTTAAAGGGACAGAGAGTGAGATCACTGGGTGGTTAAAGGGACAGAGACAGATCACGGGTAGGTTAAAGGGACAGCGAGAGAGATCACGGGGAAGTTAAAGGGATAGAGAGTCAGATCACGGGGAGGTTTAAGGGACAGAGATTTAGATCACTGGGATGTTAAAGGGACTGTAACTGAGATCACGGGTAGGTTAAAGGGACAGAGACTGAGATCACGGGGAGGTTAAGGGGACAGAGAGTGAGATCACGGGGAGGTTAAAGGTACAGAGAGTGAGATCACGGGAATGTTAATGGGACAGAGAGTGAGATAATGGGGTGGTTGAAGGGACAGAGAGTGAGAAAACGGGGTGATTAAAGGGACAGCGGGAGAGATGATGGGGAAGTTAAAGGGACAGAGACTGAGTTCACGAGGAGCTTAAAGGGACAGAGTGAGATCACGGAGAGGTTAAAGGGACAGAGAGTGAGATTACGGGGAGGTTAAAGGGACACAGAGAGAGCGATCACGGGGAGGTTAAAGGGACAGAGAGTGAGATCACGGGGAGGATAATGGGACAGAGAGTTTGATCACGGGGAGGTTAAAGGGACAGAGGTTGAGATCACGGGGTGGTTAAAGGGACAGACAGTGAGTTCACGAGGAGTTAAAGGGACATTGCGAGATCACGGGGAGTTTAAAGGGACAGAGAAAGATCACGAGGAGGTTAAAGGGACAGAGAGTGAGATCGCGGGGAGGTTAAAGGGACAGAGAGTGAGATCACGGAGAGGGTAAAGGGACTGAGAGTGAGATCACTGGTTGGTTAAAGGGTCAGAGACAGATCACGGTCAGGATAAAGGGACAGCGAGAGAGATCACGGGGAGGTTAAAGGGACAGAGAGTGAGATCACTGGGAGGTTAAACGGACAGAGATGGATCACGGGGAGGTTAAAGGGACAGAGAGAGAGAACACGGGGAGGTTAAAGGGACAGAGAGTGAGATCTCGGGGAGGTTAAAGGGACAGGGAGTAAGATCACGGGGAGGTTAAAGGGACAGAGAGAGGGATCACGGGGAGGTTAAAGGGACAGAGATGGATCACGGGGAGGTTAAAGGGACAGAGAGTGAGATCACGGGGTGGTTAAATGGACAGGGGCAGATCACGGGGAGTTCAAAGGGACAGAGCGAGATCACGAGGAGGTTAAATGGACAGAGAGTGAGATCACGGGGAGGTTAAAGGGACAGACAGGGATTTCACGAGGAGTTTAAAGGGACAGAGAGTGAGATCACGGGAATGTTAATGGGACAGAGAGTGAGATAATGGGGTGGTTAAAGGGACAGAGAGTGAGAAAACGGGGTGATAAAAGGGACAGCGGGAGAGATGATGGGGAGGTTAAAGGGACAGAGTGTGAGTTCAGGGGGAGGTTAAAGGTACAGAGAGTGAGATCACGGGGAGGTTAAAGGGACAGTGATTGAGATCACGGTTTGGTTAAAGGGACAGAGATTGAGATCACTGGGTGGTTAAAGGGAAAGTGACAGATCACGGGCATGTTAAAGGGACAGCGAGAGAGATCACGGGGAGGTTAAAGGGACAGAGTGAGATTACGGGGAGTTTAAAGGGACAGAGAGAGAGGTCACGGGGAGATTAAAGGGACAGAGTGAAATCATGGGGAGTTTAAAGGGACATAGAGTGAGATCGCGGGGAGGATAATGGGACAGACAGTGAGTTCACGAGGAGTTTAAAGGGACATTGCGAGATCACGGGGAGGTTAAAGGGACAGAGAAACATCACGGGGAGGTTAATGGGACAGAGAGTGAGTTCAGGGGGAGGTTAAAGGGACAGAGAGTGAGATCACGGGGATGTTAATGGGACAGAGAGTGAGATCACGGTGTGGTTAAAGGGACAGAGAGTGAGATAACGGGGTGGTTAAAGGGACAGCGAGAGAGATGATGGGGAGGTTAAAGGGACAGAGTGTGAGTTCAGGGGGAGGTTAAAGGTACAGAGAGTGAGATCACGGGGAGGTTAAAGGGACAGTGATTGAGATCACGGTTTGGTTAAAGGGACAGAGATTGAGATCACTGGGTGGTTAAAGGGAAAGTGACAGATCACGGGCATGTTAAAGGGACAGAGAGAGAGGTCACGGGGAGATTAAAGGGACAGAGTGAAATCATGGGGAGTTTAAAGGGACATAGAGTGAGATCGCGGGGAGGATAATGGGACAGACAGTGAGTTCACGAGGAGTTTAAAGGGACATTGCGAGATCACGGGGAGGTTAAAGGGACAGAGAAACATCACGGGGAGGTTAATGGGACAGAGAGTGAGTTCAGGGGGAGGTTAAAGGGACAGAGAGTGAGATCACGGGGATGTTAATGGGACAGAGAGTGAGATCACGGTGTGGTTAAAGGGACAGAGAGTGAGATAACGGGGTGGTTAAAGGGACAGCGAGAGAGATGATGGGGAGGTTAAAGGGACAGAGTGTGAGTTCAGGGGGAGGTTAAAGGGACAGAGAGTGAGATCACGGGGAGGTTAAAGGGACAGAGATTGAGATCACGGTTTGGTTAAAGGGACAGAGATTGAGATCACTGGGTGGTTAAAGGGACAGAGACAGATCACGGGCAGGTTAAAGGGACAGCGAGAGAGATCACCGGGAGGTTAAAGGGACAGAGAGTGAGATCACTGGGAGGTTAAAGGTACAGAGTGTGAGATCACGGGGACGTTAAAGGGACAGAGAGTGAGATCACGGGGAGGTTTAAGGGACAGAGATTTAGATCACTGGGAGGTTAAAGGGACAGAAACTGAGATCACGGGGAGGTTAAAGGGACAGAGAGTGAGATCACGGTTCGGTTAAAGGGACAGAGAGTGAGATCAGGGAGAGGTTAAAGGTACAGAGAGTGAGATCACGGGATTGTTAATGGGACAGAGAGTGAGATAATGGGGTCGTTAAAGGGTCAGAGAGTGAGATAACGGGGTGATTAAAGGGACAGCGAGAGAGATGATGGGGAGGTTAAAGGGACAGAGACTGAGTTCACGAGGAGTTTAAAGGGACAGAGTGAGATTACGGGGAGGTTAAAGGGACACAGAGAGAGCGATCACGGGGAGGTTAAAGGGACTGAGAGTGAGATCACGGGGAGGATAATGGAACAGAGAGTTTGATCACGGGGAGGTTAAAGGGGCAGAGATTGAGATCACGGGGAGGTTAAAGGGACAGATAGTGAGTTCACGAGGAGTTTAAAGGGACAGAGTGAGATCACGGTTCGGTTAAAGGGACAGAGAGTGAGATCACGGTTTGGTTAAAGGGAGAGAGAGTGAGATCACGGAGAGGTTAAAGGGACAGAGAGTGAGATCACTGGGTGGTTAAAGGGACAGAGACAGATTACGGGCAGGTTAAAGGGACAGTGAGAGAGATCACGGGGAGGTCAAAGGGACAGAGAGAGAGAACACGGGGAGGTTAAAGGGACAGAGAGTGAGATCACGGTGTGGTTAAATGGACAGGGGCAGATCACGGGGAGTTCAAAGGGACACAGTGAGATCACGAGGAGGTTAAATGGACAGAGAGTGAGATCACGGTTCGGTTAAAGGGACAGAGAGTGAGATCACGGTTTGGTTAAAGGGAGAGAGAGTGAGATCACGGAGAGGTTAAAGGGACAGAGAGTGAGATCACTGGGTGGTTAAAGGGACAGAGACAGATTACGGGCAGGTTAAAGGGACAGTGAGAGAGATCACGGGGAGGTCAAAGGGACAGAGAGAGAGAACACGGGGAGGTTAAAGGGACAGAGAGTGAGATCACGGTGTGGTTAAATGGACAGGGGCAGATCACGGGGAGTTCAAAGGGACAGAGTGAGATCACGAGGAGGTTAAATGGACAGAGAGTGAGATCAAGGTTTGGTTAAAGGGACAGAGAGTGATTTCACGAGGAGTTTAAAGGGACAGAGTGACATCATGGGGAGGTTAAACGGACAGAGAGTGAGATCACGGTGATTTAAAGCAACAGAATGAAATCACCATGAGTTTAAAGGGACAGAGTGAGATCACGGGGAGGTTAAAGTGACAGAGTGAGATTACGGGGAGGTTAAAGGGACAGAGAGAGAGGTCACGGGGACATTAAAGGGACAGAGTGAGATCACGGGGAGGTTAAAGGGACATAGAGTGAGATCACGGGGAGGTGAAAGGGACAGAGTGTGAGATTACGGGGAGGTTAAAGGGACATTGCGAGATCACGGGGAGTTGAAAGGGACAGAGAAAGATCACGAGGAGGTTAAAGGGACAGAGAGTGAGATCACGGGGAGGTTAAAGGGACATAGAGTGAGATCACGGGGAGGTTAAAGGGACATAGAGTGAGATCACGGAGGTTAAAGGGACAGAGTGTGAGATCACGGGGAGTTTAAAGGGACATTGCGAGATCACGGGGAGATTAAAGGGAGAGAGTGAGATCACAGGGAGGTTAAAGGGACAGAGAGTGAGATCACTGGGTGGTTAAAGGGACAGTGACAGATCACGGGCATGTTAAAGGGACAGTGAGAGAAATCACGGGGAGTTTAAAGGGACAGAGTGAGATTACGGGGAGGTTAAAGGGACAGAGTGAGATCATGGGGAGGTTAAAGGGACAGACAGTGAGTTCACGAGGAGTTTAAAGGGACATTGCGAGATCACGGGGAGTTTAAAGGGACAGAGAAAGATCACGAGGAGGTTCCAAGGACAGAGAGTGAGATTACGGGGAGGTTGAAGGGACTGAGATTGAGATTACGGTTTGGTTAAAGGGACAGAGAGTGAGATCACTGGGTGGTTAAAGGGACAGAGACAGATCACGGGCAGGTTAAAGGGACAGTGAGAGAGATCACGGGGAAGTTAAAGGGACAGAGAGTCAGATCACGGGGAGGTTTAAGGGACAGAGATTTAGATCACTGGGAGGTTAAAGGGACAGAAACTGAGATCACGGGGAGGTTAAAGGGACAGAGACTGAGATCACGGGGAGGTTAAGGGGACAGAGAGTGAGATCACGGGGAGGTTAAAGGTACAGAGAGTGAGATCACGGGAATGTTAATGGGACAGAGAGTGAGATAATGGGGTGGTTGAAGGGACAGAGAGTGAGAAAACGGGGTGATTAAAGGGACAGCGGGAGAGATGATGGGGAAGTTAAAGGGACAGAGACTGAGTTCACGAGGAGCTTAAAGGGACAGAGTGAGATCACGGAGAGGTTAAAGGGACAGAGAGTGAGATTATGGGGAGGTTAAAGGGACACAGAGAGAGCGATCACGGCGAGGTTAAAGGTACAGAGAGTGAGATCACGGGAATGTTAATGGGACAGTGAGTGAGATAATGGGGTGGTTGAAGGGACAGAGAGTGAGAAAACGGGGTGATTAAAGGGACAGCGGGAGAGATGATGGGGAAGTTAAAGGGACAGAGACTGAGTTGACGCGGAGCTTAAAGGGACAGAGTGAGATCACGGAGAGGTTAAAGGGACAGAGAGTGAGATTACGGGGAGGTTAAAGGGACACAGAGAGAGCGATCACGGGGAGGTTAAAGGGACAGAGAGTGAGATCACGGGGAGGATAATGGGACAGAGAGTTTGATCACGGGGAGGTTAAAGGGACAGAGGTTGAGATCACGGGGTGGTTAAAGGGACAGACAGTGAGTTCACGAGGAGTTAAAGGGACATTGCGAGATCACGGGGAGTTTAAAGGGACAGAGAAAGATCACGAGGAGGTTAAAGGGACAGAGAGTGAGATCACGGGGAGGTTAAAGGGACAGAGAGTGAGATCACTGGGTGGTTAAAGGGTCAGAGACAGATCACGGTCAGGATAAAGGGACAGCGAGAGAGATCACGGGGAGGTTAAAGGGACAGAGAGTGAGATCACTGGGAGGTTAAACGGACAGAGATGGATCACGGGGAGGTTAAAGGGACAGAGAGAGAGAACACGGGGAGGTTAAAGGGACAGAGAGTGAGATCTCGGGGAGGTTAAAGGGACAGGGAGTAAGATCACGGGGAGGTTAAAGGGACAGAGAGAGGGATCACGGGGAGGTTAAAGGGACAGAGAGTGAGATCACTGGGAGGTTAAACGGACAGAGATGGTTCACGGGGAGGTTAAAGGGACAGAGAGTGAGATCACAGGGTGGTTAAATGGACAGGGGCAGATCACGGGGAGTTCAAAGGGACAGAGTGAGATCACGAGGAGGTTAAATGGACAGAGAGTGAGATCACGGTTTGGTTAAAGGGACAGAGAGTGAGATCACGGGGAGGTTAAAGGGACAGACAGGGATTTCACGAGGAGTTTAAAGGGACAGAGTGAGATCACGGTTTGGTTAAAGGGACAGAGATTGAGATCACGATTTGGTTCAAGGGACAGACAGTGAGATCACGGGGAGGTTAAAGGGACAGAGAGTGAGATCACTGGGTGGTTAAAGGGAAAGTGACAGATCACGGGCATGTTAAAGGGACAGCGAGAGAGATCACGGGGAGGTTAAAGGGACAGAGTGAGATTACGGGGAGTTTAAAGGGACAGAGAGAGAGGTCACGGGGACATTAAAGGGACAGAGTGAAATCATGGGGAGTTTAAAGGGACATAGAGTGAGATCGCGGGGAGGATAATGGGACAGACAGTGAGTTCACGAGGAGTTTAAAGGGACATTGCGAGATCACGGGGAGTTTAAAGGGACAGAGAAACATCACGGGGAGGTTAAAGGGACAGAGAGTGAGTTCAGGGGGAGGTTAAAGGGACAGAGAGTGAGATCACGGGGATGTTAATGGGACAGAGAGTGAGATCACGGTGTGGTTAAAGGGACAGAGAGTGAGATAACGGGGTGGTTAAAGGGACAGCGAGAGAGATGATGGGGAGGTTAAAGGGACAGAGAGAGAGATCACGGAGAGGTTAAAGGGACAGAGAGTCAGATTACGAGGAGGTTAAAGGGGCAGAGAGAGCGATCACGGGGAGGTTAAAGGGATAAAGAGTGAAATCACGGGGAGGACAATGGGACAGACAGTGAGTTCATGAGGAAATTAAAGGCACATTGCGAGATCACGGTGAGTTTAAAGGGACAGAGAACGATCACGAGGAAGTTAAAGGGACAGAGAGTGAGATCACGGGGAGGTTAAAGGGACAGAGATTAAGATCACGGTTTGGTTCAAGGGACAGAGATTGAGATCACTGGGTGGTTAAAGGGACAGAGACAGATCACGGGCAGGTTAAAGGGACAGCGAGAGAGATCACCGGGAGGTTAAAGGGACAGAGAGTGAGATCACTGGGAGGTTAAAGGTACAGAGTGTGAGATCACGGGGACGTTAAACGGACAGAGAGTGAGATCACGAGGAGGTTAAAGGGACAGAGATTTAGATCACTGGGAGGTTAAAGGGACAGAAACTGAGATCACGGGGAGGTTAAAGGGACAGAGAGTGAGATCACGGTTCGGTTAAAGGGACAGAGAGTGAGATCACGGAGAGGTTAAAGGTACAGAGAGTGAGATCACGGGATTGTTAATGGGACAGAGAGTGAGATAATGGGGTCGTTAAAGGGTCAGAGAGTGAGATAACGGGGTGATTAAAGGGACAGCGAGAGAGATGATGGGGAGGTTAAAGGAACAGAGACTGAGTTCACGAGGAGTTTAAAGGGACAGAGTGAGATCACGGAGAGGTTAAAGGGGCAGAGAGTGAGATTACGGGGAGGTTAAAGGGACACAGAGAGAGCGATCACGGGGAGGTTAAAGGGACAGAGAGTGAGATCACGGGGAGGATAATGGGACAGAGTGTTTGATCACGGGGAGGTTAAAGGGACAGAGGTTGAGATCACGGGGTGGTTAAAGGGACAGACAGTGAGTTCACGAGGAGTTAAAGGGACATTGCGAGATCACGGGGAGTTTAAAGGGACAGAGAAAGATCACGAGGAGGTTAAAGGGACAGAGAGTGAGATCACGGGGAGGTTAAAGGGACAGAGAGTGAGATCACGGAGAGGGTAAAGGGACTGAGAGTGAGATCACTGGTTGGTTAAAGGGTCAGAGACAGATCACGGACAGGATAAAGGGACAGCGAGAGAGATCACGGGGAGGTTAAAGGGACAGAGAGTGAGATCACTGGGAGGTTAAACGGACAGAGATGGATCACGGGGAGGTTAAAGGGACAGAGAGAGAGAACACGGGGACGTTAAAGGGACAGAGAGTGAGATCTCGGGGAGGTTAAAGGGACAGGGAGTAAGATCACGGGGAAATTAAAGGGACAGAGAGAGGGATCACGGGGAGGTTAAAGGGACAGAGAGTGAGATCACTGGGAGGTTAAACGGACAGAGATGGATCAGGGGGAGGTTAAAGGGACAGAGAGTGAGATCACGGGGAGGTTAAATGGACAGGGGCAGATCACGAGGAGTTCAAAGGGACAGAGTGAGATCACGAGGAGGTTAAATAGACAGAGAGTGAGATCACGGTTTGGTTAAAGGGACAGAGAGTGATTTCACGAGGTGTTTAAAGGGACAGAGTGAAATCACGGGGAGGTTAAACGGACAGAGAGAGAGATCACGGGGATTTAAAGCAACAGAATGAAATCACCATGAGTTTAAAGGGACAGAGTGAGATCACGGGGAGGTTAAAGAGACAGAGTGAGATCACGGGGAGGTTAAAGGGACAGAGTGTGAGATCACGGGGACGTTAAAGGGGCATTGCGAGATCACGGGGAGTTTAAAGGGACAGAGAAAGATCACGAGGAGGTTAAAGGGACAGAGAGTGAGGTCACGGGGAGGTTAAAGGGACAGACAGGGATTTCACGAGGAGTTTAAAGGGACAGAGTGAGATCACGGTTTGGTTAAAGGGACAGAGATTGAGATCACGATTTGGTTAAAGGGACAGAGAGTGAGATCACGGGGAGGTTAAAGGGACAGAGAGTGAGATCACTGGGTGGTTAAAGGGAAAGTGACAGATCACGGGCATGTTAAAGGGACAGCGAGAGAGATCACGGGGAGGTTAAAGGGACAGAGTGAGATTACGGGGAGTTTAAAGTGACAGAGAGAGAGGTCACGGGGACATTAAAGGGACAGAGTGAAATCATGGGGAGTTTAAAGGGACATAGAGTGAGATCGCGGGGAGGATAATGGGAAAGACAGTGAGTTCACGAGGAGTTTAAAGGGACATTGCGAGATCACGGGGAGTTTAAAGGGACAGAGAAAGATCACGAGGAGGTTCAAAGGACAGAGAGTGAGATCACGGGGAGGTTGAAGGGACTGAGATTGAGATCACGGTTTGGTTAAAGGGACAGAGAGTGAGATCACGGGGAAGTTAAAGGGACAGAGAGTGAGATCACTGGGTGGTTAAAGGGACAGAGACAGATCACGGGCAGGTTAAAGGGACAGCGAGAGAGATCACGGGGAAGTTAAAGGGACAGAGAGTGAGATCACGGGGAGGTTAAATGGACAGGGGCAGATCACGGGGAGTTCAAAGGGACAGAGAGTGAGATCACGGGGAGGTTAAAGGGACAGATAGGGATTTCACGAGGAGTTTAAAGGGACAGAGTGAGATCACGGTTTGGTTAAAGGGACAGAGATTGAGATCACGATTTGGTTCATGGGACAGACAGTGAGATCACGGGGAGGTTAAAGGGACAGAGAGTGAGATCACTGGGTGGTTAAAGGGACAGTAACTGAGATCACGGGTAGGTTAAAGGGACAGCGAGAGAGATCACGGGGAGGTTAAAGGGACAGAGTGAGATTACGGGGAGTTTAAAGGGACAGAGAGAGAGGTCACGGGGACATTAAAGGGACAGAGTGAAATCATGGGGAGTTTAAAGGGACAGAGTGAGATCGCGGGGAGGATAATGGGACAGAGAGTGAGTTCACGAGGAGTTTAAAGGGACATTGCGAGATCACGGGGAGTTTAAAGGGACAGAGAAACATCACGGGGAGGTTAAAGGGACAGAGAGTGAGATCACGGGGAGGTTTAAGGGACAGAGATTTAGATCACTGGGAGGTTAAAGGGACAGAAACTGAGATCACGGGGAGGTTAAAGGGACAGAGAGTGAGATCACGGTTCGGTTAAAGGGACAGAGAGTGAGATCACGGAGAGGTTAAAGGGACAGAGTGTGAGATTACGGGGAGGTTAATGGGACACAGAGAGAGCGATCACGGGGAGGTTAAAGGGACTGAGAGTGAGATCACGGGGAGGATAATGGAACAGAGAGTTTGATCACGGGGAGGTTAAAGGGGCAGAGATTGAGATCACGGGGAGGTTAAAGGGACAGAAAGTGAGTTCACGAGGAGTTTAAAGGGACAGAGTGAGATCACGGTTCGGTTAAAGGGACAGAGAGTGAGATCACGGTTTGGTTAAAGGGAGAGAGAGTGAGATCACGGAGAGGTTAAAGGGACAGAGAGTGAGATCACTGGGTGGTTAAAGGGACAGAGACAGATTACGGGCAGGTTAAAGGGACAGTGAGAGAGATCACGGGGAGGTCAAAGGGACAGAGAGAGAGAACACGGGGAGGTTAAAGGGACAGAGAGTGAGATCACGGTGTGGTTAAATGGACAGGGGCAGATCACGGGGAGTTCAAAGGGACAGAGTGAGATCACGAAGAGGTTAAATGTACAGAGAGTGAGATCAAGGTTTGGTTAAAGGGACAGAGAGTGATTTCACGAGGAGTTTAAAGGGACAGAGTGACATCATGGGGAGGTTAAACGGACAGAGAGTGAGATCACGGTGATTTAAAGCAACAGAATGAAATCACCATGAGTTTAAAGGGACAGAGTGAGATTACGGGGAGGTTAAAGGGACAGAGAGAGAGGTCACGGGGACATTAAAGGGACAGAGTGAGATCACGGGGAGGTTAAAGGGACATAGAGTGAGATCACGGGGAGGTGAAAGGGACAGAGTGTGAGATCAAGGGGAGGTTAAAGGGACATTGCGAGGTCACGGGGAGTTTAAAGGGACAGAGAAAGATCACGAGGAGGTTAAAGGGACAGAGAGTGAGATCACGGGGAGGTTAAAGGGACAGAGAGTGAGATCACTGGCTGGTTAAAGGGACAGAGACAGATATCGGGCATGTTAAAGGGACAGCGAGAGAAATCACGGGGAGGTTAAAGGGACAGAGTGAGATTACGGGGAGGTTAAAGGGACAGAGTGAGATCATGGGGAGGTTAAAGGGACATAGAGTGAGATCACGGGGAGGATAATGGGACAGACAGTGAGTTCATGAGGAGTTTAAAGGGACATTGCGAGATCACGGGGAGTTTAAAGGGACAGAGAAAGATCACGAGGAGGTTCAAAGGACAGAGAGTGAGATCACAGGGAGGTTGAAGGGACTGAGATTGAGATCACGGTTTGGTTAAAGGGACAGAGAGTGAGATCACGGGGAAGTTAAAGGGACAGAGAGTGAGATCACTGGGTGGTTAAAGGGACAGAGACAGATCACGGGCAGGTTAAAGGGACAGCGAGAGAGATCACGGGGAAGTTAAAGGGGCTGAGATTGAGATCACGGTTTGGTTAAAGGGACAGAGAGTGAGATCACGGGGAAGTTAAAGGGACAGAGAGTGAGATCACTGGGTGGTTAAAGGGACAGAGACAGATCACGGGCAGGTTAAAGGGACAGCGAGAGAGATCACGGGGAAGTTAAAGGGACAGAGAGTGAGATCACGGGGAGGTTTAAGGGACAGAGACTGAGATCATGGGGAGGTTAAGGGGACAGAGAGTGAGATCACGGGGAGGTTAAAGGTACAGAGAGTGAGATCACGGGAATGTTAATGGGACAGAGAGTGAGATAATGGGGTGGTTGAAGGGACAGAGAGTGAGAAAACGGGGTGATAAAAGGGACAGCGGGAGAGATGATGGGGAAGTTAAAAGGACAGAGACTGAGTTCACGAGGAGCTTAAAGGGACAGAGTGAGATCACGGAGAGGTTAAAGGGACAGAGAGTGAGATTACGGGGAGGTTAAAGGGACACAGAGAGAGCGATCAAGGGGAGGTTAAACGGACAAAGAGTGAGATCACGGGGTGGATAATGGGACAGAGAGTTTGATCACGGGGAGGTTAAAGGGGCAGATGTTGAGATCACGGGGTGGTTAAAGGGACAGACAGTGAGTTCACGAGGAGTTAAAGGGACATTGCGAGATCACGGGGAGTTTAAAGGGACAGAGAAAGATCACGAGGAGGTTAAAGGGACAGAGAGTGAGATCACGGGGAGGTTAAAGGGACAGAGAGTGAGATCATGGAGAGGGTAAAGGGACTGAGAGTGAGATCACTGGGTGGTTAAAGGGACAGACAGATCACGGTCAGGATAAAGGGACAGCGAAAGAGATCACTGGGAGGATAAAGGGACAGAGAGTGAGATCACTGGGAGGTTAAACGGACAGAGATGGATCACGGGGTGGTTAAATGGACAGGGGCAGATCACGGGGAGTTCAAAGGGACAGAGTGAGATCACGAGGAGGTTAAATAGACAGAGAGTGAGATCACGGTTTGGTTAAAGGGACAGAGAGTGATTTCACGAGGTGTTTAAAGGGACAGAGTGAGATCACGGGGAGGTTAAAGTGACAGAGTGAGATGACGGGGAGGTTAAAGGGACAGAGAGAGAGGTCACGGGGACATTAAAGGGACAGAGTGAGATCACGGGGAGGTTAAAGGGACATAGAGTGAGATCGCGGGGAGGTTAAAGGGACAGAGAGAGAGGTCACGGGGACATTAAAGGGACAGAGAGAGATCACGGGGAGGTTAAGGGGACAGAGAGTGAGATCACGGGGAGGTTAAAGAGACAGAGTGAGATCACGGGGAGGTTAAAGGGACAGAGTGTGAGATCACGGGGACGTTAAAGGGGCATTGCGAGATCACGGGGAGTTTAAAGGGACAGAGAAAGATCACGAGGAGGTTAAAGGGACAGAGAGTGAGGTCACGGGGAGATTAAAGGGACAGACAGGGATTTCACGATGAGTTTAACGGGACAGAGTGAGATCACGGTTTGGTTAAAGGGACAGAGATTGAGATAACGATTTGGTTAAAGGGACAGAGAGTGAGATCACGGGGAGGTTAAAGGGACAGAGAGTGAGATCACTGGGTGGTTAAAGGGAAAGTGACAGATCACGGGCATGTTAAAGGGACAGCGAGAGAGATCACGGGGAGGTTAAAGGGACAGAGTGAGATTACGGGGAGTTTAAAGGGACAGAGAGAGTGGTCACGGGGACATTAAAGGGACAGAGTGAAATCATGGGGAGTTTAAAGGGACATAGAGTGATATCGCGGGGAGGATAATGGGACAGACAGTGAGTTCACGAGGAGTTTAAAGGGACATTGCGAGATCACGGGGCGTTTAAAGGGACAGAGAAAGATCACGAGGAGGTTCAAAGGACAGAGAGTGAGATCACGGGGAGGTTGAAGGGACTGAGATTGAGATCACGGTTTGGTTAAAGGGACAGAGAATGAGATCACGGGGAAGTTAAAGGGACAGAGAGTGAGATCACTGGGTGGTTAAAGGGACAGAGACAGATCACGGGCAGGTTAAAGGGACAGCGAGAGAGATCACGGGGAAGTTAAAGGGACAGAGAGTGAGATCACTGGGAGGTTAAAGGGGACAGAGAGTGAGATCACGGGGAGATTAAGGGGACAGAGAGTGAGATCACGGGGAGATTAAGGGGACAGAGAGTGAGATCACGGGGAGGTTAAAGGTACAGAGAGTGAGATCACGGGAATGTTAATGGGACAGAGAGTGAGATAATGGGGTGGTTAAAGGGACAGAGAGTGAGAAAACGGGGTGATAAAAGGCACAGCGGGAGAGATGATGGGGAAGTTAAAGGGACAGAGACTGAGTTCACGAGGTGCTTAAAGGGACAGAGTGAGATCACGGAGAGGTTAAAGGGACAGAGAGTGAGATTACGGGGAGGTTAAAGGGACACAGAGAGAGCGATCACGGGGAGGTTAAAGGGACAGAGAGTGAGATCACGGGGAGGATAATGGGACAGAGAGTTTGATCACGGGGAGGTTAAAGGGGCAGAGGTTGAGATCACGGGGTGGTTAAAGGGACAGACAGTGAGTTCACGAGGAGTTAAAGGGACATTGCGAGATCACGGGGAGTTTAAAGGGACAGAGAAAGATCACGAGGAGGTTAAAGGGACAGAGAGTGAGATCACGGAGAGGTTAAATGGACAGAGAGTGAGATCATGGAGAGGGTAAAGGGACTGAGAGTGAGATCACTGGGTGGTTAAAGGGACAGAGACAGATCACGGTCAGGATAAAGGGACAGCGAGAGAGATCACGGGGAGGTTAAAGGCACAGAGAGTGAGATCACTGGGAGGTTAAACGGACAGAGATGGATCACGGGGAGGTTAAAGGGACAGAGAGAGAGAACACGGGGAGGTTAAAGGGACAGAGAGTGAGATCTCGGGGAGGTTAAAGGGACAGGGAGTAAGATCACGGGGAGGTTAAAGGGACAGAGAGGGGGATCACGGGGAGGTTAAAGGGACACAGCGAGTTCACAAGGTGGTTAAAGGGACAGAGTGAGATCGCGGGGTTGTGAAGGTGACAGAGAGGGAGGTCACGGGGAGGTTAAAGGGACAGAGAGTGAGATCACGGGGAGGTTAAAGGGACAGAGAGCGAGATCTCGGGGAGGTTAAAGGGACAGATTTAAATTACGGGGAGGTTAAAGGGACAGAGATTGAGATCACGGCGAGGTTAAAGGGACAGAGAGTGAGATCACGGGCAGGTTAAAGGGACAGCGAGAGAGATCCCGGTGAGGTTAAAGGGACAGAGAGTGAGATCAATGGGAGGTTAAAGGTACAGAGTGTGAGATCAATGGGAGGTTAAAGGGACAGAGAGTGAGATCACGGGGAGGTTAAAGGGACAGAGAGTGAGATCACTGGGTGGTTAAAGGGACAGAGACAGAATACGGGCATGTTAAAGGGACAGCGAGAGAAATCACGGGGAGGTTAAAGGGACAGAGTGAGATCATGGGGAGGTTAAATGGACATAGAGTGAGATCACGGGGAGGATAATGGGACAGACAGTGAGTTCACGAGGAGTTTAAAGGGACATTGCGAGATCACGGGGAGTTTAAAGGGACAGAGAAAGATCACGAGGTGGTTCAAAGGACAGAGAGTGAGATCACGGGGAGGTTGAAGGGACTGAGATTGAGATCACGGTTTGGTTAAAGGGACAGAGAGTGAGATCACGGGGAAGTTAAAGGGACAGAGAGTGAGATCACTGGGTGGTTAAAGGGACAGAGACAGATCACGGGCAGTTTAAAGGGACAGCGAGAGAGATCACGGGGAAGTTAAAGGGACAGAGAGTGAGATCACGGGGAGGTTTAAGGGACAGAGACTGAGATCACGGGGAGGTTAAGGGGACAGAGAGTGAGATCACGGGGAGTTTAAAGGTACAGAGAGTGAGATCACGGGAATGTTAATGCGACAGAGACTGAGATAATGGGATGGTTGAAGGGACAGAGAATGAGAAAACGGGGTGATTAAAGGGACAGCGGGAGAGATGATGGGGAAGTTAAAGGGACAGAGACTGAGTTCACGAGGAGCTTAAAGGGACAGAGTGAGATCACGGAAAGGTTAAAGGGACAGAGAGTGAGATTACGGGGAGGTTAAAGGGACACAGAGAGAGCGATCACGGGGAGGTTAAAGGGACAGAGAGTGAGATCACGGGGAGGATAATGGGACAGAGAGTTTGATCACGGGGAGGTTAAAGGGGCAGAGGTTGAGATCACGGGGTGGTTAAAGGGACAGACAGTGAGTTCACGAGGAGTTAAAGGGACATTGCGAGATCACGGGGAGTTTAAAGGGACAGAGAAAGATCACGAGGAGGTTAAAGGGACAGAGAGTGAGATCACGGGGAGGTTAAAGGGACAGAGAGTGAGATCTCGGGGAGGTTAAAGGGACAGAGTTAAATTACGGGGAGGTTAAAGGGACAGAGATTGAGATCACGGCGAGGTTAAAGGGACAGAGAGTGAGATCACGGGGAGGTTAAAGGGACAGCGAGAGAGATCACGGGGAGGTTAAAGGGACAGAGAGAGGGATCACGGGGAGGTTAAAGGGACAGAGAGTGAGATCACGGGGAGGTTAAAGGGACAGAGTTAAATTACGGGGAGCTTAAAGGTACAGAGTGTGAGATCACTGGGAGGTTAAAGGGACAGAGAGTGAGATCACGGGGAGGTTAAAGGGACAGAGAGTGAGATCACGGGGAGGTTAAAGGGACAGAGAGTGAGATCACGGGGAGGTTAAAGGGACAGAGAGTGAGATCACGGGGAGGTTAAAGGGACAGAGAGTGAGATCACGGGGAGGTTAAAGGGACAGAGAGTGAGATCACGGTTCGGTTAAAGGGACAGAGAGTGAGATCACGGGAATGTTAGTGGGACAGAGTGTGAGATAATGGGGTGGTTAAAGGGACAGAGAGTGAGATAACTGGGTGATTAAAGGGACAGCGAGAGAGAAGATGGGGAGGTTAAAGGGACAGAGACTGAGTTCACGTGGAGTTTAAAGGGACAGAGTGAGATCACGGAGATGTTAAAGGGACAGAGAGCGATCACGGGGAGGTTAAAGGGATAGAGAGTGAGATCACGGGGAGGATAATGGGAGAGAGAGTTTGATCATGGGGAGGTTAAAGGGGCAGAGATTGAGATCACGGGGAGTTTAAAGGGACTGTCAGTGAGTTCACGAGGAGTTAAAGGGACATTGCGAGATCACGGGGAGTTTAAAGGGACAGAGGAAGATCACGAGGAGGTTAAAGGGACAGAGAGTGAGATCACGGGGAGGTTAAAGGGACAGACAGTGAGTTCACGAGGAGTTTAAAGGGACAGAGTGAGATCACGGTTTGGTTAAAGGGACAGAGAGTGAGATCACGGTTTGGTTAAAGGGAGAGAGAGTGAGATCACGGAGAGGTTAAAGGGACAGAGAGTGAGATCACTGGGTGGTTAAAGGGACAGAGATGGATCACGGGGAGTTTACAGGGACAGAGAGAGAGAACACGGGGAGGTTAAAGGGACAGAGAGTGAGATCACGGGGTGGTTAAATGGACAGGGGCAGATCACGGGGAGTTCAAAGGGACAGAGTGAGATCACGAGGAGATTAAATGGACAGAGAGTGAGATCACGGTTTGGTTAAAAGGACAGAGAGTGATTTCACGAGGAGTTTAAAGGGACAGAGTGACATCACGGGGAGGTTAAATGGACAGAGAGTGAGATCACGGTGATTTAAAGCAACAGAATGAAATCACCATGAGTTTAAAGGGACAGAGTGAGATCACGGGGAGGTTAAAGTGACAGAGTGAGATTACGGGGAGGTTAAAGGGACAGAGAGAGAGGTCACGGGGAAATTAAAGGGACAGAGTGAGATCACGGGGAGGTTAAAGGGACATAGAGTGAGATCACGGGGAGGTGAAAGGGACAGAGTGTGAGATCACGGGGAGGTTAAAGGGACATTGCGAGATCACGGGGAGTTGAAAGGGACAGAGAAGGATCATGAGGAGGTTACAGGGACAGAGAGTGAGATCACGGGGAGGTTAAAGGGACAGATAGGGAGTTCACGAGGAGTTGAAAGGGACAGAGTGAGATCACGGTTCGGTTAAAGGGACAGAGAGTGAGATCACGGGGAGGTTAAAGGGACATTGCGAGATCACGGGGAGCTTAAAGGGAGAGAGTGAGATCACAGGGAGGTTAAAGGGACAGTGACAGATCACGGGCATGTTAAAGGGACAGCGAGAGAAATCACGGGGAGGTTAAAGGGACAGAGTGAGATTACGGGGAGGTTAAAGGGACAGAGTGAGATCATGGGGAGGTTAAAGGGACATAGAGTGAGATCACGGGGAGGATAATGGGACAGACAGTGAGTTCACGAGGAGTTTAAAGGGACATTGCGAGATCACGGGGAGTTTAAAGGGACAGAGAAAGATCACGAGGAGGTTCAAAGGACAGAGAGTGAGATCACGGGGAGGTTGAAGGGACTGAGATTGAGATCACGGTTTGGTTAAAGGGACAGAGAGTGAGATCACGGGGAAGTTAAAGGGACAGAGAGTGAGATCACTAGGTGGTTAAAGGGACAGAGACAGATCACGGGCAGGTTAAAGGGACAGCGAGAGAGATCACGGGGAAGTTAAAGGGACAGAGAGTGAGATCACGGGGAGGTTTAAGGGACAGAGATTTAGATCACTGGGAGGTTAAAGGGACAGAAACTGAGATCACGGGGAGGTTTAAGGGACAGAGAGTGAGATCACGGGGAGATAAAGGTACAGAGAGTGAGATCACGGGAATGTTAATGGGACAGTGAGTGAGATAATGGGGTGGTTGAAGGGACAGAGAGTGAGAAAACGGGGTGATTAAAGGGACAGCGGGAGAGATGATGGGGAAGTTAAAGGGACAGAGACTGAGTTCACCAGGAGCTTAAAGGGACAGAGTGAGATCACGGAGAGGTTAAAGGGACAGAGAGTGAGATTACGGGGAGGTTAAAGGGCACAGAGAGAGCGATCACGGGGAGGTTAAAGGGACAGAGAGTGAGATCACGGGGAGGATAATGGGACAGAGAGTTTGATCACGGGGAGGTTAAAGGGACAGAGAGTGAGATCACGGGGAGGTTAAAGGGACAGAGAGTGAGATCTCGGGGAGGTTAAAGGGACAGAGTTAAATTACGGGGAGGTTAAAGGGACAGAGAGTGAGATCACTGGGAGGTTAAAGGGACAGAGAGTGAGATCACGGGGAGGTTAAAGTTACAGAGAGTGAGATCACGGGGAGGTTAAAGGGACAGAGAGTGAGATCACTGGGTGGTTAAAGGGACAGAGACAGATCACGGGCATGTTAAAGGGACAGCGAGAGAAATCACGGGGAGGTTAAAGGGACAGAGTGAGATTACGGGGAGTTTAAAGGGACAGAGTGTGATCATGGGGAGGTTAAAGGGACATAGAGTGAGATCACGGGGAGGATAATGGGACAGACAGTCAGTTCACAAGGAGTTTAAAGGGAAATTGCGAGATCACGGGGAGTTTAAAGGGACAGAGAAAGATCACGAGGAGGTTCAAAGGACAGAGAGTGAGATCACGGGGAGGTTGAAGGGACTGAGATTGAGATCACGGTTTGGTTAAAGGGACAGAGAGTGAGATCACGGGGAAGTTAAAGGGACAGAGAGTGAGATCACTGGGTGGTTAAAGGGACAGGAGACAGATCACGGGCAGTTTAAAGGGACAGCGAGAGAGATCACGGGGAAGTTAAAGGGACAGAGAGTGAGATCACGGGGAGGTTTAAGGGACAGAGACTGAGATCACGGGGATGTTAAGGGGACAGAGAGTGAGATCACGGGGAGTTTAAAGGTACAGAGAGTGAGATCACGGGAATGTTAATGGGACAGAGAGTGAGATAATGGGGTGGTTGAAGGGACAGAGAGTGAGAAAACGGGGTGATTAAAGGGACAGCGGGAGAGATGATGGGGAAGTTAAAGGGACAGAGACTGAGTTCACGAGGAGCTTAAAGGGACAGAGTGAGATCACGGAAAGGTTAAAGGGACAGAGAGTGAGATTACGGGGAGGTTAAAGGGACACAGAGAGAGCGATCACGGGGAGGTTAAAGGGACAGAGAGTGAGATCACGGGGAGGATAATGGGACAGAGAGTTTGATCACGGGTTGGTTAAAGGGGCAGAGGTTGAGATCACGGGGTGGTTAAAGGGACAGACAGTGAGTTCACGAGGAGTTAAAGGGACATTGCGAGATCACGGGGAGTTTAAAGGGACAGAGAAAGATCACGAGGAGGTTAAAGGGACAGAGAGTGAGATCTCGGGGAGGTTAAAGGGACAGAGTTAAATTACGGGGAGGTTAAAGGGACAGAGATTGAGATCACGGCGAGGTTAAAGGGACAGAGAGTGAGATCACGGGGAAGTTAAAGGGACAGCGAGAGAGATCACGGGGAGGTTAAAGGGACAGCGAGAGAGATCACGGGGAGGTTAAAGGGACAGAGAGAGGGATCACGGGGTGGTTAAAGGGACAGACAGTGAGTTCACGAGGAGTTAAAGGGACATTGCGAGATCACGGGGAGTTTAAAGGGACAGAGAAAGATCACGAGGAGGTTAAAGGGACAGAGAGTGAGATCACGGGGAGGTTACAGGGACAGAGAGTGAGATCACGGAGAGGGTAAAGGGACTGAGAGTGAGATCACTGGGTGGTTAAAGGGACAGAGACAGATCACGGTCAGGATAAAGGGACAGCGAGAGAGATCACGGGGAGGTTAAAGGGACAGAGAGTGAGATCACTGGGAGGTTAAACGGACAGAGATGGATCACGGGGAGGTTAAAGGGACAGAGAGAGAGAACACGGGGAGGTTAAAGGGACAGAGAGAGTGAGATCTCGGGGAGGTTAAAGGGACAGGGAGTAAGATCACCGGGAGGTTAAAGGGACAGAGAGAGGGATCACGGGGAGGTTAAAGGGACACAGCGAGTTCACAAGGAGGTTAAAGGGACAGAGTGAGATCACGGGGTTGTGAAAGTGACAGAGAGGGAGGTCACGGGGAGGTTAAAGGGACAGAGAGTGAGATCACCGGGAGGTTAAAGGGACAGAGAGTGAGATCTCGGGGAGGTTAAAGGGACAGAGTTAAATTACGGGGAGGTTAAAGGGACAGAGATTGAGATCATGGCGAGGTTAAAGGGACAGAGAGTGAGATCACGGGGAGGTTAAAGGGACAGCGAGAGAGATCACGGGGAGGTTAAAGGGACAGAGAGTGAGATCAATGGGAGGTTAAAGGTACAGAGTGTGAGATCACTGGGAGGTTAAAGGGACAGAGAGTGAGATCACGGGGAGGTTAAAGGGACAGAGAGTGAGATCACGGGGAGGTTAAAGGGACAGAGAGTGAGATCACTGGGTGGTTAAAGGGACAGAGACAGATCACGGGCATGTTAAAGTGACAGCGAGAGAAATCACGGGGAGGTTAAAGGGACAGAGTGAGATTACGGGGAGTTTAAAGGGACAGAGTGTGATCACGGGGAGGTTAAAGGGACATAGAGTGAGATCACGGGGAGGATAATGGGACCGACAGTGAGTTCACAAGGAGTTTAAAGGGAAATTGCGAGATCACGGGGAGTTTAAAGGGACAGAGAAAGATCACGAGGAGGTTCAAAGGACAGAGAGTGAGATCACGGGGAGGTTGAAGGGACTGAGATTGAGATCACGGTTTGGTTAAAGGGACAGAGAATGAGATCACGGGGAAGTTAAAGGGACAGAGAGTGAGATCACTGGGTGGTTAAAGGGACAGAGACAGATCACGGGCATGTTAAAGTGACAGCGAGAGAAATCACGGGGAGGTTAAAGGGACAGAGTGAGATTACGGGGAGTTTAAAGGGACAGAGTGTGATCACGGGGAGGTTAAAGGGACATAGAGTGAGATCACGGGGAGGATAATGGGACCGACAGTGAGTTCACAAGGAGTTTAAAGGGAAATTGCGAGATCACGGGGAGTTTAAAGGGACAGAGAAAGATCACGAGGAGGTTCAAAGGACAGAGAGTGAGATCACGGGGAGGTTGAAGGGACTGAGATTGAGATCACGGTTTGGTTAAAGGGACAGAGAGTGAGATCACGGGGAAGTTAAAGGGACAGAGAGTGAGATCACTGGGTGGGTAAAGGGACAGAGACAGATCACGGGCAGTTTAAAGGGACAGCGAGAGAGATCACGGGGAAGTTAAAGGGACAGAGAGTGAGATCACGGGGAGGTTTAAGGGACAGAGACTGAGATCACGGGGATGTTAAGGGGACAGAGAGTGAGATCACGGGGAGTTTAAAGGTACAGAGAGTGAGATCACGGGAATGTTAATGGGACAGAGAGTGAGATAATGGGGTGGTTGAAGGGACAGAGAGTGAGAAAACGGGGTGATTAAAGGGACAGCGGGAGAGATGATGGGGAAGTTAAAGGGACAGAGACTGAGTTCACGAGGAGCTTAAAGGGACAGAGTGAGATCACGGAGAGGTTAAAGGGACAGAGAGTGAGATTACGGGGAGGTTAAAGGGACACAGAGAGAGCGATCACGGGGAGGTTAAAGGGACAGAGAGTGAGATCACGGGGAGGATAATGGGACAGAGAGTGAGATCAGGGGTAGGTTTAAGGGACAGAGAGTTTGATCACGGGGAGGTTAAAGGGGCAGAGGTTGAGATCACGGGGTGGTTAAAGGGACAGACAGTGAGTTCACGAGGAGTTAAAGGGACATTGCGAGATCACGGGGAGTTTAAAGGGACAGAGAAAGATCACGAGGAGGTTAAAGGAACAGAGAGTGAGATCTCGGGGAGGTTAAAGGGACAGAGTTAAATTACGGGGAGGTTAAAGGGACAGAGATTGAGATCACGGCGAGGTTAAAGGGACAGAGAGTGAGATCACGGGGAGGTTAAAGGGACAGCGAGAGAGATCACGGGGAGGTTAAAGGGACAGAGAGTGAGATCAATGGGAGGTTAAAGGTACAGAGTGTGAGATCACTGGGAGGTTAAAGGGACAGAGAGTGAGATCACGGGGAGGTTAAAGGGACAGAGACTGAGATCACGGGGAGGTTAAAGGGACAGAGCCTGAGATCACAGGAATGTTAGTGGGACAGAGAGTGAGATAATGGGGTGGTTAAAGGGACAGAGAGTGAGATAACAGGGTGATTAAAGGGACAGCGAGAGAGAAGATGGGGAGGTTAAAGCGACAGAGACTGAGTTCACGTGGAGTTTAAAGGGACAGAGTGAGATCACGGAGAGGTTAAAGGGACAGAGAGAGCGATCACGGGGAGGTTAAAGGGATATAGAGTGAGATCACGGAGAGGATAATGGGAGAGAGAGTTTGATCATGGGGAGGTTAAAGGGGCAGAGATTGAGATCACGGGGAGTTTAAAGGGACTGTCAGTGAGTTCACGAGGAGTTAAAGGGACATTGCGAGATCACGGGGAGTTTAAAGGGACAGAGGAAGATCACGGGGAGGTTAAAGGGACAGAGAGTGAGATCACGGGGAGGTTAAAGGGACAGACAGTGAGTTCACGAGGAGTTTAAAGGGACAGAGTGAGATCACGGTTCGGTTAAAGGGACAGAGAGTGAGATCACGGTTTGGTTAAAGGGAGAGAGAGTGAGATCACGGAGAGGTTAAAGGGACAGAGAGTGAGATCACTGGGTGGTTAAAGGGACAGAGACAGATTACGGGCAGGTTAAAGGGACAGCGAGAGAGATCACGGGGAGGTTAAAGGGACAGAGAGTGAGATCACTGGGAGGTTAAACGGACAGAGATGGATCACGGGGAGTTTACAGGGACAGAGAGTGAGATCACGGGGTGGTTAAATGGACAGGGGCAGATCACGGGGAGTTCAAAGGGACAGAGTGAGATCACGAGGAGATTAAATGGACAGAGAGTGAGATCACGGTTTGGTTAAAGGGACAGAGAGTGATTTCACGAGGAGTTTAAAGGGACAGAGTGACATCACGGGCAGGTTAAACGGACAGAGAGTGAGATCACGGTGATTTAAAGCAACAGAATGAAATCACCATGAGTTTAAAGGGACAGAGTGAGATCACGGGGAGGTTAAAGTGACAGAGTGAGATTACGGGGAGGTTAAAGTGACAGAGAGAGAGGTCACGGGGAAATTAAAGGGACAGAGTGAGATCACGGGGAGGTTAAAGGGACATAGAGTGAGATCACGGGGAGGTGAAAGGGACAGAGTGTGAGATCACGGGGAGGTGAAAGGGACATTGCGAGATCACGGGGAGTTGAAAGGGACAGAGAAGAATCATGAGGAGGTTACAGGGACAGAGAGTGAGATCACGGGGAGGTTAAAGGGACAGACAGGGAGTTCACGAGGAGTTTAAAGGGACAGAGTGAGATCACGGTTCGGTTAAAGGGACAGAGAGTGAGATCACGGGGAGGTTAAAGGGACAGAGTGTGAGATCACGGGGAGGTTAAAGGGACATTGCGAGATCACGGGGAGCTTAAAGGGAGAGAGTGAGATCACAGGGAGGTTAAAGGGACAGAGAGTGAGATCACTGGGTGGTTAAAGGGACAGAGACAGATCACGGGCATGTTAAAGGGACAGCGAGAGAAATCACGGGGAGGTTAAAGGGACAGAGTGAGATCATGGGGAGGTTAAAGGGACATAGAGTGAGATCACCGGGAGGATAATGGCACAGACAGTGAGTTCACGAGGAGTTTAAAGGGACATTGCGAGATCACGGGGAGTTTAAAGGGACAGAGAAAGATCACGAGGAGGTTCAAAGGACAGAGAGTGAGATCACTGGGTGGTTAAAGGGACAGAGACAGATCACGGGCAGGTTAAAGGGACAGCGAGAGAGATCACGGGGAAGTTAAAGGGACAGAGAGTGAGATCACGGGGAGGTTTAAGGGACAGAGATTTAGATCACTGGGAGGTTAAAGGGACAGAAACTGAGATCACGGGGAGGTTAAAGGGACAGAGACTGAGATCACGGGGAGGTTAAGGGGACAGAGAGTGAGATCACCGGGAGGTTAAAGGTACAGAGAGTGAGATCACGGGAATGTTAATGGGACAGAGAGTGAGATAATGGGGTGGTTGAAGGGACAGAGAGTGAGAAAACGGGGTGATTAAAGGGACAGCGGGAGAGATGATGGGGAAGTTAAAGGGACAGAGACTGAGTTCACGAGGAGCTTAAAGGGACAGAGTGAGATCACGGAGAGGTTAAAGGGACAGAGAGTGAGATCACGCGGAGGTTAAAGGGACAGAGAGTGAGATCACGGGGAGGTTAAAGGGACAGAGTGAGATCACGGGGAGGTTAAAGGGACAGAGTGAGATCACGGGGAGGTTAAAGGGACAGAGAGTGAGATCACGGGGAGGATAATGGGACAGAGAGTTTGATCACGGTGAGGTTAAAGGGGCAGAGGTTGAGATCACGGGGTGGTTAAAGGGACAGACAGTGAGTTCACGAGGAGTTAAAGGGACATTGCGAGATCACGGGGAGTTTAAAGGGACAGAGAAAGATCACGAGGAGGTTAAAGGGACAGAGAGTGAGATCACGGGGAGGTTAAAGGGACAGAGAGTGAGATCACGGAGAGGGTAAAGGGACTGAGAGTGAGATCACTGGGTGGTTAAAGGGACAGAGAGTGAGATCACTGGGAGGTTAAACGGACAGAGATGGATCACGGGGAGGTTAAAGGGACAGGGAGTAAGATCACCAGGAGGTTAAAGGGACAGAGAGAGGGATCACGGGGAGGTTAAAGGGACACAGCGAGTTCACAAGGAGGTTAAAGGGACAGAGTGAGATCACGGGGTTGTGAAAGTGACAGAGAGTGAGATCACGGGGAGGTTAAAGGGACAGAGAGTGAGATCACGGGGAGGTTAAAGGGACAGAGAGTGAGATCAATGGGAGGTTAAAGGTACAGAGTGTGAGATCACTGGGAGGTTAAAGGGACAGAGAGTGAGATCACGGGGAGGTTAAAGGGACAGAGAGTGAGATCACGGGGAGGTTAAAGGGACAGAGAGTGAGATCACGGGAATGTTAATGGGACAGAGAGTGAGATAATGGGGTGGTTAAAGGGACAGAGAGAGAGATAACAGGGTGATTAAAGGGACAGCGAGAGAGAAGATGGGGAGGTTAAAGGGACAGAGACTGAGTTCACGAGGAGTTTAAAGGGACAGAGTGAGATCACGGAGAGCTTAAAGGGACAGAGAGAGAGATTACGGGGAGGTTAAAGGGACAGCGAGAGCGATCAAGGGGAGGTTAAAGGGATAGAGAGTGAGATCACGGGGAGGATAATGGGAGAGAGAGTTTGATCATGGGGAGGTTAAAGGGGCAGAGATGGAGATCACGGGGAGGTTAAAGGGACTGACAGTGAGTTCACGAGGAGTAAAAGGGATATTGCGAGATCACGGGGAGTTTAAAGGGACAGAGGAAGATCACGAGGAGGTTAAAGGGACAGAGTGAGATCACGGGGAGGTTAAAGGGACAGACAGTGAGTTCACGAGGAGTTTAAAGGGACAGAGTGAGATCACGGTTCGGTTAAAGGGACAGAGAGTGAGATCACGGTTTGGTTAAAGGGAGAGAGAGTGAGATCACGGAGAGGTTATAGGGACAGAGAGTGAGATCACTGGGTGGTTAAAGGGACAGAGACAGATTACGGGCAGGTTAAAGGGACAGCGAGAGAGATCACGGGGAGGTTAAAGGGACAGAGAGTGAGATCACTGGGAGGTTAAACGGACAGAGATGGATCACGGGGAGTTTAAAGGGACAGAGAGAGAGAACACGGGGAGGTTAAAGGGACAGAGAGTGAGATCACGGGGTGGTTAAATGGACAGAGGCAGATCACGGGGAGTTCAAAGGGACAGAGTGAGATCACGAGGAGATTAAATGGACAGAGAGTGAGATCACGGTTTGGTTAAAGGGACAGAGAGTGATTTCACGAGGAGTTTAAAGGGACAGAGTGACATCACGGGGAGGTTAAACGGACAGAGAGTGAGATCACGGTGATTTAAAGCAACAGAATGAAATCACCATGAGCTTAAAGGGACAGAGTGAGATCACGGGGAGGTTAAATTGACAGAGTGAGATTACGGGGAGGTTAAAGGGACAGAGAGAGAGGTCACGGGGAAATTAAAGGGACATAGAGTGAGATCACGGGGAGGTTAAAGGGACATAGAGTGAGATCACGGGGAGGTGAAAGGGACAGAGTGTGAGATCACGGGGAGGTTAAAGGGACATTGCGAGATCACGGGGAGTTGAAAGGGACAGAGAAAGATCACGAGGAGGTTAAAGGGACAGTGAGTGAGATCACGGTTCGGTTAAAGGGACAGAGAGTGAGATCACGGGGAGGATAAAGGTACAGAGAGTGAGATCACGGGAATGTTAATGGGACAGAGAGTGAGATAATCGGGTCGTAAAAGGGACAGAGAGTGAGATAACGGGGTGATTAAAGGGACAGCGAGAGAGATGATGGGGAGGTTAAAGGAACAGAGATTGAGTTCACGAGGAGTTTAAAGGGACAGAGTGAGATCACGGAGAGGTTAAAGGGGCAGAGAGTGAGATTACGGGGAGGTTAAAAGGAAGAGAGAGCGATCACGAGGAGTTAAAGGGACATTGCGAGATCACGGGGAGTTTAAAGGGACAGAGAAAGATCACGAGGAGGTTAAAGGGACAGAGAGTGAGATCATGGGGAGGTTAAAGGGACAGAGAGTGAGTTCACGAGGAGTTTAAAGGGACAGAGTGAGATCACGGATCGGTTAAAGGGACTGAGTGTGAGATCACTGGGTGGTTAAAGGGACAGAGACAGATTACGGGCAGGTTAAAGGGACAGCGAGAGAGATCACGGGGAGGTTAAAGGGACAGAGAGTGAGATCACTGGGAGGTTAAACGGACAGAGATGGATCACGGGGAGGTTAAAGGGACAGAGAGAGAGAACACGGGGAGGTTAAAGGGACAGAGAGAGAGATCACGGGGTGATTAAATGGACAGGGGCAGATCACGGGGAGTTCAAAGGGACAGAGTGAGATCACGAGGAGATTAAATGGACAGAGAGTGAGATCACGGTTTGGTTAAAGGGACAGAGAGTGATTTCACGAGGAGTTTAAAGGGACAGAGTGACATCACGAGGAGGTTAAACGGACAGAGAGTGAGATCACGGTGATTTAAAGCAACAGAATGAAATCACCATGAGTTTAAAGGGACAGAGTGAGATCACGGGGAGGTTAAAGTGACAGAGTGAGATTACGGGGAGTTTAAAGGGACAGAGAGAGAGGTCACGGGGAAATTAAAGGGACAGAGTGAGATCACGGGGAGGTTAAATGGACATAGAGTGAGATCACGGGGATGTTAAAGGGACAGAGTGTGAGATCACGGGGAGGTTAAAGGGACATTGCGAGATCACGGGGAGTTGAAAGGGACAGAGAAAGATCACGAGGAGGTTAAAGGGACAGAGAGTGAGATCACGGGGAGGTTAAAGGGACAGACAGGGAGTTCACGAGGAGTTTAAAGGGACAGAGTGAGATCACGGTTCGGTTAAAGGGACAGAGATTGAGATCACGGGGAGGTTAAAGGGACAGAGTGTGAGATCAGGGGGAGGTTAAAGGGACATTGCGAGATCACGGGGAGCTTAAAGGGAGACAGTGAGATCACAGGGAGGTTAAAGGGACAGAGAGTGATATCACTGGGTGGTTAAAGGGACAGTGACAGATCACCGGCATGTTAAAGGGACAGCGAGAGAGATCACGGGGAGGTTAAAGGGACAGAGTGAGATTACGGGGAGGTTAAAGGGACAGAGAGAGAAGTCACGGGAACAGAAAAGGGACAGAGTGAGATCATGGGGAGGTTAAAGGGACATAGAGTGAGATCACCGGGAGGATAATGGGACAGACAGTGAGTTCACGAGGAGTTTAAAGGGACATTGCGAGATCACGGGGAGTTTAAAGGGACAGAGAGTGAGATCACGGGGATGTTAATGGGACAGAGAGTGAGATCATGGGGAGGTTAAAGGGACAGAGAGTGAGTTCACGAGGAGTTTAAAGGGACAGAGTGAGATCACGGATTGGTTAAAATGACAGAGTGTGAGATCACTGGGTGGTTAAAGGGACAGAGACAGATTACGGGCAGGTTAAAGGGACAGCGAGAGAGATCACGGGGAGGTTAAAGGGACAGAGAGTGAGATCACTGGGAGGTTAAACGGACAGAGATGGATCACGGGGAGGTTAAAGGGACAGAGAGAGAGAACACGGGGAGGTTAAAGGGACAGAGAGAGAGATCACGGGGTGATTAAATGGACAGGGGCAGATCACGGGGAGTTCAAAGGGACAGAGTGAGATCACGAGGAGGTTAAATGGACAGAGAGTGAGATCACGAGGAGTTTAAAGGGACAGAGTGACATCACGGGGAGGTTAAACGGACAAAGAGTGAGATCACGGTGATTTAAAGCAACAGAATGAAATCACCATGAGTTTAAAGGGACAGAGTGAGATCACGGGGAGGTTAAAGTGACAGAGAGAGAGGTCACGGGGAAATTAAAGGGACAGAGTGAGATCACGGGGAGTTTAAAGGGACAGAGAAAGATCACGAGGAGGTTAAAGGGACAGAGAGTGAGATCACGGGGAGGTTAAAGGGACAGACAGGGAGTTCACAAGGAGTTTAAAGGGACAGAGTGAGATCACGGTTTGGTTAAAGGGACAGAGATTGAGATCACGGTTTGGTTAAAGGGACAGAGAGTGAGATCACGGTTTGGTTAAAGGGACAGAGAGTGAGATCACGGGGAGGTTAAAGGGACAGAGAGTGAGATCACTGGGTGGTTAAAGGGACAGTGACAGATCACGGGCATGTTAAAGGGACAGCGAGAGAGATCACGGGGAGGTTAAAGGGACAGAGTGAGATTACGGGGAGGTTAAAGGGACAGAGAGAGAGGTCACGGGGACATTAAAGAGATAGAGTGAAATCATGGGGAGGTTAAAGGGACAGAGAGAGAGATCACGGGGAGTTTAAAGGGACAGAGAAATATCACGGGGAGGTTAAAGGGACAGAGAGTGAGATCAGAGGGAGGTTAAAGGGACAGAGAGTGAGATCACGGGGTGCTTAAAGGGACAGAGAGTGAGATAACAGGGTGGTTAAAGGGACAGCGAGAGAGATGATGGGGAGGTTAAAGGGACAGAGAGTGAGTTCACGAGGACTTTAAAGGGACAGAGTGAGATCACGGAGAAGTTAAAGGGACTGAGAGTCCGATTACGAGGAGGTTAAAGGGACAGAGAGAGCGATCACGGGGAGGTTAAAGAGATAGAGAGTGTGATTACGGGGAGGATAATGGGACAGACAGTGAGATAACGAGGAGTTTAAAGGGACATTGCGAGATCACAGGGAGTTTAAAGGGACAGAGAAAGATCATGAGGAGGTTAAAGGGACAGAGAGTGAGATCACGGGGAGGTTAAAGGGACAGACAGGGAGTTCACGAGGAGTTAAAAGGGACAGAGTGAGATCACGGGGAGGTTAAAGGGACAGAGATTGAGATCACTGATTGGTTAAAGGGACAGAGACAGATCACGGGGAGGTTAAAGGGACAGTGAGTGAGGTCACGGTTCGGTTAAAGGGACAGAGAGTGAGATCACGGGGAGGTTAAAGGTACAGAGAGTGAGATCATGGGAATGTTAATGGGACAGAGAGTGAGATAATCGGGTCGTTAAAGGGACAGAGAGTGAGATAAGGGGGAGATTAAAGGGAAAGCGAGAGAGATGATGGGGAGGTTAAAGGGACAGAGACTGATTTCACGAGGAGTTTAAAGGGACAGAGTGAGATCACGGAGAGGTTAAAGGGGCAGAGAGTGAGATTACGGGGAGGTTAAAAGGAAGAGAGAGCAATCACGAGGAGTTAAAAGGACATTGCGAGATCACGGGGAGGTTAAAGGGACAGAGAAAGATCACGAGGAGGTTAAAGGGACAGAGTGAGATCATGGGGAGGTTAAAGGGACAGACAGTGAGTTCACGAGGAGTTTAAAGGGACAGAGTGAGATCACGGATCGGTTAAAGGGACAGAGACTGAAATAACGGTTTGGTTAAAGGGAGAGAGAGTGAGATCAAGGAGAGGTT
Organism: Isurus oxyrinchus; assembly: GCA_026770705.1. Lineage (NCBI taxonomy): Eukaryota > Metazoa > Chordata > Chondrichthyes > Lamniformes > Lamnidae > Isurus > Isurus oxyrinchus. The sequence goes on from JANJGN010000490.1 coordinate 117,477, forward strand.
AAAGGGACAGAGAGTGAGATCACTGGGAGGTTAAACGGACAGAGATGGATCACGGGGAGGTTAAAGGGACAGAGAGAGAGAACACGGGGAGGTTAAAGGTACAGAGAGTGAGATCACGGGGTGATTAAATGGACAGGGGCAGATCACGGGGAGTTCAAAGGGACAGAGTGAGATCACGAGGAGGTTAAATGGACAGAGAGTGAGATCACGGTTTGGTTAAAGGGACAGAGAGTGATTTCACGAGGAGTTTAAAGGGACAGAGTGACATCACGGGGAGGTTAAACGGGCAGAGAGTGAGATCAAGGGGATGTAAAGCAACAGAATGAAATCACCATGAGTTTAAAGGGACAGAGTGAGATCACGGGGAGGTTAAAGTGACAGAGTGAGATTACGGGGAGGTTAAAGGGACAGAGAGAGAGGTCACGGGGACATTAAAGGGACAGAGTGAGATCACGGGGAGGTTCAAGATACATAGAGTGAGATCACGGGGAGGTTAAAGGGACAGAGTGTGAGATCACGGGGAGGTTAAAGGGACGTTGCGAGATCACGGGGAGTTTAAAGGGACAGAGAAAGATCACGAGGAGGTTAAAGGGACAGAGAGTGAGATCACGGGGAGGCTAAAGGGACAGAGAGTGAGATCACGGTTTGGTTAAAGGGACAGAGAGTGAGTTCACGAGGAGGTTAAAGTGACAGAGTGAGATCACGAGGAGGTTAAAGGGACAGAGAGTGAGATCACGGGGAGGTTAAAGGGACAGACAGGGAGTTCACGAGGAGTTTAAAGGGACAGAGTGAGATCACGGTTTGGTAAAAGGGACAGAGAGTGAGATCATGGGGAGGTTAAAGGGACAGAGAGTGAGATCACTGGGTGGTTAAAGGGACAGTGACAGATCACGGGCATGTTAAAGGGACAGCGAGAGAGATCACGGGGAGGTTAAAGGGACAGAGTGAGATTACGGGGAGGTTAAAGGGACAGAGAGAGAGGTCACGGGGACATTAAAGAGATAGAGTGAAATCATGGGGAGGTTAAAGGGACAGAGAGAGAGATCACGGGGAGTTTAAAGGGACAGAGAAAGATCACGGGGAGGTTAAAGGGACAGAGAGTGAGATCAGAGGGAGGTTAAAGGGACAGAGAGTGAGATCCTGGGGATGTTAATGGGACAGAGAGTGAGAACACGGGGTGGTTAAAGGGACAGAGAGTGAGATAACGGGGTGGTTAAAGGGACAGCGAGAGAGATGATGGGGAGGTTTAAAGGGACAGAGATTGAGTTCACGAGGACTTTAAAGGGACAGAGTGAGATCACGGAGAGGTTAAAGGGACAGAGAGTCAGATTACGAGGAGGTTAATGGGACAGAGAGAGCGATCACGGGGAGGTTAAAGGGATAGAGAGTGAGATCACGGGGAGGATAATGGGACAGACAGTGAGTTCACGAGGAGTTTAAAGGGACATTGCGAGATCACAGGGAGTTTAAAGGGACAGAGAAAGATCACGAGCAGGTTAAAGGGACAGAGAGTGAGATCACGGGGAGGTTAAAGGGACAGACAGGGAGTTCACAAGGAGTTTAAAGGGACAGAGTGAGATCACGGTTCGGTTAAAGGGACAGAGATTGTGATCACGGTTTGGTTAAAGGGACAGAGAGTGAGATCACGGGGAGGTAAAACGGACAGAGGTGGATCACGGGGAGGTCAATGGGACAGAGAGAGAGAACACGGGGAGGTTAAAGGGACAGAGAGTGAGATCACGGTGTGGTTAAATGGACAGGGGCAGATCACGGGGAGTTCAAAGGGACAGAGTGAGATCACGAGGAAGTTAAATGGACAGAGAGTGAGATCACGGTTTGGTTAAAGGGACAGAGAGTGATTTCATGAGGAGTTTAAAGGGACAGAGTGACATCATGGGGAGGTTAAACGGACAGAGAGTGAGATCACGGTGATTTAAAGCAACAGAATGAAATCACCATGAGTTTAAAGGGACAGAGTGAGATCACGGGGAGGTTAAAGTGACAGAGTGAGATTATGGGGAGGTTAAAGGGACAGAGAGAGAGCTCACAGGGACATTAAAGGGACAGAGTGAGATCACGGGGAGGTTAAAGGGACAGAGTGTGAAATCACGGGGAGGTTAAAGGGAAATTGCGAGATCACGGGGAGTTTAAAGGGACAGAGAAAGATCACGAGGAGGTTAAAGGGACAGAGAGTGAGATCACGGGGAGGTTAAAGGGACAGACAGGGAGTTCACAAGGAGTTTAAAGGTACAGAGTGAGATCACGGTTCGGTTAAAGGGACAGAGATTGAGATCACGGTTTGGTTAAAGGGACAGAGAGTGAGATCACTGGGAGGTTAAAGGGACAGAGAGTGAGATCACTGGGTGGTTAAAGGGACAGAGACAGATCACGGGCATGTTAAAGGGACAGCGAGAGAGATCACGGGGAGGTTAAAGGGACAGCGAGATAGATCACGGGGAAGTTAAAGGGACAGAGAGCGAGATCACTGGGAGGTTAAAGGTACAGAGTGTGAGATCACGGGGAGGTTAAAGGGACAGAGAGTGAGATCACGGGGAGGTTTAAGGGACAGAGATTTAGATCACTGGGAGGTTAAAGGGACAGAAACTGAAATCACGTGGAGGTTAAAGGTACAGTGAGTGAGATCACGGGAATGTTAATGGGACAGAGAGTGAGATAATGGGGTGGTTAAAGGGACAGAGAGTGAGAAAACGGGGTGATTAAAGGGACAGCGGGAGAGATGATGGGGAAGTTAAAGGGACAGAGACTGAGTTCACGAGGAGCTTAAAGGGACAGAGTGAGATCACGGAGAGGTTAAAGGGACAGAGTGAGATTACGGGGAGGTTAAAGGGACAGAGAGAGCAATCACGGGGAGGTTAAAGGGACAGAGAGTGAGATCACAGGGAGGATAATGGGACAGAGAGTTTGATCACGGGGAGGTTAAAGGGGCAGAGGTTGAGATCACGGGGTGGTTAAAGGGACAGACAGTGAGTTCACAAGGAGTGAAAGGGACATTGCGAGATCACGGGGAGTTTAAAGGGACAGAGAAAGATCTCGAGGAGGTTAAAGGGACAGAGAGTGAGATCACGGGGAGGTTAAAGGGAGAGACAATGAGTTCACGAGGAGTTTAAAGGGACAGAGTGAGATCACGGATTGGTTAAAGGGACAGAGAGTGAGATCACGGAGAGGGTAAAGGGACTGAGAGTGAGATCACTGGGTGGTTAAAGGGACAGAGACAGATCACGGTCAGGATAAAGGGACAGCGAGAGAGATCACGGGGAGGTTAAAGGGACAGAGAGAGAGAACACAGGGAGGTTAAAGGGACAGAGAGTGAGATCACGGGGTAGTTAAATGGACAGGGGCAGATCACGGGGAGTTCAAAGGGACAGAGTGAGATCACGAAGAGGTTAAATGGACAGAGAGTGAGAACACGGTTTGCTTAAAGGGACAGAGAGTGATTTCACGAGGAGTTTAAAGGGACAGAGTGACATCACGGGGAGGTTAAACGGACAGAGAGTGAGATCACGGTGATTTAAAGGGACAGAATGAAATCACCATGAGTTTAAATGGACAGAGTGAGATCACGGGGAGGTTAAAGTGACAGAGTGAGATTACGGGGAGGTTAAAGGGACAGAGAGAGAGGTCACGGGGACATTAAAGGGACAGAGCGAGATCACGGGGAGGTTAAAGGGACATAGAGTGAGATCACTGGGAGGTTAAAGGGACAGAGTGTGAGATCACGGGGAGGTTATAGGGAGAGAGAGAGATATCACGAGGGTGTTACCGGGACAGAGAGTGAGATTAAGGGGAGGTTAAAGGGACAGAGTGAGATCACAGGCAGGTTAAAGGGACAGAGAGGGAGATCACGGGGAGGTTAATGGAACAGAGAGTTTGATCACGGGGAGGTTAAAGGGACATTGCGAGATCACGGGGAGTTTAAAGCGACAAAGAAAGATCACGAGGAGGTTAAAGGGACAGAGTGAGAATACGGGGAGATTTGAAGGGACAGAGAGTGAGATCACGGGGAGGTTAAAGGAACTGAGACTGAGATCACGGGGAGGATAAAGGGACTGAGAGTGAGATCACGGGGAGGTTAAAGGGACAGAGTGAGATTACGGGGAGTTTAAAGGGACAGAGAGAGAGGTCACGGGGACATTAAAGGGACAGAGTGAAATCATGGGGAGTTTAAAGGGACATAGAGTGAGATCGCGGGAAGGATAATGGGAAAGACAGTGAGTTCACGAGGAGTTTAAAGGGACATTGCGAGATCACGGGCAGTTTAAAGGGACAGAGAAAGATCACGAGGAGGTTCAAAGGACAGAGATTGAGATCACGGGGAGGTTGAAGGGACTGAGATTGAGATCACGGTTTGGTTAAAGGGACAGAGAGTGAGATCACGGGGAAGTTAAAGGGACAGAGAGTGAGATCACTGGGTGGTTAAAGGGACAGAGACAGATCACGGGCAGGTTAAAGGGACAGCGAGACAGATCACGGGGAACTTAAAGGGACAGAGAGTGAGATCACTGGGAGGTTAAAGGGGACAGAGTGAGATCACGGGGAGGTTAAGGGGACAGAGAGTGAGATCACGGGGAGGTTAAAGGTACAGAGAGTGAGATCACGGGAATGTTAATGGGACAGTGAGTGAGATAATGGGGTGGTTGAAGGGACAGAGAGTGAGAAAACGGGGTGATTAAAGGGACAGCGGGAGAGATGATGGGGAAGTTAAAGGGACAGAGACTGAGTTGACGCGGAGCTTAAAGGGACAGAGTGAGATCACGGAGAGGTTAAAGGGACAGAGAGTGAGATTACGGGGAGGTTAAAGGGACACAGAGAGAGCGATCACGGGGAGGTTAAAGGGACAGAGATTGAGATCACGGCGAGGTTAAAGGGACAGAGAGTGAGATCACGGGGAAGTTAAAGGGACAGCGAGAGAGATCACGGGGAGGTTAAAGGGACAGCGAGAGAGATCACGGGGAGGTTAAAGGGACAGAGAGAGGGATCACGGGGTGGTTAAAGGGACAGACAGTGAGTTCACGAGGAGTTAAAGGGACATTGCGAGATCACGGGGAGTTTAAAGGGACAGAGAAAGATCACGAGGAGGTTAAAGGGACAGAGAGTGAGATCACGGGGAGGTTACAGGGACAGAGAGTGAGATCACGGAGAGGGTAAAGGGACTGAGAGTGAGATCACTGGGTGGTTAAAGGGACAGAGACAGATCACGGTCAGGATAAAGGGACAGCGAGAGAGATCACGGGGAGGTTAAAGGGACAGAGAGTGAGATCACTGGGAGGTTAAACGGACAGAGATGGATCACGGGGAGGTTAAAGGGACAGAGAGAGAGAACACGGGGAGGTTAAAGGGACAGAGAGAGTGAGATCTCGGGGAGGTTAAAGGGACAGGGAGTAAGATCACCGGGAGGTTAAAGGGACAGAGAGAGGGATCACGGGGAGGTTAAAGGGACACAGCGAGTTCACAAGGAGGTTAAAGGGACAGAGTGAGATCACGGGGTTGTGAAAGTGACAGAGAGGGAGGTCACGGGGAGGTTAAAGGGACAGAGAGTGAGATCACCGGGAGGTTAAAGGGACAGAGAGTGAGATCTCGGGGAGGTTAAAGGGACAGAGTTAAATTACGGGGAGGTTAAAGGGACAGAGATTGAGATCATGGCGAGGTTAAAGGGACAGAGAGTGAGATCACGGGGAGGTTAAAGGGACAGCGAGAGAGATCACGGGGAGGTTAAAGGGACAGAGAGTGAGATCAATGGGAGGTTAAAGGTACAGAGTGTGAGATCACTGGGAGGTTAAAGGGACAGAGAGTGAGATCACGGGGAGGTTAAAGGGACAGAGAGTGAGATCACGGGGAGGTTAAAGGGACAGAGAGTGAGATCACTGGGTGGTTAAAGGGACAGAGACAGATCACGGGCATGTTAAAGTGACAGCGAGAGAAATCACGGGGAGGTTAAAGGGACAGAGTGAGATTACGGGGAGTTTAAAGGGACAGAGTGTGATCACGGGGAGGTTAAAGGGACATAGAGTGAGATCACGGGGAGGATAATGGGACCGACAGTGAGTTCACAAGGAGTTTAAAGGGAAATTGCGAGATCACGGGGAGTTTAAAGGGACAGAGAAAGATCACGAGGAGGTTCAAAGGACAGAGAGTGAGATCACGGGGAGGTTGAAGGGACTGAGATTGAGATCACGGTTTGGTTAAAGGGACAGAGAATGAGATCACGGGGAAGTTAAAGGGACAGAGAGTGAGATCACTGGGTGGTTAAAGGGACAGAGACAGATCACGGGCATGTTAAAGTGACAGCGAGAGAAATCACGGGGAGGTTAAAGGGACAGAGTGAGATTACGGGGAGTTTAAAGGGACAGAGTGTGATCACGGGGAGGTTAAAGGGACATAGAGTGAGATCACGGGGAGGATAATGGGACCGACAGTGAGTTCACAAGGAGTTTAAAGGGAAATTGCGAGATCACGGGGAGTTTAAAGGGACAGAGAAAGATCACGAGGAGGTTCAAAGGACAGAGAGTGAGATCACGGGGAGGTTGAAGGGACTGAGATTGAGATCACGGTTTGGTTAAAGGGACAGAGAGTGAGATCACGGGGAAGTTAAAGGGACAGAGAGTGAGATCACTGGGTGGGTAAAGGGACAGAGACAGATCACGGGCAGTTTAAAGGGACAGCGAGAGAGATCACGGGGAAGTTAAAGGGACAGAGAGTGAGATCACGGGGAGGTTTAAGGGACAGAGACTGAGATCACGGGGATGTTAAGGGGACAGAGAGTGAGATCACGGGGAGTTTAAAGGTACAGAGAGTGAGATCACGGGAATGTTAATGGGACAGAGAGTGAGATAATGGGGTGGTTGAAGGGACAGAGAGTGAGAAAACGGGGTGATTAAAGGGACAGCGGGAGAGATGATGGGGAAGTTAAAGGGACAGAGACTGAGTTCACGAGGAGCTTAAAGGGACAGAGTGAGATCACGGAGAGGTTAAAGGGACAGAGAGTGAGATTACGGGGAGGTTAAAGGGACACAGAGAGAGCGATCACGGGGAGGTTAAAGGGACAGAGAGTGAGATCACGGGGAGGATAATGGGACAGAGAGTGAGATCAGGGGTAGGTTTAAGGGACAGAGAGTTTGATCACGGGGAGGTTAAAGGGGCAGAGGTTGAGATCACGGGGTGGTTAAAGGGACAGACAGTGAGTTCACGAGGAGTTAAAGGGACATTGCGAGATCACGGGGAGTTTAAAGGGACAGAGAAAGATCACGAGGAGGTTAAAGGAACAGAGAGTGAGATCTCGGGGAGGTTAAAGGGACAGAGTTAAATTACGGGGAGGTTAAAGGGACAGAGATTGAGATCACGGCGAGGTTAAAGGGACAGAGAGTGAGATCACGGGGAGGTTAAAGGGACAGCGAGAGAGATCACGGGGAGGTTAAAGGGACAGAGAGTGAGATCAATGGGAGGTTAAAGGTACAGAGTGTGAGATCACTGGGAGGTTAAAGGGACAGAGAGTGAGATCACGGGGAGGTTAAAGGGACAGAGACTGAGATCACGGGGAGGTTAAAGGGACAGAGCCTGAGATCACAGGAATGTTAGTGGGACAGAGAGTGAGATAATGGGGTGGTTAAAGGGACAGAGAGTGAGATAACAGGGTGATTAAAGGGACAGCGAGAGAGAAGATGGGGAGGTTAAAGCGACAGAGACTGAGTTCACGTGGAGTTTAAAGGGACAGAGTGAGATCACGGAGAGGTTAAAGGGACAGAGAGAGCGATCACGGGGAGGTTAAAGGGATATAGAGTGAGATCACGGAGAGGATAATGGGAGAGAGAGTTTGATCATGGGGAGGTTAAAGGGGCAGAGATTGAGATCACGGGGAGTTTAAAGGGACTGTCAGTGAGTTCACGAGGAGTTAAAGGGACATTGCGAGATCACGGGGAGTTTAAAGGGACAGAGGAAGATCACGGGGAGGTTAAAGGGACAGAGAGTGAGATCACGGGGAGGTTAAAGGGACAGACAGTGAGTTCACGAGGAGTTTAAAGGGACAGAGTGAGATCACGGTTCGGTTAAAGGGACAGAGAGTGAGATCACGGTTTGGTTAAAGGGAGAGAGAGTGAGATCACGGAGAGGTTAAAGGGACAGAGAGTGAGATCACTGGGTGGTTAAAGGGACAGAGACAGATTACGGGCAGGTTAAAGGGACAGCGAGAGAGATCACGGGGAGGTTAAAGGGACAGAGAGTGAGATCACTGGGAGGTTAAACGGACAGAGATGGATCACGGGGAGTTTACAGGGACAGAGAGTGAGATCACGGGGTGGTTAAATGGACAGGGGCAGATCACGGGGAGTTCAAAGGGACAGAGTGAGATCACGAGGAGATTAAATGGACAGAGAGTGAGATCACGGTTTGGTTAAAGGGACAGAGAGTGATTTCACGAGGAGTTTAAAGGGACAGAGTGACATCACGGGCAGGTTAAACGGACAGAGAGTGAGATCACGGTGATTTAAAGCAACAGAATGAAATCACCATGAGTTTAAAGGGACAGAGTGAGATCACGGGGAGGTTAAAGTGACAGAGTGAGATTACGGGGAGGTTAAAGTGACAGAGAGAGAGGTCACGGGGAAATTAAAGGGACAGAGTGAGATCACGGGGAGGTTAAAGGGACATAGAGTGAGATCACGGGGAGGTGAAAGGGACAGAGTGTGAGATCACGGGGAGGTGAAAGGGACATTGCGAGATCACGGGGAGTTGAAAGGGACAGAGAAGAATCATGAGGAGGTTACAGGGACAGAGAGTGAGATCACGGGGAGGTTAAAGGGACAGACAGGGAGTTCACGAGGAGTTTAAAGGGACAGAGTGAGATCACGGTTCGGTTAAAGGGACAGAGAGTGAGATCACGGGGAGGTTAAAGGGACAGAGTGTGAGATCACGGGGAGGTTAAAGGGACATTGCGAGATCACGGGGAGCTTAAAGGGAGAGAGTGAGATCACAGGGAGGTTAAAGGGACAGAGAGTGAGATCACTGGGTGGTTAAAGGGACAGAGACAGATCACGGGCATGTTAAAGGGACAGCGAGAGAAATCACGGGGAGGTTAAAGGGACAGAGTGAGATCATGGGGAGGTTAAAGGGACATAGAGTGAGATCACCGGGAGGATAATGGCACAGACAGTGAGTTCACGAGGAGTTTAAAGGGACATTGCGAGATCACGGGGAGTTTAAAGGGACAGAGAAAGATCACGAGGAGGTTCAAAGGACAGAGAGTGAGATCACTGGGTGGTTAAAGGGACAGAGACAGATCACGGGCAGGTTAAAGGGACAGCGAGAGAGATCACGGGGAAGTTAAAGGGACAGAGAGTGAGATCACGGGGAGGTTTAAGGGACAGAGATTTAGATCACTGGGAGGTTAAAGGGACAGAAACTGAGATCACGGGGAGGTTAAAGGGACAGAGACTGAGATCACGGGGAGGTTAAGGGGACAGAGAGTGAGATCACCGGGAGGTTAAAGGTACAGAGAGTGAGATCACGGGAATGTTAATGGGACAGAGAGTGAGATAATGGGGTGGTTGAAGGGACAGAGAGTGAGAAAACGGGGTGATTAAAGGGACAGCGGGAGAGATGATGGGGAAGTTAAAGGGACAGAGACTGAGTTCACGAGGAGCTTAAAGGGACAGAGTGAGATCACGGAGAGGTTAAAGGGACAGAGAGTGAGATCACGCGGAGGTTAAAGGGACAGAGAGTGAGATCACGGGGAGGTTAAAGGGACAGAGTGAGATCACGGGGAGGTTAAAGGGACAGAGTGAGATCACGGGGAGGTTAAAGGGACAGAGAGTGAGATCACGGGGAGGATAATGGGACAGAGAGTTTGATCACGGTGAGGTTAAAGGGGCAGAGGTTGAGATCACGGGGTGGTTAAAGGGACAGACAGTGAGTTCACGAGGAGTTAAAGGGACATTGCGAGATCACGGGGAGTTTAAAGGGACAGAGAAAGATCACGAGGAGGTTAAAGGGACAGAGAGTGAGATCACGGGGAGGTTAAAGGGACAGAGAGTGAGATCACGGAGAGGGTAAAGGGACTGAGAGTGAGATCACTGGGTGGTTAAAGGGACAGAGAGTGAGATCACTGGGAGGTTAAACGGACAGAGATGGATCACGGGGAGGTTAAAGGGACAGGGAGTAAGATCACCAGGAGGTTAAAGGGACAGAGAGAGGGATCACGGGGAGGTTAAAGGGACACAGCGAGTTCACAAGGAGGTTAAAGGGACAGAGTGAGATCACGGGGTTGTGAAAGTGACAGAGAGTGAGATCACGGGGAGGTTAAAGGGACAGAGAGTGAGATCACGGGGAGGTTAAAGGGACAGAGAGTGAGATCAATGGGAGGTTAAAGGTACAGAGTGTGAGATCACTGGGAGGTTAAAGGGACAGAGAGTGAGATCACGGGGAGGTTAAAGGGACAGAGAGTGAGATCACGGGGAGGTTAAAGGGACAGAGAGTGAGATCACGGGAATGTTAATGGGACAGAGAGTGAGATAATGGGGTGGTTAAAGGGACAGAGAGAGAGATAACAGGGTGATTAAAGGGACAGCGAGAGAGAAGATGGGGAGGTTAAAGGGACAGAGACTGAGTTCACGAGGAGTTTAAAGGGACAGAGTGAGATCACGGAGAGCTTAAAGGGACAGAGAGAGAGATTACGGGGAGGTTAAAGGGACAGCGAGAGCGATCAAGGGGAGGTTAAAGGGATAGAGAGTGAGATCACGGGGAGGATAATGGGAGAGAGAGTTTGATCATGGGGAGGTTAAAGGGGCAGAGATGGAGATCACGGGGAGGTTAAAGGGACTGACAGTGAGTTCACGAGGAGTAAAAGGGATATTGCGAGATCACGGGGAGTTTAAAGGGACAGAGGAAGATCACGAGGAGGTTAAAGGGACAGAGTGAGATCACGGGGAGGTTAAAGGGACAGACAGTGAGTTCACGAGGAGTTTAAAGGGACAGAGTGAGATCACGGTTCGGTTAAAGGGACAGAGAGTGAGATCACGGTTTGGTTAAAGGGAGAGAGAGTGAGATCACGGAGAGGTTATAGGGACAGAGAGTGAGATCACTGGGTGGTTAAAGGGACAGAGACAGATTACGGGCAGGTTAAAGGGACAGCGAGAGAGATCACGGGGAGGTTAAAGGGACAGAGAGTGAGATCACTGGGAGGTTAAACGGACAGAGATGGATCACGGGGAGTTTAAAGGGACAGAGAGAGAGAACACGGGGAGGTTAAAGGGACAGAGAGTGAGATCACGGGGTGGTTAAATGGACAGAGGCAGATCACGGGGAGTTCAAAGGGACAGAGTGAGATCACGAGGAGATTAAATGGACAGAGAGTGAGATCACGGTTTGGTTAAAGGGACAGAGAGTGATTTCACGAGGAGTTTAAAGGGACAGAGTGACATCACGGGGAGGTTAAACGGACAGAGAGTGAGATCACGGTGATTTAAAGCAACAGAATGAAATCACCATGAGCTTAAAGGGACAGAGTGAGATCACGGGGAGGTTAAATTGACAGAGTGAGATTACGGGGAGGTTAAAGGGACAGAGAGAGAGGTCACGGGGAAATTAAAGGGACATAGAGTGAGATCACGGGGAGGTTAAAGGGACATAGAGTGAGATCACGGGGAGGTGAAAGGGACAGAGTGTGAGATCACGGGGAGGTTAAAGGGACATTGCGAGATCACGGGGAGTTGAAAGGGACAGAGAAAGATCACGAGGAGGTTAAAGGGACAGTGAGTGAGATCACGGTTCGGTTAAAGGGACAGAGAGTGAGATCACGGGGAGGATAAAGGTACAGAGAGTGAGATCACGGGAATGTTAATGGGACAGAGAGTGAGATAATCGGGTCGTAAAAGGGACAGAGAGTGAGATAACGGGGTGATTAAAGGGACAGCGAGAGAGATGATGGGGAGGTTAAAGGAACAGAGATTGAGTTCACGAGGAGTTTAAAGGGACAGAGTGAGATCACGGAGAGGTTAAAGGGGCAGAGAGTGAGATTACGGGGAGGTTAAAAGGAAGAGAGAGCGATCACGAGGAGTTAAAGGGACATTGCGAGATCACGGGGAGTTTAAAGGGACAGAGAAAGATCACGAGGAGGTTAAAGGGACAGAGAGTGAGATCATGGGGAGGTTAAAGGGACAGAGAGTGAGTTCACGAGGAGTTTAAAGGGACAGAGTGAGATCACGGATCGGTTAAAGGGACTGAGTGTGAGATCACTGGGTGGTTAAAGGGACAGAGACAGATTACGGGCAGGTTAAAGGGACAGCGAGAGAGATCACGGGGAGGTTAAAGGGACAGAGAGTGAGATCACTGGGAGGTTAAACGGACAGAGATGGATCACGGGGAGGTTAAAGGGACAGAGAGAGAGAACACGGGGAGGTTAAAGGGACAGAGAGAGAGATCACGGGGTGATTAAATGGACAGGGGCAGATCACGGGGAGTTCAAAGGGACAGAGTGAGATCACGAGGAGATTAAATGGACAGAGAGTGAGATCACGGTTTGGTTAAAGGGACAGAGAGTGATTTCACGAGGAGTTTAAAGGGACAGAGTGACATCACGAGGAGGTTAAACGGACAGAGAGTGAGATCACGGTGATTTAAAGCAACAGAATGAAATCACCATGAGTTTAAAGGGACAGAGTGAGATCACGGGGAGGTTAAAGTGACAGAGTGAGATTACGGGGAGTTTAAAGGGACAGAGAGAGAGGTCACGGGGAAATTAAAGGGACAGAGTGAGATCACGGGGAGGTTAAATGGACATAGAGTGAGATCACGGGGATGTTAAAGGGACAGAGTGTGAGATCACGGGGAGGTTAAAGGGACATTGCGAGATCACGGGGAGTTGAAAGGGACAGAGAAAGATCACGAGGAGGTTAAAGGGACAGAGAGTGAGATCACGGGGAGGTTAAAGGGACAGACAGGGAGTTCACGAGGAGTTTAAAGGGACAGAGTGAGATCACGGTTCGGTTAAAGGGACAGAGATTGAGATCACGGGGAGGTTAAAGGGACAGAGTGTGAGATCAGGGGGAGGTTAAAGGGACATTGCGAGATCACGGGGAGCTTAAAGGGAGACAGTGAGATCACAGGGAGGTTAAAGGGACAGAGAGTGATATCACTGGGTGGTTAAAGGGACAGTGACAGATCACCGGCATGTTAAAGGGACAGCGAGAGAGATCACGGGGAGGTTAAAGGGACAGAGTGAGATTACGGGGAGGTTAAAGGGACAGAGAGAGAAGTCACGGGAACAGAAAAGGGACAGAGTGAGATCATGGGGAGGTTAAAGGGACATAGAGTGAGATCACCGGGAGGATAATGGGACAGACAGTGAGTTCACGAGGAGTTTAAAGGGACATTGCGAGATCACGGGGAGTTTAAAGGGACAGAGAGTGAGATCACGGGGATGTTAATGGGACAGAGAGTGAGATCATGGGGAGGTTAAAGGGACAGAGAGTGAGTTCACGAGGAGTTTAAAGGGACAGAGTGAGATCACGGATTGGTTAAAATGACAGAGTGTGAGATCACTGGGTGGTTAAAGGGACAGAGACAGATTACGGGCAGGTTAAAGGGACAGCGAGAGAGATCACGGGGAGGTTAAAGGGACAGAGAGTGAGATCACTGGGAGGTTAAACGGACAGAGATGGATCACGGGGAGGTTAAAGGGACAGAGAGAGAGAACACGGGGAGGTTAAAGGGACAGAGAGAGAGATCACGGGGTGATTAAATGGACAGGGGCAGATCACGGGGAGTTCAAAGGGACAGAGTGAGATCACGAGGAGGTTAAATGGACAGAGAGTGAGATCACGAGGAGTTTAAAGGGACAGAGTGACATCACGGGGAGGTTAAACGGACAAAGAGTGAGATCACGGTGATTTAAAGCAACAGAATGAAATCACCATGAGTTTAAAGGGACAGAGTGAGATCACGGGGAGGTTAAAGTGACAGAGAGAGAGGTCACGGGGAAATTAAAGGGACAGAGTGAGATCACGGGGAGTTTAAAGGGACAGAGAAAGATCACGAGGAGGTTAAAGGGACAGAGAGTGAGATCACGGGGAGGTTAAAGGGACAGACAGGGAGTTCACAAGGAGTTTAAAGGGACAGAGTGAGATCACGGTTTGGTTAAAGGGACAGAGATTGAGATCACGGTTTGGTTAAAGGGACAGAGAGTGAGATCACGGTTTGGTTAAAGGGACAGAGAGTGAGATCACGGGGAGGTTAAAGGGACAGAGAGTGAGATCACTGGGTGGTTAAAGGGACAGTGACAGATCACGGGCATGTTAAAGGGACAGCGAGAGAGATCACGGGGAGGTTAAAGGGACAGAGTGAGATTACGGGGAGGTTAAAGGGACAGAGAGAGAGGTCACGGGGACATTAAAGAGATAGAGTGAAATCATGGGGAGGTTAAAGGGACAGAGAGAGAGATCACGGGGAGTTTAAAGGGACAGAGAAATATCACGGGGAGGTTAAAGGGACAGAGAGTGAGATCAGAGGGAGGTTAAAGGGACAGAGAGTGAGATCACGGGGTGCTTAAAGGGACAGAGAGTGAGATAACAGGGTGGTTAAAGGGACAGCGAGAGAGATGATGGGGAGGTTAAAGGGACAGAGAGTGAGTTCACGAGGACTTTAAAGGGACAGAGTGAGATCACGGAGAAGTTAAAGGGACTGAGAGTCCGATTACGAGGAGGTTAAAGGGACAGAGAGAGCGATCACGGGGAGGTTAAAGAGATAGAGAGTGTGATTACGGGGAGGATAATGGGACAGACAGTGAGATAACGAGGAGTTTAAAGGGACATTGCGAGATCACAGGGAGTTTAAAGGGACAGAGAAAGATCATGAGGAGGTTAAAGGGACAGAGAGTGAGATCACGGGGAGGTTAAAGGGACAGACAGGGAGTTCACGAGGAGTTAAAAGGGACAGAGTGAGATCACGGGGAGGTTAAAGGGACAGAGATTGAGATCACTGATTGGTTAAAGGGACAGAGACAGATCACGGGGAGGTTAAAGGGACAGTGAGTGAGGTCACGGTTCGGTTAAAGGGACAGAGAGTGAGATCACGGGGAGGTTAAAGGTACAGAGAGTGAGATCATGGGAATGTTAATGGGACAGAGAGTGAGATAATCGGGTCGTTAAAGGGACAGAGAGTGAGATAAGGGGGAGATTAAAGGGAAAGCGAGAGAGATGATGGGGAGGTTAAAGGGACAGAGACTGATTTCACGAGGAGTTTAAAGGGACAGAGTGAGATCACGGAGAGGTTAAAGGGGCAGAGAGTGAGATTACGGGGAGGTTAAAAGGAAGAGAGAGCAATCACGAGGAGTTAAAAGGACATTGCGAGATCACGGGGAGGTTAAAGGGACAGAGAAAGATCACGAGGAGGTTAAAGGGACAGAGTGAGATCATGGGGAGGTTAAAGGGACAGACAGTGAGTTCACGAGGAGTTTAAAGGGACAGAGTGAGATCACGGATCGGTTAAAGGGACAGAGACTGAAATAACGGTTTGGTTAAAGGGAGAGAGAGTGAGATCAAGGAGAGGTTAAAGGGACAGAGAGTGAGATCACTGGGAGGTTAAACGGACAGAGATGGATCACGGGGAGGTTAAAGGGACAGAGAGAGAGAACACGGGGAGGTTAAAGGTACAGAGAGTGAGATCACGGGGTGATTAAATGGACAGGGGCAGATCACGGGGAGTTCAAAGGGACAGAGTGAGATCACGAGGAGGTTAAATGGACAGAGAGTGAGATCACGGTTTGGTTAAAGGGACAGAGAGTGATTT
The DNA here is from genome assembly GCA_026770705.1 of Isurus oxyrinchus. NCBI lineage: Eukaryota > Metazoa > Chordata > Chondrichthyes > Lamniformes > Lamnidae > Isurus > Isurus oxyrinchus. The sequence goes on from JANJGN010000490.1 coordinate 133,269, forward strand.
CACGAGGAGTTTAAAGGGACAGAGTGACATCACGGGGAGGTTAAACGGGCAGAGAGTGAGATCAAGGGGATGTAAAGCAACAGAATGAAATCACCATGAGTTTAAAGGGACAGAGTGAGATCACGGGGAGGTTAAAGTGACAGAGTGAGATTACGGGGAGGTTAAAGGGACAGAGAGAGAGGTCACGGGGACATTAAAGGGACAGAGTGAGATCACGGGGAGGTTCAAGATACATAGAGTGAGATCACGGGGAGGTTAAAGGGACAGAGTGTGAGATCACGGGGAGGTTAAAGGGACGTTGCGAGATCACGGGGAGTTTAAAGGGACAGAGAAAGATCACGAGGAGGTTAAAGGGACAGAGAGTGAGATCACGGGGAGGCTAAAGGGACAGAGAGTGAGATCACGGTTTGGTTAAAGGGACAGAGAGTGAGTTCACGAGGAGGTTAAAGTGACAGAGTGAGATCACGAGGAGGTTAAAGGGACAGAGAGTGAGATCACGGGGAGGTTAAAGGGACAGACAGGGAGTTCACGAGGAGTTTAAAGGGACAGAGTGAGATCACGGTTTGGTAAAAGGGACAGAGAGTGAGATCATGGGGAGGTTAAAGGGACAGAGAGTGAGATCACTGGGTGGTTAAAGGGACAGTGACAGATCACGGGCATGTTAAAGGGACAGCGAGAGAGATCACGGGGAGGTTAAAGGGACAGAGTGAGATTACGGGGAGGTTAAAGGGACAGAGAGAGAGGTCACGGGGACATTAAAGAGATAGAGTGAAATCATGGGGAGGTTAAAGGGACAGAGAGAGAGATCACGGGGAGTTTAAAGGGACAGAGAAAGATCACGGGGAGGTTAAAGGGACAGAGAGTGAGATCAGAGGGAGGTTAAAGGGACAGAGAGTGAGATCCTGGGGATGTTAATGGGACAGAGAGTGAGAACACGGGGTGGTTAAAGGGACAGAGAGTGAGATAACGGGGTGGTTAAAGGGACAGCGAGAGAGATGATGGGGAGGTTTAAAGGGACAGAGATTGAGTTCACGAGGACTTTAAAGGGACAGAGTGAGATCACGGAGAGGTTAAAGGGACAGAGAGTCAGATTACGAGGAGGTTAATGGGACAGAGAGAGCGATCACGGGGAGGTTAAAGGGATAGAGAGTGAGATCACGGGGAGGATAATGGGACAGACAGTGAGTTCACGAGGAGTTTAAAGGGACATTGCGAGATCACAGGGAGTTTAAAGGGACAGAGAAAGATCACGAGCAGGTTAAAGGGACAGAGAGTGAGATCACGGGGAGGTTAAAGGGACAGACAGGGAGTTCACAAGGAGTTTAAAGGGACAGAGTGAGATCACGGTTCGGTTAAAGGGACAGAGATTGTGATCACGGTTTGGTTAAAGGGACAGAGAGTGAGATCACGGGGAGGTAAAACGGACAGAGGTGGATCACGGGGAGGTCAATGGGACAGAGAGAGAGAACACGGGGAGGTTAAAGGGACAGAGAGTGAGATCACGGTGTGGTTAAATGGACAGGGGCAGATCACGGGGAGTTCAAAGGGACAGAGTGAGATCACGAGGAAGTTAAATGGACAGAGAGTGAGATCACGGTTTGGTTAAAGGGACAGAGAGTGATTTCATGAGGAGTTTAAAGGGACAGAGTGACATCATGGGGAGGTTAAACGGACAGAGAGTGAGATCACGGTGATTTAAAGCAACAGAATGAAATCACCATGAGTTTAAAGGGACAGAGTGAGATCACGGGGAGGTTAAAGTGACAGAGTGAGATTATGGGGAGGTTAAAGGGACAGAGAGAGAGCTCACAGGGACATTAAAGGGACAGAGTGAGATCACGGGGAGGTTAAAGGGACAGAGTGTGAAATCACGGGGAGGTTAAAGGGAAATTGCGAGATCACGGGGAGTTTAAAGGGACAGAGAAAGATCACGAGGAGGTTAAAGGGACAGAGAGTGAGATCACGGGGAGGTTAAAGGGACAGACAGGGAGTTCACAAGGAGTTTAAAGGTACAGAGTGAGATCACGGTTCGGTTAAAGGGACAGAGATTGAGATCACGGTTTGGTTAAAGGGACAGAGAGTGAGATCACTGGGAGGTTAAAGGGACAGAGAGTGAGATCACTGGGTGGTTAAAGGGACAGAGACAGATCACGGGCATGTTAAAGGGACAGCGAGAGAGATCACGGGGAGGTTAAAGGGACAGCGAGATAGATCACGGGGAAGTTAAAGGGACAGAGAGCGAGATCACTGGGAGGTTAAAGGTACAGAGTGTGAGATCACGGGGAGGTTAAAGGGACAGAGAGTGAGATCACGGGGAGGTTTAAGGGACAGAGATTTAGATCACTGGGAGGTTAAAGGGACAGAAACTGAAATCACGTGGAGGTTAAAGGTACAGTGAGTGAGATCACGGGAATGTTAATGGGACAGAGAGTGAGATAATGGGGTGGTTAAAGGGACAGAGAGTGAGAAAACGGGGTGATTAAAGGGACAGCGGGAGAGATGATGGGGAAGTTAAAGGGACAGAGACTGAGTTCACGAGGAGCTTAAAGGGACAGAGTGAGATCACGGAGAGGTTAAAGGGACAGAGTGAGATTACGGGGAGGTTAAAGGGACAGAGAGAGCAATCACGGGGAGGTTAAAGGGACAGAGAGTGAGATCACAGGGAGGATAATGGGACAGAGAGTTTGATCACGGGGAGGTTAAAGGGGCAGAGGTTGAGATCACGGGGTGGTTAAAGGGACAGACAGTGAGTTCACAAGGAGTGAAAGGGACATTGCGAGATCACGGGGAGTTTAAAGGGACAGAGAAAGATCTCGAGGAGGTTAAAGGGACAGAGAGTGAGATCACGGGGAGGTTAAAGGGAGAGACAATGAGTTCACGAGGAGTTTAAAGGGACAGAGTGAGATCACGGATTGGTTAAAGGGACAGAGAGTGAGATCACGGAGAGGGTAAAGGGACTGAGAGTGAGATCACTGGGTGGTTAAAGGGACAGAGACAGATCACGGTCAGGATAAAGGGACAGCGAGAGAGATCACGGGGAGGTTAAAGGGACAGAGAGAGAGAACACAGGGAGGTTAAAGGGACAGAGAGTGAGATCACGGGGTAGTTAAATGGACAGGGGCAGATCACGGGGAGTTCAAAGGGACAGAGTGAGATCACGAAGAGGTTAAATGGACAGAGAGTGAGAACACGGTTTGCTTAAAGGGACAGAGAGTGATTTCACGAGGAGTTTAAAGGGACAGAGTGACATCACGGGGAGGTTAAACGGACAGAGAGTGAGATCACGGTGATTTAAAGGGACAGAATGAAATCACCATGAGTTTAAATGGACAGAGTGAGATCACGGGGAGGTTAAAGTGACAGAGTGAGATTACGGGGAGGTTAAAGGGACAGAGAGAGAGGTCACGGGGACATTAAAGGGACAGAGCGAGATCACGGGGAGGTTAAAGGGACATAGAGTGAGATCACTGGGAGGTTAAAGGGACAGAGTGTGAGATCACGGGGAGGTTATAGGGAGAGAGAGAGATATCACGAGGGTGTTACCGGGACAGAGAGTGAGATTAAGGGGAGGTTAAAGGGACAGAGTGAGATCACAGGCAGGTTAAAGGGACAGAGAGGGAGATCACGGGGAGGTTAATGGAACAGAGAGTTTGATCACGGGGAGGTTAAAGGGACATTGCGAGATCACGGGGAGTTTAAAGCGACAAAGAAAGATCACGAGGAGGTTAAAGGGACAGAGTGAGAATACGGGGAGATTTGAAGGGACAGAGAGTGAGATCACGGGGAGGTTAAAGGAACTGAGACTGAGATCACGGGGAGGATAAAGGGACTGAGAGTGAGATCACGGGGAGGTTAAAGGGACAGAGTGAGATTACGGGGAGTTTAAAGGGACAGAGAGAGAGGTCACGGGGACATTAAAGGGACAGAGTGAAATCATGGGGAGTTTAAAGGGACATAGAGTGAGATCGCGGGAAGGATAATGGGAAAGACAGTGAGTTCACGAGGAGTTTAAAGGGACATTGCGAGATCACGGGCAGTTTAAAGGGACAGAGAAAGATCACGAGGAGGTTCAAAGGACAGAGATTGAGATCACGGGGAGGTTGAAGGGACTGAGATTGAGATCACGGTTTGGTTAAAGGGACAGAGAGTGAGATCACGGGGAAGTTAAAGGGACAGAGAGTGAGATCACTGGGTGGTTAAAGGGACAGAGACAGATCACGGGCAGGTTAAAGGGACAGCGAGACAGATCACGGGGAACTTAAAGGGACAGAGAGTGAGATCACTGGGAGGTTAAAGGGGACAGAGTGAGATCACGGGGAGGTTAAGGGGACAGAGAGTGAGATCACGGGGAGGTTAAAGGTACAGAGAGTGAGATCACGGGAATGTTAATGGGACAGTGAGTGAGATAATGGGGTGGTTGAAGGGACAGAGAGTGAGAAAACGGGGTGATTAAAGGGACAGCGGGAGAGATGATGGGGAAGTTAAAGGGACAGAGACTGAGTTGACGCGGAGCTTAAAGGGACAGAGTGAGATCACGGAGAGGTTAAAGGGACAGAGAGTGAGATTACGGGGAGGTTAAAGGGACACAGAGAGAGCGATCACGGGGAGGTTAAAGGGACAGAGAGTGAGATCACGGGGAGGATAATGGGACAGAGAGTTTGATCACGGGGAGGTTAAAGGGGCAGAGGTTGAGATCACGGGGTGGTTAAAGGGACAGACAGTGAGTTCACGAGGAGTTAAAGGGACATTGCGAGATCACGGGGAGTTTAAAGGGACAGAGAAAGATCACGAGGAGGTTAAAGGGACAGAGAGTGAGATCACGGGGAGGTTAAAGGGACAGAGAGTGAGATCACGGAGAGGGAAAGCAACAGAATGAAATCACCATGAGTTTAAAGGGACAGAGTGAGATCACGGGGAGGTTAAAGTGACAGAGTGAGATTACGGGGAGGTTAAAGGGACAGAGAGAGAGGTCACGGGGAAATTAAAGGGACAGAGTGAGATCACGGGGAGGTGAAAGGGACATAGAGTGAGATCACGGGGAGGTGAAATGGACATTGCGAGATCACGGGGAGTTGAAAGGGACAGAGAAGGATCATGAGGAGGTTACAGGGACAGAGAGTGAGATCACGGGGAGGTTAAAGGGACAGATAGGGAGTTCACGAGGAGTTTAAAGGGACAGAGTGAGATCACGGTTCGGTTAAAGGGACAGAGAGTGAGATCACGGTTTGGTTAAAGGGACAGAGTGTGAGATCACGGGGAGGTTAAAGGGACATTGCGAGATCACGGGGAGCTTAAAGGGAGAGAGTGAGATCACAGGGAGGTTAAAGGGACAGAGAGTGAGATCACTGGGTGGTTAAAGGGACAGTGACAGATCACGGGCATGTTAAAGGGACAGCGAGAGAAATCACGGGGAGGTTAAAGGGACAGAGTGAGATTACGGGGAGGTTAAAGGGACATAGAGTGAGATCACGGGGAGGATAATGGGACAGACAGTGAGTTCACGAGGTGTTTAAAGGGACATTGCGAGATCACGGGGAGTTTAAAGGGACAGAGAAAGATCACGAGGAGGTTCAAAGGACAGAGAGTGAGATCACGGGGAGGTTGAAGGGACTGAGATTGAGATCACGGTTTGGTTAAAGGGACAGAGAGTGAGATCACGGGGAAGTTAAAGGGACAGAGAGTGAGATCACTGGGTGGTTAAAGGGACAGAGCAGATCACGGGCAGGTTAAAGGGACAGCGAGAGAGATCACGGGGAAGTTAAAGGGACAGAGAGTGAGATCACGGGGAGGTTTAAGGGACAGAGATTTAGATCACTGGGAGGTTAAAGGGACAGAGACTGAGATCACGGGGAGGTTAAGGGGACAGAGAGTGAGATCACGGGGAGGTTAAAGGTACAGAGAGTGAGATCACGGGAATGTTAATGGGACAGAGACTGAGATAATGGGGTGGTTGAAGGGACAGAGAGTGAGAAAACGGGGTGATTAAAGGGACAGCGGGAGAGATGATGGGGAAGTTAAAGGGACAGAGACTGAGTTCACGAGGAGCTTAAAGGGACAGAGTGAGATCACGGAGAGGTTAAAGGGACAGAGAGTGAGATTACGGGGAGGTTAAAGGGACACAGAGAGAGCGATCACGGGGAGGTTAAAGGGACAGAGAGTGAGATCACCGGGAGGATAATGGGACAGAGAGTTTGATCACGGGGAGGTTAAAGGGGCAGAGGTTGAGATCACGGGGTGGTTAAAGGGACAGACAGTGAGTTCACGAGGAGTTAAAGGGACATTGCGAGATCACGAGGAGTTTAAAGGGACAGAGAAAGATCACGAGGAGGTTAAAGGGACGAGAGTGAGATCACGGGGAGGTTAAAGGGACAGAGAGTGAGATCACGGAGAGGGTAAAGGGACTGAGAGTGAGATCACTGGGTGGTTAAAGGGACAGAGACAGATTACGGGCAGGTTAAAGGGACAGCGAGAGAGATCACGGGGAGGTTAAAGGGACAGAGAGTGAGATCACTGGGAGGTTAAACGGACAGAGATGGATCACTGGGAGGTTAAAGGGACAGAGAGAGTGAGATCTCGGGGAGGTTAAAGGGACAGGGAGTAAGATCACCGGGAGGTTAAAGGGACAGAGAGAGGGATCACGGGGAGGTTAAAGGGACACAGCGAGTTCACAAGGAGGTTAAAGGGACAGAGTGAGATCACGGGGTTGTGAAAGTGACAGAGAGGGAGGTCACGAGGAGGTTAAAGGGACAGAGAATGAGATCACGGGGAGGTTTTAAGGGACAGAGAGTGAGATCTCGGGGAGGTTAAAGGGACAGAGTTAAATTACGGGGAGGTTAAAGGGACAGAGATTGAGATCATGGCGAGGTTAAAGGGACAGAGAGTGAGATCACGGGGAGGTTAATGGGACAGCGAGAGAGATCACGGGGAGGTTAAAGGGACAGAGAGTGAGATCAATGGGAGGTTAAAGGTACAGAGTGTGACATCACGGGGAGGTTAAAGGGACAGAGAGTGAGATCACGGGGAGGTTAAAGGGACAGAGAGTGAGATCACGGGGAGGTTAAAGGGACAGAGAGTGAGATCACTGGGTGGTTAAAGGGACAGAGAGTGAGATCACTGGGTGGTTAAAGGGACAGAGAGAGAGATCACTGGGTGGTTAAAGGGACAGAGACAGATCACGGGCATGTTAAAGGGACAGCGAGAGAAATCACGGGGAGGTTAAAGGGACAGAGTGAGATCATGGGGAGGTTAAATGGACATAGAGTGAGATCACGGGGAGGATAATGGGACAGACAGTGAGTTCACGAGGAGTTTAAAGGGACATTGCGAGATCACGGGGAGTTTAAAGGGACAGAGAAAGATCACGAGGAGGTTCAAAGGACAGAGAGTGAGATCACGGGGAGGTTGAAGGGACTGAGATTGAGATCACGGTTTGGTTAAAGGGACAGAGACTGAGATCACGGGGAGGTTAAGGGGACAGAGAGTGAGATCACGGGGCGTTTAAAGGTACAGAGAGTGAGATCACGGGAATGTTAATGGGACAGAGAGTGAGATAATGGGGTGGTTGAAGGGACAGAGAGTGAGAAAACGGGGTGATTAAAGGGACAGCGGGAGAGATGATGGGGAAGTTAAAGGGACAGAGACTGAGTTCACGAGGAGCTTAAAGGGACAGAGTGAGATCACGGAAAGGTTAAAGGGACAGAGAGTGAGATTACGGGGAGGTTAAAGGGACACAGAGAGAGCGATCACGGGGAGGTTAAAGGGACAGAGAGTGAGATCACGGGGAGGATAATGGGACAGAGAGTTTGATCACGGGGAGGTTAAAGGGGCAGAGGTTGAGATCACGGGGTGGTTAAAGGGACAGACAGTGAGTTCACGAGGAGTTAAAGGGACATTGCGAGATCACGGGGAGTTTAAAGGGACAGAGAAAGATCACGAGGAGGTTAAAGGGACAGAGAGTGAGATCACGGGGAGGTTAAAGGGACAGAGTGAGATCTCGGGGAGGTTAAAGGGACAGAGTTAAATTACGGGGAGGTTAAAGGGACAGAGATTGAGATCACGGCGAGGTTAAAGGGACAGAGAGTGAGATCACGGCGAGGTTAAAGGGACAGCGAGAGAGATCACGGGGAGGTTAAAGGGACAGAGAGAGGGATCACGGGGAGGTTAAAGGGACAGAGAGTGAGATCACGGGGAGGTTAAAGGGACAGAGTTAAATTACGGGGAGGTTAAAGGGACAGAGATTGAGATCACGGCGAGGTTAAAGGGACAGAGAGTGAGATCACGGGGAGGTTAAAGGGACAGCGAGAGAGATCACGGGGAGGTTAAAGGGACAGAGAGTGAGATCAATGGGAGGTTAAAGGTACAGAGTGTGAGATCACTGGGAGGTTAAAGGGACAGCGAGTGAGATCACGGGGAGGTTAAAGGGACAGAGACTGAGATCACGGGGAGGTTAAAGGGACAGAGACTGAGATCACGGGGAGGTTAAAGGGATAGAGACTGAGATCACGGGGAGGTTAAAGGGACAGAGACTGAGATCACGGGGAGGTTAAAGGGACATAGAGTGAGATCACGGTTCGGTGAAAGGGACAGAGTGTGAGATCACGGGGAGGTTAAAGGGACATTGCGAGATCACGGGGAGTTGAAAGGGACAGAGAAAGATCATGAGGAGGTTACAGGGACAGAGAGTGAGATCACGGGGAGGTTAAAGGGACAGACAGGGAGTTCACGAGGAGTTTAAAGGGACAGAGTGAGATCACGGTTCGGTTAAAGGGACAGAGAGTGAGATCACGGGGAGGTTAAAGGGACAGAGTGTGAGGTCACGGGGAGGTTAAAGGGACATTGCGAGATCACGGGGAGCTTAAAGGGAGAGAGTGAGATCACAGGGAGGTTAAAGGGACAGAGAGTGAGATCACGGGGAGGTTAAAGGGACAGAGACTGAGATCACGGGGAGGTTAAAGGGACAGAGAGTGAGATCACGGTTCAGTTAACGGGACAGAGAGTGAGATCACGGGAATGTTAGTGGGACAGAGAGTGAGATAATTGGGTAGTTAAAGGGACAGAGAGTGAGATAACAGGGTGATTAAAGGGACAGCGAGAGAGTAGATGGGGAGTTTAAAGGGACAGAGACTGAGTTCACGTGGAGTTTAAAGGGACAGAGTGAGATCATGGAGAGGTTAAAGGGACAGAGAGAGCGATCACGGGGAGGTTAAAGGGATAGAGAGTGAGATCACGGAGAGGATAATGGGAGAGAGAGTTTGATCATGGGGAGGTTAAAGGGGCAGAGATTGAGATCACGGGGAGTTTAAAGGGACTGTCAGTGAGTTCACGAGGAGTTAAAGGGACATTGCGAGATCACGGGGAGTTTAAAGGGACAGAGGAAGATCACGAGGAGGTTAAAGGGACAGAGAGTGAGATCACGGGGAGGTTAAAGGGACAGACAGTGAGTTCACGAGGAGTTTAAAGGGACAGAGTGAGATCACGGTTCGGTTAAAGGGACAGAGAGTGAGATCACGGTTTGGTTAAAGGGAGAGAGAGTGAGATCACGGAGAGGTTAAAGGGACAGAGAGTGAGATCACGGAGAGGTTAAAGGGACAGAGACAGATCACGGGGAGTTTACAGGGACAGAGAGAGAGAACACGGGGAGGTTAAAGGGACAGAGAGTGAGATCACGGGGAGGTTAAACGGACAGAGATGGATCAGGGGGAGGTTAAAGGGACAGAGAGAGAGATCACGGTGTGGTTAAATGGACAGGGGCAGATCACGAGGAGTTTAAAGGGACAGAGTGACATCACGGGGAGGTTAAACGGACAGAGAGTGAGATCACGGTGATTTAAAGCAACAGAATGAAATCACCATGAGTTTAAAGGGACAGAGAAAGATCATGAGGAGGTTACAGGGACAGAGAGTGAAATCACGGGGAGGTTAAAGGGACAGACAGGGAGTTCACGAGGAGTTTAAAGGGACAGAGTGAGATCACGCTTCGGTTAAAGGGACAGAGAGTGAGATCACGGGGAGGTTAAAGGGACATTGCGAGATCACGGGGAGCTTAAAGGGAGAGAGTGAGATCACAGGGAGGTTAAAGGGACAGAGAGTGAGATCACTGGGTGGTTAAAGGGACAGTGACAGATCACGGGCATGTTAAAGGGACAGCGAGAGAAATCACGGGGAGGTTAAAGGGACAGAGTGAGATTACGGGGAGGTTAAAGGGACAGAGTGAGATCATGGGGAGGATAAAGGGACATAGAGTGAGATCACCGGGAGGATAATGGGACAGACAGTGAGTTCACGAGGAGTTTAAAGGGACATTGCGAGATCACGGGGAGTTTAAAGGGACAGAGAAAGATCACGAGGAGGTTCAAAGGACAGAGAGTGAGATCACGGGGAGGTTAAAGGGACAGAGAGTGAGATCACTGGGTGGTTAAAGGGACAGAGACAGATCACGGGCAGGTTAAAGGGACAGCGAGAGAGATCACGGGGAAGTTAAAGGGACAGAGAGTGAGATCACGGGGAGGTTTAAGGGACAGCGAGAGAGATCACTGGGAAGTTAAAGGGACAGAAACTGAGATCACGGGGAGGTTAAAGGGACAGAGACTGAGATCACGGGGAGGTTAAGGGGACAGAGAGTGAGATCACCGGGTGGTTAAAGGTACAGTGAGTGAGATCACGGGAATGTTAATGGGACAGAGAGTGAGATAATGGGGTGGTTGAAGGGACAGAGAGTGAGAAAACGGGGTGATTAAAGGGACAGCGGGAGAGATGATGGGGAAGTTAAAGGGACAGAGACTGAGTTCACGAGGAGCTTAAAGGGACAGAGTGAGATCACGGAAAGGTTAAAGGGACAGAGAGTGAGATTACGGGGAGGTTAAAGGGACACAGAGAGAGCGATCACGGGGAGGTTAAAGGGACAGAGAGTGAGATCACGGGGAGGTTAAAGGGGCAGAGGTTGAGATCACGGGGTGGTTAAAGGGACAGACAGTGAGTTCACGAGGAGTTAAAGGGACATTGCGAGATCACGGGGAGTTTAAAGGGACAGAGAAAGATCACGAGGAGGTTAAAGGGACAGAGAGAGGGATCACGGGGAGGTTAAAGGGACAGAGAGTGAGATCACGGGGAGGTTAAAGGGACAGTTAAATTACGGGGAGGTTAAAGGGACAGAGATTGAGATCACGGCGAGGTTAAAGGGACAGAGAGTGAGATCACGGGGAGGTTAAAGGGACAGCGAGAGAGATCACGGGGAGGTTAAAGGGACAGAGAGTGAGATCAATGGGAGGTTAAAGGTACAGATTGTGAGATCACTGGGAGGTTAAAGGGACAGAGAGTGAGATCACGGGGAGGTTAAAGGGACAGAGACTGAGATCACGGGGAGGTTAAAGGGACAGAGACTGAGATCACGGGGAGGTTAAAGGGACAGAGAGCGATCACGGGGAGGTTAAAGGGATAGAGAGTGAGATCACGGAGAGGATAATGGGAGAGAGAGTTTGATCATGGGGAGGTTAAATGGGCAGAGATTGAGATCACGGGGAGTTTAAAGGGACTGTCAGTGAGTTCACGAGGAGTTAAAGGGACATTGCGAGATCACGGGAATTTTAAAGGGACAGAGAAATATCACGAGGAGGTTAAAGGGACAGTGAGTGAGATCACGGGGAGGTTAAAGGGACAGACAATGAGTTCACGAGGAGTTTAAAGGGACAGAGTGAGATCACGGTTTGGTTAAAGGGACAGAGAGTGAGATCACTGAGAGGGTAAAGGGACTGAGAGTGAGATCACTGGGTGGTTAAAGGGACAGAGACAGATCACGGTCAGGATAAAGGGACAGCGAGACAGATCACGGCGAGGTTAAAGGGACAGAGAGTGAGATCACTGGGAGGTTAAACGGACAGAGATGGATCACGGGGAGGTTAAAGGGACAGAGAGAGAGAACACAGGGAGGTTAAAGGGACAGAGAGTGAGATCACGGGGTGATTAAATGGACAGGGGCAGTTCACGGGGAGTTTAAAGGGACAGAGTGAGATCACTAAGAGGTTAAATGGACAGAGAGTGAGATCACGGTTTGGTTAAAGGGACAGAGAGTGATTTCACGAGGAGTTTAAAGGGACAGAGTGACATCACGGGGAGGTTAAACGGACAGAGAGTGAGATCACGGTGATTTAAAGGGACAGAATGAAATCACCATGAGTTTAAAGGGACAGAGTGAGATCACGGGGAGGTTAAAGGGACATAGAGTGAGATCACGGGGAGGTCAAAGGGACAGAATGTGAGATCACGGGGAGGTTAAAGGGAGAGAGAGAGATATCACGAGGGCGTTACCGGGACAGAGAGTGAGATCAAGGGGAGGTTAAACGGACAGAGTGAGATCACGGGAAGGTTAAAGGGACAGAGATTTAGATCGTGGGGCAGGTGAAAGGGACAGAGAGAGAGATCACGGGGACGTTAAAGGGACAGAGAGTGAGATCACGGGGAGGTTAAAGGGACAGAGCATGAGATGAGGGGGTTGTTAAAGGGACAGGGACACAACACGGGAAGGTAAAAGGGACAGAGAGTGAGATCACGGGGAGGTTAAAGGGACAGAGCGAGATCACAGGGAGTTTAAAGGGACAGAGTGAGATCATGAGGAGGTTAAAGGGACAGAGTGAGATCACAGGCAGGTTAAAGGGACAGAGAGGGAGATCACGGGGAGGTTAATGGAAAAGAGAGTTTGATCATGGGGAGGTTAAAGGGACATTGCGAGATCACGGGGAGTTTAAAGCGACAAGGAAAGATCACGAGGAGGTAAAAGGGACAGAGTGAGATCACGGGGAGGTTAGAGGGACAGAGAGTGAGTTCATGAGGAGGTTAAAGGGACAGAGTGAGAATACGGGGAGATTTGAAGGGACAGAGAGTGAGATCACGGGGAGGTTAAAGGAACTGAGACTGAGATCACGGGGAGGATAAAGGGACTGAGAGTTAGATCACGGGGAGGTTAAAGGGACAGAGACAGATCACGGGCAGGTTAAAGGGACAGCGAGAGAGATCACGGGGAGATTAAATGGACTGAGAGTGAGATCACGGGGTGGTTAAAGGGACAGAGACAGATCACGGGCAGGTTAAAGGGACAGCGAGAGAGATCACTGGGAGGTTAAACGGAAAGAGAGTTAGATCACTGGGAGGTTAAACGGTCCGAGATGGATCACGGGGAGGTTAAAGGGACAGAGAGTGAGATCACGGGGAGGTTCAAGGGTGAGACTGAGATCATGGGGTAGTTAAAGGGACAGAGACAGATCACGGGCAGGTTAAAGGGACAGAGAGAGAGATCACGGCGATGTTAAAGGGACAGAGAGTGAGATCACGGGGAGGTTAAAGGGACAGAGTGAGATTACGGGGAGGTTAAAGAGACAGAGAGAGAGGTCACGGGGACAGTAAAGGGATAGAGTGAGATCACTGGGATGTTAAAGGGACATAGAGTGAGATCACGGGGAGGTTAAAGGGACAGAGAGTGAGATCACGAGGAGTTGAAAGGGACAGAGAGTGAGATCACGGGGAGGTTAATGGGACAGAGTGAGATCACGGTGAGGTTAAAGGGACTGAATGTGAGATCACGTGGAGGTTAAAGGGACTGAAAGTGAGATCACGGGGAGGTTAAAGGGACAGAGAGAGAGGTCACGGGGAAATTAAAGGGACAGAGTGAGATTACGGGGAGCTTAAAGCGACAGAGAGAGAGGTCTCGGGGAAATTAAAGGGACAGAGTGAGATCACTGGGAGGTTAACGGGACATAGAGTGAGATAACGGGGATGTTAAAGGGACAGAGAGCGAGATAACGGGGAGGTTAAAGGGACAGAGTGAGATCACAGGGAGGTTAAAGGGACAGAGAGAGATCACGGGGAAGTTAAAGGGACAGAGAGTGAGATCACGGGGAGGTTAAAGGGACAGAGTGTGATTACGGGGAGGTTAAAGAGACAGAGAGAGAGGTCACTGGGAGGTTAAAGGGACAGCGAGTGAGATCACGGGGAGGTTAAAGGGACAGAGTTAAATTACGGGGAGTTTAAAGGGACAGAGATTGAGATCACTGGGAGGTTAAAGGTAGATAGAGTGAGATCACGGGGAGGTGAAAGGGACAGAGTTAAATTACGGGGAGGTTAAAGGGACAGAGATTGAGATCACTGGGAGGTTAAAGGGACAGAGAGTGATCACGGGAGGTTAAAGGGACAGAGAGTGAGATCACGGGGTGGTTAAAGGGACAGAGATTGAGATCACTGGAAGGTTAAAGGGACAGAGAGTGATCACGGGAGGTTAAAGGGACAGAGAGTGAGATCACGGGGAGGTTAAAGGGAGAGAGAGTGAGATCACGTGGAGGTTAATGGGCCAGAGAGTGAGATCACGGGGAGGTTAAAGGGACAGAGAGGGAGTTCACGAGGATGTTAAAGGGTGAGATTGAGATCACGGGGTGGTTAAAGGGACAGAGACAGATCACGGGCAGGTTAAAGGGACAGAGAGTGAGATCACTGGGATGTTAAAGGGACATAGAGTGAGATCACGGGGAGGTTAAAGGGACAGAGAGTGAGATCACGAGGAGGTGAAAGGGACAGAGAGTGAGATTATGGGGAGGTGAAAGGGACAGAGAGTGAGATCACGGGGAGATAAATGGGACAGAGTGAGATCACAGGGAGTTTAAAGGGACTGAATGTGAGATCACGGGGAGATTAAAGGGACAGAGAGAGAGGTCACGGGGAAATTAAAGGGACTGAGTGAGATCACTGGGAGGTTAACGGGACATAGAGTGAGATAACGGGGATGTTAAAGGGACAGAGAGTGAGATCACGGGGAGGTTAATGGGACAGAGGGATATCACGGGGAGGTTAATGGGACAGAGGGATATCACGGGGAGGTTAAAGGGACAGAGTGAGATCACAGGGAGGTTAAAGGGACAGAGAGTGAGATCACAGGGAGGTTAAAGGGACAGAGAGTGAGATCACGGGGAGGTTAAAGGGACAGAGTGTGATTACGGGGAGGTTAAAGAGACAGAGAGAGAGGTCACTGGGAGGTTAAAGGGACAGCGACTGAGATCACGGTGAGGTAAAAGGGACAGAGTTAAATTACAGGGAGGTTAATGGGACAGAGATTGAGATCACGGGGAGGTTAAAGGGACAGAGTTAAATTACGGGGAGGTTAAAGGGACAGTGATTGAGATCACGGGGAGGTTAAAGGGACAGAGAGTGAGATCACAGGGAGGTTAAAGGGACAGAGAGTGAGATCACGGGGAGGTTAAAGGGACAGAGTGTGATTACGGGGAGGTTAAAGAGACAGAGAGAGAGGTCACTGGGAGGTTAAAGGGACAGCGAGAGAGATCACGGGGAGGTTAAAGGGACAGAGTTAAATTACGGGGAGTTTAAAGGGACAGAGATTGAGATCACTGGGAGGTTAAAGGTAGATAGAGTGACATCACGGGGAGGTGATAGGGACAGAGTTAAATTACGGGGAGGTTAAAGGGACAGAGATTGAGATCACTGGGAGGTTAAAGGGACATAGAGTGAAATCACGGGGTGGTTAAAGGGACAGAGATTGAGATCATTGGAAGGTTAAAGGGACAGAGAGTGATCACGGGAGGTTAAAGGGACAGAGAGTGAGATCACGGGGAGGTTAAAGGGACAGAGAGTGAGATCACGGTGAGGTTAAAGGGACAGAGAGTGAGATCACGGGGAGGTTAAAGGGACAGAGAGTGAGTTCACGAGGATGTTAAAGGGTGAGATTGAGATCACGGGGTGGTTAAAGGGACAGAGACAGATCACGGGCAGGTTAAAGGGACAGAGAGTGAGATCACGGCGATGTTAAATGGACAGAGAGTGAGATCACGGGGAGGTTAAAGGGACAGAGTGAGATTACGGGGAGGTTAAAGAGACAGAGAGAGAGGTCACGGGGACATTAAAGGGATAGATTGAGATCTCTGGGATGTTAAAGGGACATAGAGTGAAATAACGGGGAGGTTAAAGGGACAGAGAGTGAGATCACGAGGAGGTGAAAGGGACAGAGAGTGAGATTACGGGGATGTGAAAGGGACAGAGAGTGAGATCACGGGGAGGTAAATGGGACAGAGTGAGATCACGGGGAGTTTAAAGGGACTGAATGTGAGAAAACGGGGATGTTAAAGGGACTGAAAGTGAGATCACAGGGAGGTTAAAGGGACAGAGAGAGAGGTCACAGGGAAATTAAAGGGACAGAGTGAGATTACGGGGAGGTTAAAGGGACAGACAGAGAGGACACTGGGAAATTAAAGGGACAGAGTGAGATCACAGGGAGGTCAAAGGGACAGAGAGAGAGATCACGGGGAAGTTAAAGGGACAGAGAGTGAGATCACGGGGAGGTTAAAGGGACAGAGTGTGATTACGGGGAGGTTAAAGAGACAGAGAGAGAGGTCACTGGGAGGTTAAAGGGACAGCGACTGAGATCACGGTGAGGTAAAAGGGACAGAGTTAAATTACAGGGAGGTTAAAGGGTCAGAGATTGAGAGCACGGGGAGGTTAAAGGGACAGAGTTAAATTACGGGGAGGTTAAAGGGACAGTGATTGAGATCACGGGGAGGTTAAAGGGACAGAGAGTGAGATCACAGGGAGGTTAAAGGGACAGAGAGTGAGATCAAGGGGAGTTTAAAGGGACAGCGAGTGAGATCACGGTGAGCTTAAAGGGACAGAGGTAAATTACGGGGAGGTTAAAGGGACAGAGATTGAAATCACTGGGAGGTTAAAGGGACATAGACTGAGATCACAGAGAGGTTAAAGGGACAGAATTAAATTACGGGAAGGTTAAAGGGACAGAGATTGAGTTCACTGGGAGGTTAAAGGGACATAGAGTGAGATCACTGGGAGGTTAAAGGGACAGAGATTGAGATCACTGGGAGGTTAAAGAGACAGAGAGTGATCACGGGGAGGTTAAAGGGACAGAGAGTGAGATCACGGGGAGGTTAAACGGAGAGAGAGCGAGATCACGGGGTGGTTAAAGGGACAGGGACTGATCACGGGCAGGTTAAAGAGACAGAGAGAGAGATCACGGGGAGGTTGATGGGACAGATAGTGAGATCACGGGGAGGTTAAAGGGACAGAGTGAGATCACGGGGAGGTTAAAGGGACTGAGTGTGAGATCACGGGGAGGTTAAAGGGACAGCGAGAGAGATCACGGGGAGGTTAAAGTGAAAGAGAGTTAGATCACTGGGAGGTTAAAGGGACAGAGTGAGATATCGGGAAGTTTAAAGGGACAGAGTGAGTTCACGAGGATGTTAAAGGGTCAGAGTGAGATCACGGGGAGGTAAAAGGGACAGAGTGAGATCACGGGGAGGTTAAAGGGACAGAGAGAGATCACAGGGAGGTTAAAGGGACAGAGATAGAGATCACAGGGAAATTAAAGGGACAGAGTGAGATCACTGGGAGGTTCAAGGGACAGAATGAGATCACGGGGAGGTTAAAGGGACAGAGAGTGAGATCACGAGGAGGTGAAAGGGACAGAGAGTGAGATTACGGGGAGGTGAAAGGGACAGAGAGTGAGATCACGGGGAGGTAAATGGGACAGAGTGAGATCACGGGAAGTTTAAAGGGACAGAGAGAGAGGTCACGGGGAAATTAAAGGGACAGAGTGAGATCACAGGGAGTTCAAAGGGTCAGAGAGAGAGATCACGTGGAAGTTAAAGGGACAGAGAGTGAGATCACGGGGAGGTTAAAGGGACAGAGTGTAATAACTGGGAGGTTAAAGAGACAGAGAGAGAGGTCACTGGGAGGTTAAAGGGACAGCGACTGAGATCACGGTGAGGTAAAAGGGACAGAGTTAAATTACGGGGAGGTTAAAGGGACAGAGATTTAGATCACAGGGAGGTTAAGGGGACATAGAGTGAGATCACGGAAAGTTTAAAGGGACAGAGTGAGATTACGAGAAGGTTAAAGCGACATAGTGACATCACGGGGAGGTTAAAGGGACAGAGAGTGAGTTCACGAGGATGTTAAAGGGTGAGAGTGAGATCACGGGGAGGTTAAAGGGACAGAGAGTGAGATCAAGGTTGGGTAAAAGGGTCAGAGAGTGAGATCCCGGGTTGGTTATAGGGACAGAGTGAGATCACGTGGATGTTAAAGGGACAGAGTGAGATCACGGGGAGGATAAAGGGACTGAAAGTGAGATCACGGGGAGGATAAAGGGACTGAAAGTGAGATCACGGGGAGGTTAAAGGGACAGAGAGAGAGGTCACGGGGAAATTAAAGCGACTGAGTGAGATCACGGGGAGGTTAAAGGGACAGAGAGTGAGATCACGGGGAGGTTAAAGGGACAGAGTGAGATCACAGGGAGGTTAAGGGACAGAGAGTGAGATCAAGGGGAGGTTAAAGGGACAGCGAGTGAGATCACGGTTTAGTAAAAGGGTCAGAGAGTGAGATCACGGGGTGGTTAAAGGGACAGAGAGTGAGATCACGAGGAGGTGAAAATGACAGAGAGTGAGATCCCGGGGAGGTTATAGGGACAGAGTGAGATCACGTGGAGGTTAAAGGGACAGAGTGAGATCACGGGGAGGTTAAAGGGACTGAAAGTGAGATCACGGGGAGGTTAAAGGGACAGAGTGAGAGGTCACGGGGAAATTAAAGGGACTGAGGGAGATTACGGGGAGGTTAAAGGGACAGAGAGAGAGGTTCGGGGATATTAAAGGGACAGTGTGAGATCACTGGGAGGTTAAAGGGACATAGAGTGAGATCACGGGGAGGTTAAAGGGACAGAGAATGAGATCACGGGGAGGTTAAAGGGACAGAGTGAGATCACAGGGAGGTTAAAGGGACAGACAGTGAGATCACTGGGAGGTTAAAGGGACATAGAGTGAGATCACGGGGAGGTTAAAGGGACAGAGTTAAATTACGGGGAGGTTAAAGGGACAGAGATTGAGATCACGGGGAGGTTAAAGGGACAGAGAGTGAGATCACGGGGAGGTTAAATGGACAGAGAGTGAGATAACAG
The DNA here is from genome assembly GCA_026770705.1 of Isurus oxyrinchus. NCBI lineage: Eukaryota > Metazoa > Chordata > Chondrichthyes > Lamniformes > Lamnidae > Isurus > Isurus oxyrinchus. Next base: position 152,218 of record JANJGN010000490.1, read on the forward strand.
GGTGGTTAAAGGGACAGGGACAGATCACGGGCAGGTTAAAGGGACAGAGAGAGAGTTCATGGGGAGGTTAATGGGACAGATAGTGAGATCACCGGGAGGTTAAAGAGACAGAGAGTGAGATCACGGGGAGGTTAATGGGACAGAGTGATATCACGGGGAGGTTAATGGGACAGAGTTATATCACGGGGAGGTTGAAGGGACATAGAGTGAGATCTCGGGGAGGTTGAAGGGACAGAGAGTGAGATCACGGGGAGGTTAAAGGGACAGAAATTGAGATCACGGGGAGGTTAATGGGACAGAGTGAGATCACGGGCAGTTTTAAGGGACAGAGTGAAATCACAGGGAGGTTAAAGGGACAGAGAAAGAGATCACGGGGAAGTTAAAGGGACAGAGAGTCTGATCATGGGCAGGTTAAAGGGACAGAGGGAGAGATCACGAGGGGGTTACAGGGACAGTGAGTGAGATCACGGGGAGGTTAAAGGGACAGAGAGAGAGATCATACGGAGGTTAAAGGTAGAGAGAGTGAGATCACGGGGTGGTTAAATGTACAGGGGCAGATCACGGGGAGTTTAAAGGGACAGAGTGAGATCACGAGGAGGTTAAAGGGAGAGAGTGAGATCACGAGGAGGTTAAAGGGACAGAGTGAGATCACGGGGAGTATAAATGGACAGAGAGCGAGATCACGGTTTGGTTCAAGAGACAGAGAGTTATTTCACGAGGAGTTTAAAGTGACAGAGTGACATCATGGAGAGGTTAAATGGACAGAGAGTGAGATCACAGTGATTTAAAGGGACAGAATGAAATCACCATGAGTTTAAAGGGACAGAGTGAGATCACGGGGAGGTTAAAGTGACAGAGTGAGATTACGGGGAAGTTAAAGGGACAGAGAGAGAGGTCACGGGGACATTAAAGTGACAGAGTTTGATCACGGGGAGGTTAAAGGGACATTGCGAGATCACGGGAAGTTTAAAGGGACAAAGAAAGATCACGAGGAGGTAAAAGGGACAGTGTGAGATCACGGGGAGGTTAGAGGTACAGAGAGTGAGATCACGGGTAGGTTAAAGGGACTGAGAGTGAGATCACGGGGAGGATAAAGGGACTGAGAGTGAGATCACGGGGAGGTTAAAGCAACAGAGAGAGAGATCACGGGGAGGTTAAAGTTAAAGAGAGTTAGATCACTGGGAGGTTAAGCGGACAGAGATGGATCACGGGGAGGTTAAAGGGACAGAGTGAGATCACGGAAAGTTTAAAGGGACAGAGTGAGATTACGAGAAGGTTAAAGCGACAGTGACATCACGGCGAGGTTAAAGGGACAGAGAGTGAGTTCACGGGGAGGTTAAAGGGACAGAGAGTGAGAGCACGAGGAGGTGAAATGGACAGAGAATGAGATCACGTGGAGGTTAAAGGGACAGAGTGAGATCACGGGGAGGTTAAAGGGACAGAGAATGAGATCACGTGTAGGTTAAAGGGACTGAAAGTGAGATCACGGGGAGGTTAAAGGGACAGAGAGAGAGGTCACGGAAAAATTAAAGGGACAGAGTGAGATTACGGGGAGGTAAAAGGGACAGAGAGAGAGGTCACGGGGAAATTTAAGGGACAGAATGAGATCACTGGGAGGTTAAAGGGATAGAGAGTGAGATCACGGGGAGGTTAAAGGGACAGAGAGAGAGATCACGGGGAAGTTAAAGGGACAGTGTTAAATTACGGGGAGGTTAAATGGACGGAGATTGAGATCACTGGGATGTTAAAGGGACATAGAGTGAGATCACGGGCAGGTTAAAGAGACAGAGAGAGAGATCACGGGAAGGTTAAATGGACAGAGAGTGAGATCACGGGGAGGTTAAAGGGACAGACAGTGAGTTCACGAGGAGGTTAAAGGGACATTGCGAGATCACGGGGAGTTTAAAAGGACAGAGAAAGATCACAAGGAGGTTAAAGGGACAGAGAGTGAGATCACGGTTCGGTTAAAGGGACAGACATTGACTTCACGAGGAGTTTAAAGGGGCAGAGTGAGATCACGGTTCGGTTAAAGGGACAGAGGGTGAGATAACGGTTTGATTAAAGGGGCAGAGTGTGAGATCACGGGGAGGTTAAAGGACAGAGAGTGAGATCACTGGGTGGTTAAAGGGACAGAGACAGATCACGGTCAGGTTAAAGGGACATCGAGAGAGATCACGGGGAGGTCAAAGGGACAGAGAGTGAGATCACTGGGAGGTTAAAGGGAAAGAGATTTAGATCACTGGGAGGTTAAACGGACAGAGATGGATCGCGGGGAGGTTAAAGGGACAGAGTGAGATCACGGAAAGTTTAAAGGGACAGAGTGAGATCACGGAAAGTTTAAAGGGACAGAGTGAGATTACGAGAAGGTTAAAGTGACATAGTGACATCACGGGGAGGTTAAAGGGACAGAGAGTGAGATCAAGGTTTGGTAAAAGGGTCAGAGAGTGAGATCCCGGGGAGGTTATAGGGACAGAGTGAGATCACGTGGAGGTTAAAGGGACAGAGTGAGATCACGGGGAGGATAAAGGGACTGAAAGTGAGATCACGGGTAGGTTAAAGGGACAGAGAGAGAGGTCACGGGGAAATTAAAGCGACTGAGTGAGATTACGGGGAGGTTAAAGGGACAGAGAGAGAGGTCACGGGGAAATTAAAGGGATAGAGTGAGATCACTGGGAGGTTAAAGGGACATAGACTGAAATCACGGGAAGGTTAAAGGGACAGAGAGTGAGATCACGGGGAGGTTAAAGGGACAGAGTGAGATCACGGGGAGGATAAAGGGACTGAAAGTGAGATCACGGGGAGGTTAAAGGGACAGAGAGGTCACGGGGAAATTAAAGCGACTGAGTGAGATTACGGGGAGGTTAAAGGGACAGAGAGAGAGGTCACGGGGAAATTAAAGGGATAGAGTGAGATCACTGGGAGGTTAAAGGGACATAGACTGAAATCACGGGAAGGTTAAAGGGACAGAGAGTGAGATCACGGGGAGGTTAAAGGGACAGAGTGAGATCACAGGGAGGTTAAGGGACAGAGAGTGAGATCAAGGGGAGGTTAAAGGGACAGCGAGTGAGATCAGGGTTTGGTAAAAGGGTCAGAGAGTGAGATCACGGGGTGGTTAAAGGGAAAGAGAGTGAGATCACGAGGAGGTGAAAATGACAGAGAGTGAGATCCCGGGGAGGTTATAGGGACAGAGTGAGATCACGTGGAGGTTAAAGGGACAGAGTGAGATCACGGGGAGGTTAAAGGGACAGAGAGAGAGGTCACGGGGAAATTAAAGGGACTGAGTGAGATTACGGGGAGGTTAAAGGGACAGAGAGAGAGGTCACGGGGAAATTAAAGGGACTGAGTGAGATTACGGGGAGGTTAAAGGGACATAGAGTGAGATCACGGGGAGGTTAAAGGGACAGAGAGAGAGATCACGGGTAGGTTAAAGGGACATAGAGTGAGATCACGGGGAGGTTAAAGGGACAGAGATTGAGATCACTGGGAGGATAATGGAACAAGAGAGTGAGATCACGGGGAGGTTAAAGGGACAGAGAGTGAGATCATGGGAAGGTTAAAGGGACATTGCGAGATCACGTGGAGTTTAAAGGGACAAAGAAAGATCACGGGGAGGTTAAAGGGACAGAGTGAGATCACGGGGAGGTTAGAGGGACAGAGAGTGAGTTCACGAGGAGGTAAAAGGGACAGTGTTAGATCACGGGGAGAATAGAGGTACAGAGAGTGAGATCACGGGGAGGTTAAATGGAGAGAGTGAAATCACGAGGAGGTTAAAGGGACTGAGAGAGAGATCACGGGGAGGTTAAAGGGAAAGAGTGAGATCAAGGGGAGCATAAATGTACAGAGAGTGAGATCACGGTTTGGTTAAAGAGACAGAGTGATTTCACGAGGAGTTGAAAGGGACAGAGCGAGATCACGGGGAGGTTAAAGTGACAGTGAGATTACGGGGAAGTTAAAGGGACAGAGAGAGAGGTCACGGGGAGGATAATGGAACAGGAGAGTTTGATCACGGGGAGGTTAAAGGGACATTGCGAGATCACGTGGAGTTTAAAAGGACAAAGAAAGATCACGAGGAGGTAAAAGGGTCAAAGTGAGATCACGGGGAGGTTAGAGGTACAGAGAGTGAGATCACGATGAGGTGAAAGGGACAGAGTGAGATCACGGGTAGATTTGAAGGGACAGAGAGTGAAATCACGGGGAGTTTAAAGGGACAGAGAGTGAGATCACGGGGATGTTAAAGGGACAGACAGTGAGATCACTGGGAGGTTAAAGGGACATAGAGTGAGATCACGGGGAGGTTAAAGGGACAGAGAGTGAGATCACGGGGAGGTTAAAGGGACAGTGAGTGAGATCACGGGGAGGATAATGGAACAAGAGAGTGAGATCACGGGGAGGTTAAAGGGACAGAGTGAGATCACGGGGAGGTTAAAGGGACATTGCGAGATCACGTGGAGTTTAAAGGGACAAAGAAAGATCACGAGGAGGTTAAAGGGACAGAGTGAGATTACGGGGAGATTTGAAGGGACAGAGAGTGAGATCACGGGGAGGATAATGGAACAGAGTGTTTGATCATGGGGAGGTTAAAGGGACATTGCGAGATCACGGGAAGTTAAAAGGGACAAAGAAAGATCACGAGGAGGTAAAAGGGACAGTGTTAGATCACGGGGAGAATAGAGGTACAGAGAGTGAGATCACGGGGAGGTTAAATGGAGAGAGTGAAATCACGAGGAGGTTAAAGGGACTGAGAGAGAGATCACGGGGAGGTTAAAGGGAAAGAGTGAGATCAAGGGGAGCATAAATGTACAGAGAGTGAGATCACGGTTTGGTTAAAGAGACAGAGAGTGATTTCACGAGGAGTTGAAAGGGACAGAGCGAGATCACGGGGAGGTTAAAGTGACAGTGAGATTACGGGGAAGTTAAAGGGACAGAGAGAGAGGTCACGGGGAGGATAATGGAACAGAGAGTTTGATCACGGGGAGGTTAAAGGGACATTGCGAGATCACGGGGAGTTTAAAAGGACAAAGAAAGATCACGAGGAGGTAAAAGGGTCAGAGTGAGATCACGGGGAGGTTAGAGGTACAGAGAGTGAGATCACGAGGAGGTAAAAGGGACAGAGTGAGATCACGGGTCGATTTGAAGGGACAGAGAGTGAAATCACGGGGAGGTTAAAGGGACAGTGAGTGAGATCACGGGGAGATTAAAGGGACTGAGAGTGAGATCACGGGGAGGTTAAAGGGACTGAGAGTGAGATCACGGGCAGGTTAAAGGGACTGAGAGTGAGTTCACGGGGAGGTTAAAGGGGCAGAGACAGATCACGGGCAGGTTAAAGGGACAGCGAGAGAGATCACGGGGAGGTTAAAGGGAAAGAGATTTAGATCACTGGGCGGTTAAACGGACAGAGATGGATCGCGGGGAGGTTAAAGGGACAGAGTGAGATTACGTTAAGTTTAAAGGGACAGAGTGAGATTACGAGAAGGTTAAAGCGACATACTGACATCACGGGGAGGTTAAAGGGACAGAGAGTGAGTTCACGAGGATGTTAAAGGGTGAGAGTGAGATCACGGGGTGGTTAAAGGGACAGAGAGTGAGATCAAGGTTTGGTAAAAGGGTCAGAGAGTGAGATCCCGGGGAGGTTATAGGGACAGAGTGAGATCACGTGGAGGTTAAAGGGACAGAGTGAGATCACGGGGAGGTTAAAGGGACAGAGAGTGAGATCACGGGGAGGTTAAAGGGACAGAGTGAGATCACGGGGAGGATAAAGGGACTGAAAGTGAGATCACGGGGAGGTTAAAGGGACAGAGAGGTCACGGGGAAATTAAAGCGACTGAGTGAGATTACGGGGAGGTTAAAGGGACAGAGAGAGAGGTCACGGGGAAATTAAAGGGATAGAGTGAGATCAATGGGAGGTTAAAGGGACATAGAGTGAGATCATGGGGAGGTTAAAGGGACAGAGACTGAGATCACGGGTAGGTTAAAGGGACAGAGTGAGATCACAGGGAGGTTAAGGGACAGAGAGTGAGATCAAGGGGAGGTTAAAGGGACAGCGAGTGAGATCACGGTTTGGGAAAAGGGTCAGAGAGTGAGATCATGGGGTGGTTAAAGGGACAGAGAGTGAGATCACGGGGAGGTTAAAGGGACAGAGAGTGAGATCACGGGGAGGTTAAAGGGACAGAGTGAGATCACAGGGAGGTTAAGGGACAGAGAGTGAGATCAAGGGGTGGTTAAAGGGACAGAGAGTGAGATCACGGGGAGGTTAAAGGGACAGAGAGTGAGATCACGGGGAGGTTAAAGGGACAGAGTGAGATCACAGGGAGGTTAAGGGACAGAGAGTGAGATCAAGGGGTGGTTAAAGGGACAGAGAGTGAGATCACGGGGAGGTTAAAGGGACAGCGAGTGAGATCACGGTTTGGTAAAAGGGTCAGAGAGTGAGATCACGGAGTGGTTAAAGGGACAGAGAGTGAGATCACGAGGAGGTGAAAATGACAGAGTGTGAGATCCCGGGGAGGTTAAAGGGACAGAGTGAGATCACGGGGAGGTTAAAGGGACAGAGTGAGATCACAGGGAGGTTAAAGGGACATAGAGTGAGATCACGGGGAGGTGAAAGGGACAGACAGTGAGATCACTGGGAGGTTAAAGGGACATAGAGTGAGATCACGGGGAGGTTAAAGGGACAGAGAGAGAGATCACGGGTAGGTTAAAGGGACATAGAGTGATTTCACGGGGAAGTTAAAGGGACAGAGTTAAATTACGGGGAGGTTAAAGTGACAGAGATTGAGATCACTGGGAGGTTAAAGGGACAGAGAGTGATCACGGGGAGGTTAATGGGACAGAGAGTGAGATCACGGGGAGGTTAAAGGGACAGAGAGTGAGATCACGGGGAGGTTAAATGGACAGAGAGTGTGATCACGGGGTGTTTAAAGGGACAGGGACAGATCACGGGCAGGTTAAAGGGACAGAGAGAGAGTTCATGGGGAGGTTAATGGGACAGATAGTGAGATCACCGGGAGGTTAAAGGGACAGAGAGTGAGATCACGGGGAGGTTAATGGGACAGAGTGATATCACGGGGAGGTTAATGGGACAGAGTTATATCACGGGGAGGTTAAAGGGGCAGAGAGCGAGACCTCGGGGAGGTTCAAGGGACAGAGAGTGAGATCACGGGGAGGTTAAAGGGACAGAAATTGAGATCACTGGGAGGTTAATGGGACAGAGTGAGATCACGGGCAGCTTAAAGAGACAGAGTGAAATCACAGGGAGGTTAAAGGGACAGAGAAAGAGATCACGGGGAAGTTTAAGGGGCAGAGAGTCTGATCATGGGCAGGTTAAATGGACAGAGCGAGAGATCACGAGGGTTTACAGGGACTGTGAGTGAGATCACGGGAGGTTAAAGGGACAGAGAGAGAGATCACGCGGAGGTGAAAGGTACAGAGAGTGAGATCACGGGGTGGTTAAATGTACAGTAGCAGATCACGGGGAGTTTAAAGGGACAGAGAGTGATATCACGAGGAGGTTAAATGGAGAGAGTGAGATCACGAGGAGGTTAAAGGGACTGAGAGTGAGATCACGGGGAGGTTAAAGGGACAGAGTGAGATCACGAGGAGGTTAAAGGGACAGAGAGTTATTTCACGAGGAGTTTAAAGGGAAAGAGTGAGATCAAGGGGAGCATAAATGTACAGAGAGTGAGATCACGGTTTGGTTAAAGAGACAGAGAGTGATTTCACGAGGAGTTTAAAGGGACAGAGCGAGATCACGGGGAGGTTAAAGTGACAGTGAGATTACGGGGAAGTTAAAGGGACAGAGAGTGAGATCACTGGGTGGTTAAAGGGAAAGAGATTTAGATCACTGGGAGGTTAAACGGACAGAGATGGATCGCGGGGAGGTTAAAGGGACAGAGTGAGATCACGGAAAGTTTAAAGGGACAGAGTGAGATTACGAGAAGGTTAAAGCGACAGTGACATCACGGCGAGGTTAAAGGGACAGAGAGTGAGTTCACGGGGAGGTTAAAGGGACAGAGAGTGAGATCACGAGGAGGTGAAATGGACAGAGAATGAGATCACGTGGAGGTTAAAGGGACAGAGTGAGATCACGGGGAGGTTAAAGGGACATTGCGAGATCACGGGAAGTTTAAAGGGACAAAGAAAGATCACGAGGAGTTAAAAGGGACAGTGTGAGATCACGGGGAGGTTAGAGGTACAGAGAGTGAGATCACGGGTAGGTTAAAGGGACTGAGAGTGAGATCACGGGGAGGATAAAGGGACTGAGAGTGAGATCACGGGGAGGTTAAAGGGACAGAGAGAGAGATCACGGGGAGGTTAAAGTTAAAGAGAGTTAGATCACTGGGAGGTTAAGCGGACAGAGATGGATCACGGGGAGGTTAAAGGGACAGAGTGAGATCACGGGAAGTTTAAAGGGACAGAGTGACATCACGATGAGTTTAAAGCGACAGAGTGAGATCACGGTTGGGTAAAAGGGTCAGAGAGTGAGATCACGGGGAGGTTAAAGGGACAGAGTGAGATCACGGGGAGGTTAAAGGGTCAGAGAGTGAGATCACGGCAAGGTTAAAGGGACAGAGAGTGAGTTCACGGGGAGGTTAAAGGGACAGAGAGTGAGATCACGGGGAGTTTAAAGGGACAGAGAAAGATCACAAGGAGGTTAAAGGGACAGAGAGTGAGATCACGGTTCGGTTAAAGGGACAGACAGTGACTTCACGAGGAGTTTAAAGGGGCAGAGTGAGATCACGGTTCGGTTAAAGGGACAGAGAGTGAGATCACGGTTTGATTAAAGGGGCAGAGTGTGAGATCACGGGGAGGTTAAAGGACAGAGAGTGAGATCACTGGGTGGTTAAAGGGACAGAGACAGATCACGGTCAGGTTAAAGGGACATCGAGAGAGATCACGGGGAGGTAAAAGGGACAGAGAGTGAGATCACTGGGAGGTTAAAGGGAAAGAGATTTAGATCACTGGGAGGTTAAACGGACAGAGATGGATCGCGGGGAGGTTAAAGGGACAGAGTGAGATCACGGAAAGTTTAAAGGGACAGAGTGAGATTACGAGAAGGTTAAAGCGACAGTGACATCACGGCGAGGTTAAAGGGACAGAGAGTGAGTTCACGGGGAGGTTAAAGGGACAGAGAGTGAGATCACGAGGAGGTGAAATGGACAGAGAATGAGATCACGTGGAGGTTAAAGGGACAGAGTGAGATCACGGGGAGGTTAAAGGGACAGAGAATGAGATCACGTGTAGGTTAAAGGGACTGAAAGTGAGATCACGGGGAGGTTAAAGGGACAGAGAGAGAGGTCACGGAAAAATTAAAGGGACAGAGTGAGATTACGGGGAGGTAAAAGGGACAGAGAGAGAGGTCACGGGGAAATTTAAGGGACAGAATGAGATCACTGGGAGGTTAAAGGGATAGAGAGTGAGATCACGGGGAGGTTAAAGGGACAGAGAGAGAGATCACGGGGAAGTTAAAGGGACAGTGTTAAATTACGGGGAGGTTAAATGGACAGAGATTGAGATCACTGGGATGTTAAAGGGACATAGAGTGAGATCACGGGCAGGTTAAAGAGCAGAGAGAGAGATCACGGGGAGGTTAAATGGACAGAGAGTGAGATCACGGGGAGGTTAAAGGGACAGAGTAAGATCACATGGAGGTTAAAGGGACAGAGTGAGATCACGGGGAGGTTAAAGGGACTGAAAGTGAGATCACGGGGAGGTTAAAGAAACAGAGAGTGAGGTCACGGGGAAATTAAAGGGACCGAGTGAGATTACGGGGAGGTTAAAGGGACAGACAGTGAGTTCACGAGGAGGTTAAAGGGACATTGCGAGATCACGGGGAGTTTAAAAGGACAGACAGTGACTTCACGAGGAGTTTAAAGGTGCAGAGTGAGATCACGGTTCGGTTAAAGGGACAGAGAGTGAGATAACGGTTTGATTAAAGGGGCAGAGTGTGAGATCACGGGGAGGTTAAAGGACAGAGAGTGAGATCACTGGGTGGTTAAAGGGACAGAGACAGATCACGGTCAGGTTAAAGGGACATCGAGAGAGATCACGGGGAGGTCAAAGGGACAGAGAGTGAGATCACTGGGAGGTTAAAGGGAAAGAGATTTAGATCACTGGGAGGTTAAACGGACAGAGGTGGATCGCGGGGAGGTTAAAGGGACAGAGTGAGATCACGGAAAGTTTAAAGGGACAGAGTGAGATTACGAGAAGGTTAAAGCGACATAGTGACATCACGGGGAGGTTAAAGGGACAGAGAGTGAGTTCACGAGGATGTTAAAGGGTGAGAGTGAGATCACGGGGAGGTTAAAGGGACAGAGAGTGAGATCAAGGTTTGGTAAAAGGGTCAGAGAGTGAGATCCCGGGGAGGTTATAGGGACAGAGTGAGATCACGTGGAGGTTAAAGGGACAGAGTGAGATCACGGGGAGGATAAAGGGACTGAAAGTGAGATCACGGGTAGGTTAAAGGGACAGAGAGAGAGGTCACGGGGAAATTAAAGCGACTGAGTGAGATTACGGGGAGGTTAAAGGGACAGAGAGAGAGGTCACGGGGAAATTAAAGGGATAGAGTGAGATCACTGGGAGGTTAAAGGGACATAGACTGAAATCACGGGAAGGTTAAAGGGACAGAGAGTGAGATCACGGGGAGGTTAAAGGGACAGAGTGAGATCACAGGGAGGTTAAGGGACAGAGAGTGAGATCAAGGGGAGGTTAAAGGGACAGCGAGTGAGATCAGGGTTTGGTAAAAGGGTCAGAGAGTGAGATCACGGGGTGGTTAAAGGGAAAGAGAGTGAGATCACGAGGAGGTGAAAATGACAGAGAGTGAGATCCCGGGGAGGTTATAGGGACAGAGTGAGATCACGTGGAGGTTAAAGGGACAGAGTGAGATCACGGGGAGGTTAAAGGGACAGAGAGAGAGGTCACGGGGAAATTAAAGGGACTGAGTGAGATTACGGGGAGGTTAAAGGGACAGAGAGAGAGGTCACGGGGAAATTAAAGGGACTGAGTGAGATTACGGGGAGGTTAAAGGGACAGAGAGTGAGATCACGGGGATGTTAAAGGGACACACAGTGAGATCACTGGGAGGTTAAAGGGACATAGAGTGAGATCACGGGGAGGTTAAAGGGACAGAGAGAGAGATCACGGGTAGGTTAAAGGGACATAGAGTGAGATCACGGGGAGGTTAAAGGGACAGAGATTGAGATCACTGGGAGGTTAAAGGGACAGAGAGTGATCACGGGGAGGTTAATGGGACAGAGAGTGAGATCACGGGGAGGTTAAAGGGACAGTGAGTGAGATCACGGGGAGGCTAATGGAACAAGAGAGTGAGATCACGGGGAGGTTAAAGAGACAGAGAGTGAGATCATGGGAAGGTTAAAGGGACATTGCGAGATCACGTGGAGTTTAAAGGGACAAAGAAAGATCACGGGGAGGTTAAAGGGACAGAGTGAGATCACGGGGAGGTTAGAGGGACAGAGAGTGAGTTCACGAGGAGGTTAAAGGGACAGAGTGAGATTACGGGGAGATTTGAAGGGACAGAGAGTGAGATCACGGGGAGGATAATGGAACAGAGAGTTTGATCATGGGGAGGTTAAAGGGACATTGCGAGATCACGGGAAGTTAAAAGGGACAAAGAAAGATCACGAGGAGGTAAAAGGGACAGAGTGAGTTCACGGGGAGGTTAGAGGTACAGAGAGTGAGATCACGGGGAGGTTAAATGGAGAGAGTGAAATCACGAGGAGGTTAAAGGGACTGAGAGAGAGATCACGGGGAGGTTAAAGGGAAAGAGTGAGATCAAGGGGAGCATAAATGTACAGAGAGTGAGATCACGGTTTGGTTAAAGAGACAGAGAGTGATTTCACGAGGAGTTGAAAGGGACAGAGCGAGATCACGGGGAGGTTAAAGTGACAGTGAGATTACGGGGAAGTTAAAGGGACAGAGAGAGAGGTCACGGGGAGGATAATGGAACAGAGAGTTTGATCACGGGGAGGTTAAAGGGACATTGCGAGATCACGTGGAGTTTAAAAGGACAAAGAAAGATCACGAGGAGGTAAAAGGGTCAGAGTGAGATCACGGGGAGGTTAGAGGTACAGAGAGTGAGATCACGAGGAGGTAAAAGGGACAGAGTGAGATCACGGGTCGATTTGAAGGGACAGAGAGTGAAATCACGGGGAGGTTAAAGGGACAGTGAGTGAGATCACGGGGAGGTTAGAGGGACAGAGAGTGAGATCACGGGGAGGTTAAAGGGACAGAGAGTGAGATCACGGGGAGATTAAAGGGACTGAGAGTGAGATCACGGGGAGGTTAAAGGGACTGAGAGTGAGATCACGGGCAGGTTAAAGGGACTGAGAGTGAGTTCACGGGGAGGTTAAAGGGACAGCGAGAGAGATCACGGGGAGGTTAAAGGGAAAGAGATTTAGATCACTGGGCGGTTAAACGGACAGAGATGGATCGCGGGGAGGTTAAAGGGACAGAGTGAGATTACGTTAAGTTTAAAGGGACAGAGTGAGATTACGAGAAGGTTAAAGCGACATACTGACATCACGGGGAGGTTAAAGGGACAGAGAGTGAGTTCACGAGGATGTTAAAGGGTGAGAGTGAGATCACGGGGTGGTTAAAGGGACAGAGAGTGAGATCAAGGTTTGGTAAAAGGGTCAGAGAGTGAGATCCCGGGGAGGTTATAGGGACAGAGTGAGATCACGTGGAGGTTAAAGGGACAGAGTGAGATCACGGGGAGGTTAAAGGGACAGAGAGTGAGATCACGGGGAGGTTAAAGGGACAGGGTGAGATCACGGGGAGGATAAAGGGACTGAAAGTGAGATCACGGGGAGGTTAAAGGGACAGAGAGGTCACGGAGAAATTAAAGCGACTGAGTGAGATTACGGGGAGGTTAAAGGGACAGAGAGAGAGGTCACGGGGAAATTAAAGGGATAGAGTGAGATCAATGGGAGGTTAAAGGGACATTGAGTGAGATCATGGGGAGGTTAAAGGGACAGAGAGTGAGATCACGGGGAGGTTAAAGGGACAGAGAGTGAGATCACGGGGAGGTTAAGGGACAGAGAGTGAGATCAAGGGGAGGTTAAAGGGACAGCGAGTGAGATCACGGTTTGGGAAAAGGGTCAGAGAGTGAGATCACGGGGTGGTTAAAGGGACAGAGAGTGAGATCACGGGGAGGCTAAAGGGACAGAGAGTGAGATCACGGGGAGGTTAAAGGGACAGAGTGAGATCACAGGGAGGTTAAGGGACAGAGAGTGAGATCACGGAGTGGTTAAAGGGACAGAGAGTGAGATCACGAGGAGGTGAAAATGACAGAGAGTGAGATCCCGGGGAGGTTAAAGGGACAGAGTGAGATCACGGGGAGGTTAAAGGGACAGAGTGAGATCACAGGGAGGTTAAAGGGACATAGAGTTAAATTACGGGGAGGTTAAAGGGACAGAGATTGAGATCACTGGGAGGTTAAAGGGACATAGAGTGAGATAACGGGGAGGTTAAAGGGACAGAGATTGAGATCACTGGGAGGTTAAAGGGACAGAGAGTGATCACGGGGAGGTTAATGGGACAGAGAGTGAGATCACTGGGAGGTTAAAGGGACAGAGAGTGACATCACGGGGAGGTTAAATGGACAGAGAGTGAGATAACGGGGTGGTTAAAGGGACAGGGACAGATCACGGGCAGGTTAAAGGGACAGAGAGAGAGTTCATGGGGAGGTTAATGGGACAGATAGTGAGATCACCGGGAGGTTAAAGGGACAGAGAGTGAGATCACAGGGAGGTTAATGGGACAGAGTGATATCACGGGGAGGTTAATGGGACAGAGTTATATCACGGGGAGTTTAAAGGGACAGAGAGCGAGATCTCGGGGAGGTTAAAGGGACAGAGAGTGAGATCACGGGGAGGTTAAAGGGAGAGAAATTGAGATCACGGGGAGGTTAATGGGACAGAGTGAGATCATGGGCATCTTAAAGAGACAGAGTGAAATCACAGGGAGGTTAACGGGACAGAGAAAGAGATCACGGGGAAGTTAAAGGGACAGAGAGTCTGATCATGGGCAGGTTAAAGGGACAGAGGGAGAGATCACGAGGGGGTTACAGGGACAGTGAGTGAGATCACGGGGAGGTTAAAGGGACAGAGAGAGAGATCATACGGAGGTTAAAGGTAGAGAGAGTGAGATCACGGGGTGGTTAAATATAAAGGCGCAGATCACGGGGAGTTTAAAGGGACAGAGTGAGATCACGAGGAGGTTAAAGGGAGAGAGTGAGATCACGAGGAGGTTAAAGGGACAGAGTGAGATCACGGGGAGTATAAATGGACAGAGAGTGAGATCACGGTTTGGTTCAAGAGACAGAGTTATTTCACGAGGAGTTTAAAGTGACAGAGTCACATCATGGAGAGGTTAAACGGACAGAGAGTGAGATCACAGTGATTTAAAGGGACAGAATGAAATCACCATGAGTTTAAAGGGACAGAGTGAGATCACGGGGAGGTTAAAGTGACAGAGCGAGATTACGGGGAAGTTAAAGGGACAGAGAGAGAGGTCACGGGGACATGAAAGTGACAGAGTTTGATCACGGGGAGGTTAAAGGGACATTGCGAGATCACGGGAAGTTTAAAGGGACAAAGAAAGATCACGAGGAGGTAAAAGGGACAGTGTGAGATCACGGGGAGGTTAGAGGTACAGAGAGTGAGATCACGGGTAGGTTAAAGGGACTGAGAGTGAGATCACGGGGAGGATAAAGGGACTGAGAGTGAGATCACGGGGAGGTTAAAGGGACAGAGAGAGAGATCACGGGGAGGTTAAAGTTAAAGAGAATTAGATCACTGGGAGGTTAAGCGGACAGAGATGGATCACGGGGAGGTTAAAGGGACAGAGTGAGATCACGGGAAGTTTAAAGGGACAGAGTGACATCACGATGAGTTTAAAGCGACAGAGTGAGATCACGGTTTGGTAAAAGGGTCAGAGAGTGAGATCACGGGGAGGTTAAAGGGACAGAGTGAGATCACGGGGAGGTTAAAGGGTCAGAGAGTGAGATCACGGCAAGGTTAAAGGGACAGAGAGTGAGTTCACGGGGAGGTTAAAGGGACAGAGAGTGAGATCACGGGGAGTTTAAAGGGACAGAGAAAGATCACAAGGAGGTTAAAGGGACAGAGAGTGAGATCACGGTTCGGTTAAAGGGACAGACAGTGACTTCACGAGGAGTTTAAAGGGGCAGAGTGAGATCACGGTTCGGTTAAAGGGACAGAGAGTGAGATCACGGTTTGATTAAAGGGGCAGAGTGTGAGATCACGGGGAGGTTAAAGGACAGAGAGTGAGATCACTGGGTGGTTAAAGGGACAGAGATAGATCACGGTCAGGTTAAAGGGACATCGAGAGAGATCACGGGGAGGTAAAAGGGACAGAGAGTGAGATCACTGGGAGGTTAAAGGGAAAGAGATTTAGATCACTGGGAGGTTAAACGGACAGAGTTGGATCGCGGGGAGGTTAAAGGGACAGAGTGAGATCACGGAAAGTTTAAAGGGACAGAGTGAGATTACGAGAAGGTTAAAGCGACAGTGACATCACGGCGAGGTTAAAGGGACAGAGAGTGAGTTCACGGGGAGGTTAAAGGGACAGAGAGTGAGATCACGAGGAGGTGAAATGGACAGAGAATGAGATCACGTGGAGGTTAAAGGGACAGAGTGAGATCACGGGGAGGTTAAAGGGACAGAGAATGAGATCACGTGTAGGTTAAAGGGACTGAAAGTGAGATCACGGGGAGGTTAAAGGGACAGAGAGAGAGGTCACGGAAAAATTAAAGGGACAGAGTGAGATTACGGGGAGGTAAAAGGGACAGAGAGAGAGGTCACGGGGAAATTTAAGGGACAGAATGAGATCACTGGGAGGTTAAAGGGATAGAGAGTGAGATCACGGGGAGGTTAAAGGGACAGAGAGAGAGATCACGGGGAAGTTAAAGGGACAGTGTTAAATTACGGGGAGGTTAAATGGACAGAGATTGAGATCACTGGGATGTTAAAGGGACATAGAGTGAGATCACGGGCAGGTTAAAGAGACAGAGAGAGAGATCACGGGGAGGTTAAATGGACAGAGAGTGAGATCACGGGGAGGTTAAAGGGACAGAGTAAGATCACATGGAGGTTAAAGGGACAGAGTGAGATCACGGGGAGGTTAAAGGGACTGAAAGTGAGATCACGGGGAGGTTAAAGAAACAGAGAGTGAGGTCACGGGAAAATTAAAGGGACCGAGTGAGATTACGGGGAGGTTAAAGGGACAGACAGTGAGTTCACGAGGAGGTTAAAGGGACATTGCGAGATCACGGGGAGTTTAAAAGGACAGAGAAAGATCACAAGGAGGTTAAAGGGACAGAGAATGAGATCACGGTTCGGTTAAAGGGACAGACAGTGACTTCACGAGGAGTTTAAAGGGGCAGAGTGAGATCACGGTTCGGTTAAAGGGACAGAGAGTGAGATAACGGTTTGATTAAAGGGGCAGAGTGTGAGATCACGGGGAGGTTAAAGGACAGAGAGTGAGATCACTGGGTGGTTAAAGGGACAGAGACAAATCACGGTCAGGTTAAAGGGACATCGAGAGAGATCACGGGGAGGTCAAAGGGACAGAGAGTGAGATCACTGGGAGGTTAAAGGGAAAGAGATTTAGATCACTGGGAGGTTAAACGGACAGAGATGGATCACGGGGAGGTTAAAGGGACAGAGTGTGAGATCAAGGTTTGGTAAAAGGGTCAGAGAGTGAGATCCCGGGGAGGTTATAGGGACAGAGTGAGATCACGTGGAGGTTAAAGGGACAGAGTGAGATCACGGGGAGGATAAAGGGACTGAAAGTGAGATCACGGGTAGGTTAAAGGGACAGAGAGAGAGGTCACGGGGAAATTAAAGCGACTGAGTGAGATTACGGGGAGGTTAAAGGGACAGAGAGAGAGGTCACGGGGAAATTAAAGGGATAGAGTGAGATCACTGGGAGGTTAAAGGGACATAGACTGAAATCACGGGAAGGTTAAAGGGACAGAGAGTGAGATCACGGGGAGGTTAAAGGGACAGAGTGAGATCACAGGGAGGTTAAGGGACAGAGAGTGAGATCAAGGGGAGGTTAACGGGACAGCGAGTGAGATCAGGGTTTGGTAAAAGGGTCAGAGAGTGAGATCACGGGGTGGTTAAAGGGAAAGAGAGTGAGATCACGAGGAGGTGAAAATGACAGAGAGTGAGATCCCGGGGAGGTTATAGGGACAGAGTGAGATCACGTGGAGGTTAAAGGGACAGAGTGAGATCACGGGGAGGTTAAAGGGACAGAGAGAGAGGTCACGGGGAAATTAAAGGGACTGAGTGAGATTACGGGGAGGTTAAAGGGACAGAGAGAGAGGTCACGGGGAAATTAAAGGGACTGCTTGAGATTACGGGGAGGTTAAAGGGACAGACAGTGAGATCACTGGGAGATTAAAGGGACATAGAGTGAGATCACGGGGAGGTTAAAGGGACAGAGAGAGAGATCACGGGTAGGTTAAAGGGACATAGAGTGAGATCACGGGGAGGTTAAAGGGACAGAGATTGAGATCACTGGGAGGTTAAAGGGACAGAGAGTCATCACGGGGAGGTTAATGGGACAGAGAGTGAGATCACGGGGAGGTTAAAGGGACAGTGAGTGAGATCACGGGGAGGATAATTGAACAAGAGAGTGAGATCACGGGGAGGTTAAAGGGACAGAGAGTGAGATCATGGGAAGGTTAAAGGGACATTGCGAGATCACGTGGAGTTTAAAGGGACAAAGAAAGATCACGGGGAGGTTAAAGGGACAGAGTGAGATCACGGGGAGGTTAGAGGGACAGAGAGTGAGTTCACGAGGAGGTTAAAGGGACAGAGTGAGATTACGGGGAGATTTGAAGGGACAGAGAGTGAGATCACGGGGAGGATAATGGAACAGAGAGTTTGATCATGGGGAGGTTAAAGGGACATTGCGAGATCACGGGAAGTTAAAAGGGACAAAGAAAGATCACGAGGAGGTAAAAGGGACAGTGTTAGATCACGGGGAGAATAGAGGTACAGAGAGTGAGATCACGGGGAGGTTAAATGGAGAGAGTGAAATCACGAGGAGGTTAAAGGGACTGAGAGAGAGATCACGGGGAGGTTAAAGGGAAAGAGTGAGATCAAGGGGAGCATAAATGTACAGAGAGTGAGATCACGGTTTGGTTAAAGAGACAGAGAGTGATTTCACGAGGAGTTGAAAGGGACAGAGCGAGATCACGGGGAGGTTAAAGTGACAGTGAGATTACGGGGAAGTTAAAGGGACAGAGAGAGAGGTCACGGGGAGGATAATGGAACAGAGAGTTTGATCACGGGGAGGTTAAAGGGACATTGCGAGATCACGTGGAGTTTAAAAGGACAAAGAAAGATCACGAGGAGGTAAAAGGGTCAGAGTGAGATCACGGGGAGATTAAAGGGTCTGAGAGTGAGATCACGGGGAGGTTAAAGGGACTGAGAGTGAGATCACGGGCAGGTTAAAGGGACTGAGAGTGAGTTCACGGGGAGGTTAAAGGGGCAGAGACAGATCACGGGCAGGTTAAAGGGACAGCGAGAGAGATCACGGGGAGGTTAAAGGGAAAGAGATTTAGATCACTGGGCGGTTAAACGGACAGAGATGGATCGCGGGGAGGTTAAAGGGACAGAGTGAGATTACGTTAAGTTTAAAGGGACAGAGTGAGATTACGAGAAGGTTAAAGCGACATACTGACATCACGGGGAGGTTAAAGGGACAGAGAGTGAGTTCACGAGGATGTTAAAGGGTGAGAGTGAGATCACGGGGTGGTTAAAGGGACAGAGAGTGAGATCAAGGTTTGGTAAAAGGGTCAGAGAGTGAGATCCCGGGGAGGTTATAGGGACAGAGTGAGATCACGTGGAGGTTAAAGGGACAGAGTGAGATCACGGGGAGGTTAAAGGGACAGAGAGTGAGATCACGGGGAGGTTAAAGGGACAGAGTGAGATCACGGGGAGGATAAAGGGACTGAAAGTGAGATCACGGGGAGGTTAAAGGGACAGAGAGGTCACGGGGAAATTAAAGCGACTGAGTGAGATTACGGGGAGGTTAAAGGGACAGAGAGAGAGGTCACGGGGAAATTAAAGGGATAGAGTGAGATCAATGGGAGGTTAAAGGGACATAGAGTGAGATCACGGGGAGGTTAAAGGGACAGAGAGTGAGATCACGGGGAGGTTAAAGGGACAGAGTGAGATCACAGGGAGGTTAAGGGACAGAGAGTGAGATCACGGGGAGGTTAAAGGGACAGAGTGAGATCACAGGGAGGTTAAGGGACAGAGAGTGAGATCAAGGGGTGGTTAAAGGGACAGAGAGTGAGATCACGGGGAGGCTAAAGGGACAGAGAGTGAGATCACGGGGAGGTTAAAGGGACAGAGTGAGATAACAGGGAGGTTAAGGGACAGAGAGTGAGATCAAGGGGTGGTTAAAGGGACAGAGAGTGAGATCACGGGGAGGTTAAAGGGACAGCGAGTGAGATCACGGATTGGTAAAAGGGTCAGTGAGTGAGATCACGGAGTGGTTAAAGGGACAGAGAGTGAGATCACGAGGAGGTGAAAATGACAGAGAGTGAGATCCCGGGGAGGTTAAAGGGACAGAGTGAGATCACGGGGAGGTTAAAGGGACAGAGTGAGATCACAGGGAGGTTAAAGGGACATAGAGTGAGATCACGGGGAGGTGAAAGGGACAGACAGTGAGATCACTGGGAGGTTAAAGGGACATAGAGTGAGATCACGGGGAGGTTAAAGGGACAGAGAGAGAGATCACGGGTAGGTTAAAGGGACATAGAGTGAGATCACGGGGAAGTTAAAGGGACAGAGTTAAATTACGGGGAGGTTAAAGGGAAAGAGATTGAGATCACTGGGAGGTTAAAGGGACATAGAGTGAGATAACGGGGAGGTTAAAGGGACAGAGATTGAGATCACTGGGAGGTTAAAGGGACAGAGAGTGATCACGGGGAGGTTAATGGGACAGAGAGTGAGATCACGGGGAGGTTAAAGGGACAGAGAGTGAGATCACGGGGAGGTTAAATGGACAGAGAGTGTGATCACGGGGTGTTTAAAGGGACAGGGACAGATCACGGGCAGGTTAAAGGGACAGAGAGAGAGTTCATGGGGAGGTTAATGGGACAGATAGTGAGATCACCGGGAGGTTAAAGGGACAGAGAGTGAGATCACGGGGAGGTTAATGGGACAGAGTGATATCACGGGGAGGTTAATGGGACAGAGTTATATCACAGGGAGGTTAAAGGGACAGAGAAAGAGATCACGGGGAAGTTTAAGGGGCAGAGAGTCTGATCATGGGCAGGTTAAATGGACAGAGCGAGAGATCACGAGGGTTTACAGGGACTGTGAGTGAGATCACGGGGAGGTTAAAGGGACAGAGAGAGAGATCACGCGGAGGTTAAAGGTACAGAGAGTGAGATCACGGGGTGGTTAAATGTACAGGGGCAGATCACGGGGAGTTTAAAGGGACAGAGAGTGATATCACGAGGAGGTTAAATGGAGAGAGTGAGATCACGAGGAGGTTAAAGGGACTGAGAGTGAGATCACGGGGAGGTTAAAGGGACAGAGTGAGATCACAAGGAGGTTAAAGGGACAGAGAGTGATTTCACGAGGAGTTTAAAGGGAAAGAGTGAGATCAAGGGGAGCATAAATGTACAGAGAGTGAGATCACGGTTTGGTTAAAGAGACAGAGAGTGATTTCACGAGGAGTTTAAAGGGACAGAGCGAGATCACAGGGAGTTTAAAGTGACAGTGAGATTACGGGGAAGTTAAAGGGACAGAGTGAGATCACTGGGAGGTTAAAGGGACATAGAGTGAGATCACAGGGAGGTAAAAGGGAGAGAGAGTGAGATCACGGGGAGGATAATGGAACAGAGAGTTTGATCATGGGGAGGTTAAAGGGACATTGCGAGATCACGGGAAGTTAAAAGGGACAAAGAAAGATCACGAGGAGGTAAAAGGGACAGTGTTAGATCACGGGGAGAATAGAGGTACAGAGAGTGAGATCACGGGGAGGTTAAATGGAGAGAGTGAAATCACGAGGAGGTTAAAGGGACTGAGAGAGAGATCACGGGGAGGTTAAAGGGAAAGAGTGAGATCAAGGGGAGCATAAATGTACAGAGAGTGAGATCACGGTTTGGTTAAAGAGACAGAGAGTGATTTCACGAGGAGTTGAAAGGGACAGAGCGAGATCACGGGGAGGTTAAAGTGACAGTGAGATTACGGGGAAGTTAAAGGGACAGAGAGAGAGGTCACGGGGAGGATAATGGAACAGAGAGTTTGATCACGGGGAGGTTAAAGGGACATTGCGAGATCACGTGGAGTTTAAAAGGACAAAGAAAGATCACGAGGAGGTAAAAGGGTCAGAGTGAGATCACGGGGAGGTTAGAGGTACAGAGAGTGAGATCACGAGGAGGTTAATGGGACAGAGTTATATCACAGGGAGGTTAAAGGGACAGAGAAAGAGATCACGGGGAAGTTTAAGGGGCAGAGAGTCTGATCATGGGCAGGTTAAATGGACAGAGCGAGAGATCACGAGGGTTTACAGGGACTGTGAGTGAGATCACGGGGAGGTTAAAGGGACAGAGAGAGAGATCACGCGGAGGTTAAAGGTACAGAGAGTGAGATCACGGGGTGGTTAAATGTACAGGGGCAGATCACGGGGAGTTTAAAGGGACAGAGAGTGATATCACGAGGAGGTTAAATGGAGAGAGTGAGATCACGAGGAGGTTAAAGGGACTGAGAGTGAGATCACGGGGAGGTTAAAGGGACAGAGTGAGATCACAAGGAGGTTAAAGGGACAGAGAGTGATTTCACGAGGAGTTTAAAGGGAAAGAGTGAGATCAAGGGGAGCATAAATGTACAGAGAGTGAGATCACGGTTTGGTTAAAGAGACAGAGAGTGATTTCACGAGGAGTTAAAGGGATAGAGTGAGATCAATGGGAGGTTAAAGGGACAGAGAGTGAGATCACGGGGAGGTTAAAGGGACAGAAATTGAGATCACGGGGAGGTTAATGGGACAGAGTGAGATCACGGGCAGCTTAAAGAGACAGAGTGAAATCACAGGGAGGTTAAAGGGACAGAGAAAGAGATCACGGGGAAGTTTAAGGGGCAGAGAGTCTGATCATGGGCAGGTTAAATGGACAGAGCGAGAGATCACGAGGGTTTACAGGGACTGTGAGTGAGATCACGGGGAGGTTAAAGGGACAGAGAGAGAGATCACGCGGAGGTTAAAGGTACAGAGAGTGAGATCACGGGGTGGTTAAATGTACAGGGGCAGATCACGGGGAGTTTAAAGGGACAGAGAGTGAGATCACGAGGAGGTTAAAGGGACTGAGAGTGAGATCACGGGGAGGTTAAAGGGACAGAGTGAGATCACAAGGAGGTTAAAGGGACAGAGAGTGATTTCACGAGGAGTTTAAAGGGAAAGAGTGAGATCAAGGGGAGCATAAATGTACAGAGAGTGAGATCACGGTTTGGTTAAAGAGACAGAGAGTGATTTCACGAGGAGTTTAAAGGGACAGAGCGAGATCACAGGGAGTTTAAAGTGACAGTGAGATTACGGGGAAGTTAAAGGGACAGAGTGAGATCACTGGGAGGTTAAAGGGACATAGAGTGAGATCACGGGGAGGTAAAAGGGAGAGAGAGTGAGATCACGGGGAGGATAATGGAACAGAGAGTTTGATCACGGGGAGGTTAAAAGGACATTGCGAGATCACGTGGAGTTTAAAGGGACAAAGAAAGATCACGAGGAGGTAAAAGGGAAAGAGTGAGATTACGGGGAGATTTGAAGAGACAGAGAGTGAGATCACGGGGAGGTTAAAGGGGCAGAGAGTGAGATCAAGGGGAGGATAAAGGGACTGAGAGTGAGATCACGGGGAGGTTAAAGGGGCAGAGACAAATCAAGGGGAGGATAAAGGGACTGAGAGTGAGATCACGGGGAGGTTAAAGGGACTGAGAGTGAGATCACGGGGAGGTTAAAGGGACAGAGTGAGATCACGAGGAGGTTAAAGGGACAGAGAGTGATTTCACGGGGAGGTTAAAGGGACAGAGAGGTCACGGGGAAATTAAAGCGACTGAGTGAGATTACGGGGAGGTTAAAGGGACAGAGAGTGAGATCACGGGGAGGTTAAAGGGACAGAGTGAGCTCACAGGGAGGTTAAAGGGACATAGAGTGAGATCGCGGGGAGGTTAAAGGGACAGACAGTGAGATCACTGGGAGGTTAAAGGGACAGAGTTAAATTATGGGGAGGTTAAAGGGACAGAGATTGAGATCACTGGGAGGTTAAAGGGACATAGAGTGAGATCACGGGGAGGTTAAAGGGACAGAGAGTGAGATCACGGGGAGGTTAAAGGGACAGAGTGAGATCACGGGGAGGATAAAGGGACTGAAAGTGAGATCACGGGGAGGTTAAAGGGACAGAGAGGTCACGGGGAAATTAAAGCGACTGAGTGAGATTACGGGGAGGTTAAAGGGACAGAGAGAGAGGTCACGGGGAAATTAAAGGGATAGAGTGAGATCAAGGGGAGGTTAAAGGGACAGCGAGTGAGATCACGGTTTGGGAAAAGGGTCAGAGAGTGAGATCACGGGGAGGTTAAAGGGACAGAGTGAGCTCACAGGGAGGTTAAAGGGACATAGAGTGAGATCGCGGGGAGGTTAAAGGGACAGACAGTGAGATCACTGGGAGGTTAAAGGGACATAGATTGAGATCACGGGGAGGTTAAAGGAACATAGAGTGAGATTACGGGGAGGTTAAAGGGACAGAGTTAAATTACGGGGAGGTTAAAGGGACAGAGATTGAGATCACTGGGAGGTTAAAGGGACATAGAGTGAGATCACGGGGAGGTTAAAGGGACATAGAGTGAGATCACGGGGAGGTTAAAGGGACAGAGAGAGAGATCACGGGTAGGTTAAAGGGACATAGAGTGAGATCACGGGGAAGTTAAAGGGACAGAGTTAAATTACGGGGAGGTTAAAGGGACAGAGATTGAGATCACTGGGAGGTTAAAGGGACATAGAGTGAGATAACGGGGAGGTTAAAGGGACAGAGATTGAGATCACTGGGAGGTTAAAGGGACAGAGAGTGATCACGGGGAGGTTAATGGGACAGAGAGTGAGATCACTGGGAGGTTAAAGGGACAGAGAGTGACATCACGGGGAGGTTAAATGGACAGAGAGTGAGATAACGGGGTGGTTAAAGGGACAGGGACAGATCACGGGCAGGTTAAAGGGACAGAGAGAGAGTTCATGGGGAGGTTAATGGGACAGATAGTGAGATCACCGGGAGGTTAAAGGGACAGAGAGTGAGATCACAGGGAGGTTAATGGGACAGAGTGATATCACGGGGAGGTTAATGGGACAGAGTTATATCACGGGGAGTTTAAAGGGACAGAGAGCGAGATCTCGGGGAGGTTAAAGGGACAGAGAGTGAGATCACGGGGAGGTTAAAGGGAGAGAAATTGAGATCACGGGGAGGTTAATGGGACAGAGTGAGATCATGGGCATCTTAAAGAGACAGAGTGAAATCACAGGGAGGTTAACGGGACAGAGAAAGAGATCACGGGGAAGTTAAAGGGACAGAGAGTCTGATCATGGGCAGGTTAAAGGGACAGAGGGAGAGATCACGAGGGGGTTACAGGGACAGTGAGTGAGATCACGGGGAGGTTAAAGGGACAGAGAGAGAGATCATACGGAGGTTAAAGGTAGAGAGAGTGAGATCACGGGGTGGTTAAATGTAAAGGCGCAGATCACGGGGAGTTTAAAGGGACAGAGTGAGATCACGAGGAGGTTAAAGGGAGAGAGTGAGATCACGAGGAGGTTAAAGGGACAGAGTGAGATCACGGGGAGTATAAATGGACAGAGAGTGAGATCACGGTTTGGTTCAAGAGACAGAGTTATTTCACGAGGAGTTTAAAGTGACAGAGTCACATCATGGAGAGGTTAAACGGACAGAGAGTGAGATCACAGTGATTTAAAGGGACAGAATGAAATCACCATGAGTTTAAAGGGACAGAGTGAGATCACGGGGAGGTTAAAGTGACAGAGTGAGATTACGGGGAAGTTAAAGGGACAGAGAGAGAGGTCACGGGGACATGAAAGTGACAGAGTTTGATCACGGGGAGGTTAAAGGGACATTGCGAGATCACGGGAAGTTTAAAGGGACAAAGAAAGATCACGAGGAGGTAAAAGGGACAGTGTGAGATCACGGGGAGGTTAGAGGTACAGAGAGTGAGATCACGGGTAGGTTAAAGGGACTGAGAGTGAGATCACGGGGAGGATAAAGGGACTGAGAGTGATATCACGGGGAGGTTAAAGGGACAGAGAGAGAGATCACGGGGAGGTTAAAGTTAAAGAGAATTAGATCACTGGGAGGTTAAGCGGACAGAGATGGATCACGGGGAGGTTAAAGGGACAGAGTGAGATCACGGGAAGTTTAAAGGGACAGAGTGACATCACGATGAGTTTAAAGCGACAGAGTGAGATCACGGTTTGGTAAAAGGGTCAGAGAGTGAGATCACGGGGAGGTTAAAGGGACAGAGTGAGATCACGGGGAGGTTAAAGGGTCAGAGAGTGAGATCACGGCAAGGTTAAAGGGACAGAGAGTGAGTTCACGGGGAGGTTAAAGGGACAGAGAGTGAGATCACGGGGAGTTTAAAGGGACAGAGAAAGATCACAAGGAGGTTAAAGGGACAGAGAGTGAGATCACGGTTCGGTTAAAGGGACAGACAGTGACTTCACGAGGAGTTTAAAGGGGCAGAGTGAGATCACGGTTCGGTTAAAGGGACAGAGAGTGAGATCACGGTTTGATTAAAGGGGCAGAGTGTGAGATCACGGGGAGGTTAAAGGACAGAGAGTGAGATCACTGGGTGGTTAAAGGGACAGAGATAGATCACGGTCAGGTTAAAGGGACATCGAGAGAGATCACGGGGAGGTAAAAGGGACAGAGAGTGAGATCACTGGGAGGTTAAAGGGAAAGAGATTTAGATCACTGGGAGGTTAAACGGACAGAGTTGGATCGCGGGGAGGTTAAAGGGACAGAGTGAGATCACGGAAAGTTTAAAGGGACAGAGTGAGATTACGAGAAGGTTAAAGCGACAGTGACATCACGGCGAGGTTAAAGGGACAGAGAGTGAGTTCACGGGGAGGTTAAAGGGACAGAGAGTGAGATCACGAGGAGGTGAAATGGACAGAGAATGAGATCACGTGGAGGTTAAAGGGACAGAGTGAGATCACGGGGAGGTTAAAGGGACAGAGAATGAGATCACGTGTAGGTTAAAGGGACTGAAAGTGAGATCACGGGGAGGTTAAAGGGACAGAGAGAGAGGTCACGGAAAAATTAAAGGGACAGAGTGAGATTACGGGGAGGTAAAAGGGACAGAGAGAGAGGTCACGGGGAAATTTAAGGGACAGAATGAGATCACTGGGAGGTTAAAGGGATAGAGAGTGAGATCACGGGGAGGTTAAAGGGACAGAGAGAGAGATCACGGGGAAGTTAAAGGGACAGTGTTAAATTACGGGGAGGTTAAATGGACAGAGATTGAGATCACTGGGATGTTAAAGGGACATAGAGTGAGATCACGGGCAGGTTAAAGAGACAGAGAGAGAGATCACGGGGAGGTTAAATGGACAGAGAGTGAGATCACGGGGAGGTTAAAGGGACAGAGTAAGATCACATGGAGGTTAAAGGGACAGAGTGAGATCACGGGGAGGTTAAAGGGACTGAAAGTGAGATCACGGGGAGGTTAAAGAAACAGAGAGTGAGGTCACGGGAAAATTAAAGGGACCGAGTGAGATTACGGGGAGGTTAAAGGGACAGACAGTGAGTTCACGAGGAGGTTAAAGGGACATTGCGAGATCACGGGGAGTTTAAAAGGACAGAGAAAGATCACAAGGAGGTTAAAGGGACAGAGAATGAGATCACGGTTCGGTTAAAGGGACAGACAGTGACTTCACGAGGAGTTTAAAGGTGCAGAGTGAGATCACGGTTCGGTTAAAGGGACAGAGAGTGAGATAACGGTTTGATTAAAGGGGCAGAGTGTGAGATCACGGGGAGGTTAAAGGACAGAGAGTGAGATCACTGGGTGGTTAAAGGGACAGAGACAGATCACGGTCAGGTTAAAGGGACATCGAGAGAGATCACGGGGAGGTCAAAGGGACAGAGAGTGAGATCACTGGGAGGTTAAAGGGAAAGAGATTTAGATCACTGGGAGGTTAAACGGACAGAGGTGGATCGCGGGGAGGTTAAAGGGACAGAGTGAGATCACGGAAAGTTTAAAGGGACAGAGTGAGATTACGAGAAGGTTAAAGCGACATAGTGACATCACGGGGAGGTTAAAGGGACAGAGAGTGAGTTCACGAGGATGTTAAAGGGTGAGAGTGAGATCACGGGGAGGTTAAAGGGACAGAGAGTGAGATCAAGGTTTGGTAAAAGGGTCAGAGAGTGAGATCCCGGGGAGGTTATAGGGACAGAGTGAGATCACGTGGAGGTTAAAGGGACAGAGTGAGATCACGGGGAGGATAAAGGGACTGAAAGTGAGATCACGGGTAGGTTAAAGGGACAGAGAGAGAGGTCACGGGGAAATTAAAGCGACTGAGTGAGATTACGGGGAGGTTAAAGGGACAGAGAGAGAGGTCACGGGGAAATTAAAGGGATAGAGTGAGATCACTGGGAGGTTAAAGGGACATAGACTGAAATCACGGGAAGGTTAAAGGGACAGAGAGTGAGATCACGGGGAGGTTAAAGGGACAGAGTGAGATCACAGGGAGGTTAAGGGACAGAGAGTGAGATCAAGGGGAGGTTAAAGGGACAGCGAGTGAGATCAGGGTTTGGTAAAAGGGTCAGAGAGTGAGATCACGGGGTGGTTAAAGGGAAAGAGAGTGAGATCACGAGGAGGTGAAAATGACAGAGAGTGAGATCCCGGGGAGGTTATAGGGACAGAGTGAGATCACGTGGAGGTTAAAGGGACAGAGTGAGATCACGGGGAGGTTAAAGGGACAGAGAGAGAGGTCACGGGGAAATTAAAGGGACTGAGTGAGATTACGGGGAGGTTAAAGGGACAGAGAGAGAGGTCACGGGGAAATTAAAGGGACTGAGTGAGATTACGGGGAGGTTAAAGGGACAGAGAGTGAGATCACGGGGATGTTAAAGGGACACACAGTGAGATCACTGGGAGGTTAAAGGGACATAGAGTGAGATCACGGGGAGGTTAAAGGGACAGAGAGAGAGATCACGGGTAGGTTAAAGGGACATAGAGTGAGATCACGGGGAGGTTAAAGGGACAGAGATTGAGATCACTGGGAGGTTAAAGGGACAGAGAGTGATCACGGGGAGGTTAATGGGACAGAGAGTGAGATCACGGGGAGGTTAAAGGGACAGTGAGTGAGATCACGGGGAGGCTAATGGAACAAGAGAGTGAGATCACGGGGAGGTTAAAGAGACAGAGAGTGAGATCATGGGAAGGTTAAAGGGACATTGCGAGATCACGTGGAGTTTAAAGGGACAAAGAAAGATCACGGGGAGGTTAAAGGGACAGAGTGAGATCACGGGGAGGTTAGAGGGACAGAGAGTGAGTTCACGAGGAGGTTAAAGGGACAGAGTGAGATTACGGGGAGATTTGAAGGGACAGAGAGTGAGATCACGGGGAGGATAATGGAACAGAGAGTTTGATCATGGGGAGGTTAAAGGGACATTGCGAGATCACGGGAAGTTAAAAGGGACAAAGAAAGATCACGAGGAGGTAAAAGGGACAGAGTGAGTTCACGGGGAGGTTAGAGGTACAGAGAGTGAGATCACGGGGAGGTTAAATGGAGAGAGTGAAATCACGAGGAGGTTAAAGGGACTGAGAGAGAGATCACGGGGAGGTTAAAGGGAAAGAGTGAGATCAAGGGGAGCATAAATGTACAGAGAGTGAGATCACGGTTTGGTTAAAGAGACAGAGAGTGATTTCACGAGGAGTTGAAAGGGACAGAGCGAGATCACGGGGAGGTTAAAGTGACAGTGAGATTACGGGGAAGTTAAAGGGACAGAGAGAGAGGTCACGGGGAGGATAATGGAACAGAGAGTTTGATCACGGGGAGGTTAAAGGGACATTGCGAGATCACGTGGAGTTTAAAAGGACAAAGAAAGATCACGAGGAGGTAAAAGGGTCAGAGTGAGATCACGGGGAGGTTAGAGGTACAGAGAGTGAGATCACGAGGAGGTAAAAGGGACAGAGTGAGATCACGGGTCGATTTGAAGGGACAGAGAGTGAAATCACGGGGAGGTTAAAGGGACAGTGAGTGAGATCACGGGGAGGTTAGAGGGACAGAGAGTGAGATCACGGGGAGGTTAAAGGGACAGAGAGTGAGATCACGGGGAGATTAAAGGGACTGAGAGTGAGATCACGGGGAGGTTAAAGGGACTGAGAGTGAGATCACGGGCAGGTTAAAGGGACTGAGAGTGAGTTCACGGGGAGGTTAAAGGGACAGCGAGAGAGATCACGGGGAGGTTAAAGGGAAAGAGATTTAGATCACTGGGCGGTTAAACGGACAGAGATGGATCGCGGGGAGGTTAAAGGGACAGAGTGAGATTACGTTAAGTTTAAAGGGACAGAGTGAGATTACGAGAAGGTTAAAGCGACATACTGACATCACGGGGAGGTTAAAGGGACAGAGAGTGAGTTCACGAGGATGTTAAAGGGTGAGAGTGAGATCACGGGGTGGTTAAAGGGACAGAGAGTGAGATCAAGGTTTGGTAAAAGGGTCAGAGAGTGAGATCCCGGGGAGGTTATAGGGACAGAGTGAGATCACGTGGAGGTTAAAGGGACAGAGTGAGATCACGGGGAGGTTAAAGGGACAGAGAGTGAGATCACGGGGAGGTTAAAGGGACAGGGTGAGATCACGGGGAGGATAAAGGGACTGAAAGTGAGATCACGGGGAGGTTAAAGGGACAGAGAGGTCACGGAGAAATTAAAGCGACTGAGTGAGATTACGGGGAGGTTAAAGGGACAGAGAGAGAGGTCACGGGGAAATTAAAGGGATAGAGTGAGATCAATGGGAGGTTAAAGGGACATAGAGTGAGATCATGGGGAGGTTAAAGGGACAGAGAGTGAGATCACGGGGAGGTAAAAGGGACAGAGAGTGAGATCACGGGGAGGTTAAGGGACAGAGAGTGAGATCAAGGGGAGGTTAAAGGGACAGCGAGTGAGATCACGGTTTGGGAAAAGGGTCAGAGAGTGAGATCACGGGGTGGTTAAAGGGACAGAGAGTGAGATCACGGGGAGGCTAAAGGGACAGAGAGTGAGATCACGGGGAGGTTAAAGGGACAGAGTGAGATCACAGGGAGGTTAAGGGACAGAGAGTGAGATCACGGAGTGGTTAAAGGGACAGAGAGTGAGATCACGAGGAGGTGAAAATGACAGAGAGTGAGATCCCGGGGAGGTTAAAGGGACAGAGTGAGATCACGGGGAGGTTAAAGGGACAGAGTGAGATCACAGGGAGGTTAAAGGGACATAGAGTGAGATCACGGAGAGGTGAAAGGGACAGACAGTGAGATCACTGGGAGGTTAAAGGGACATAGAGTGAGATCACGGGGAGGTTAAAGGGACAGAGAGAGAGATCACGGGTAGGTTAAAGGGACATAGAGTGAGATCACGGGGAAGTTAAAGGGACAGAGTTAAATTACGGGGAGGTTAAAGGGACAGAGATTGAGATCACTGGGAGGTTAAAGGGACATAGAGTGAGATAACGGGGAGGTTAAAGGGACAGAGATTGAGATCACTGGGAGGTTAAAGGGACAGAGAGTGATCACGGGGAGGTTAATGGGACAGAGAGTGAGATCACTGGGAGGTTAAAGGGACAGAGAGTGACATCACGGGGAGGTTAAATGGACAGAGAGTGAGATAACGGGGTGGTTAAAGGGACAGGGACAGATCACGGGCAGGTTAAAGGGACAGAGAGAGAGTTCATGGGGAGGTTAATGGGACAGATAGTGAGATCACCGGGAGGTTAAAGGGACAGAGAGTGAGATCACAGGGAGGTTAATGGGACAGAGTGATATCACGGGGAGGTTAATGGGACAGAGTTATATCACGGGGAGTTTAAAGGGACAGAGAGCGAGATCTCGGGGAGGTTAAAGGGACAGAGAGTGAGATCACGGGGAGGTTAAAGGGAGAGAAATTGAGATCACGGGGAGGTTAATGGGACAGAGTGAGATCATGGGCATCTTAAAGAGACAGAGTGAAATCACAGGGAGGTTAACGGGACAGAGAAAGAGATCACGGGGAAGTTAAAGGGACAGAGAGTCTGATCATGGGCAGGTTAAAGGGACAGAGGGAGAGATCACGAGGGGGTTACAGGGACAGTGAGTGAGATCACGGGGAGGTTAAAGGGACAGAGAGAGAGATCATACGGAGGTTAAAGGTAGAGAGAGTGAGATCACGGGGTGGTTAAATGTAAAGGCGCAGATCACGGGGAGTTTAAAGGGACAGAGTGAGATCACGAGGAGGTTAAAGGGAGAGAGTGAGATCACGAGGAGGTTAAAGGGACAGAGTGAGATCACGGGGAGTATAAATGGACAGAGAGTGAGATCACGGTTTGGTTCAAGAGACAGAGTTATTTCACGAGGAGTTTAAAGTGACAGAGTCACATCATGGAGAGGTTAAACGGACAGAGAGTGAGATCACAGTGATTTAAAGGGACAGAATGAAATCACCATGAGTTTAAAGGGACAGAGTGAGATCACGGGGAGGTTAAAGTGACAGAGTGAGATTACGGGGAAGTTAAAGGGACAGAGAGAGAGGTCACGGGGACATGAAAGTGACAGAGTTTGATCACGGGGAGGTTAAAGGGACATTGCGAGATCACGGGAAGTTTAAAGGGACAAAGAAAGATCACGAGGAGGTAAAAGGGACAGTGTGAGATCACGGGGAGGTTAGAGGTACAGAGAGTGAGATCACGGGTAGGTTAAAGGGACTGAGAGTGAGATCACGGGGAGGATAAAGGGACTGAGAGTGAGATCACGGGGAGGTTAAAGGGACAGAGAGAGAGATCACGGGGAGGTTAAAGTTAAAGAGAATTAGATCACTGGGAGGTTAAGCGGACAGAGATGGATCACGGGGAGGTTAAAGGGACAGAGTGAGATCACGGGAAGTTTAAAGGGACAGAGTGACATCACGATGAGTTTAAAGCGACAGAGTGAGATCACGGTTTGGTAAAAGGGTCAGAGAGTGAGATCACGGGGAGGTTAAAGGGACAGAGTGAGATCACGGGGAGGTTAAAGGGTCAGAGAGTGAGATCACGGCAAGGTTAAAGGGACAGAGAGTGAGTTCACGGGGAGGTTAAAGGGACAGAGAGTGAGATCACGGGGAGTTTAAAGGGACAGAGAAAGATCACAAGGAGGTTAAAGGGACAGAGAGTGAGATCACGGTTCGGTTAAAGGGACAGACAGTGACTTCACGAGGAGTTTAAAGGGGCAGAGTGAGATCACGGTTCGGTTAAAGGGACAGAGTGAGATCACGGTTTGATTAAAGGGGCAGAGTGTGAGATCACGGGGAGGTTAAAGGACAGAGAGTGAGATCACTGGGTGGTTAAAGGGACAGAGATAGATCACGGTCAGGTTAAAGGGACATCGAGAGAGATCACGGGGAGGTAAAAGGGACAGAGAGTGAGATCACTGGGAGGTTAAAGGGAAAGAGATTTAGATCACTGGGAGGTTAAACGGACAGAGTTGGATCGCGGGGAGGTTAAAGGGACAGAGTGAGATCACGGAAAGTTTAAAGGGACAGAGTGAGATTACGAGAAGGTTAAAGCGACAGTGACATCACGGCGAGGTTAAAGGGACAGAGAGTGAGTTCACGGGGAGGTTAAAGGGACAGAGAGTGAGATCACGAGGAGGTGAAATGGACAGAGAATGAGATCACGTGGAGGTTAAAGGGACAGAGTGAGATCACGGGGAGGTTAAAGGGACAGAGAATGAGATCACGTGTAGGTTAAAGGGACTGAAAGTGAGATCACGGGGAGGTTAAAGGGACAGAGAGAGAGGTCACGGAAAAATTAAAGGGACAGAGTGAGATTACGGGGAGGTAAAAGGGACAGAGAGAGAGGTCACGGGGAAATTTAAGGGACAGAATGAGATCACTGGGAGGTTAAAGGGATAGAGAGTGAGATCACGGGGAGGTTAAAGGGACAGAGAGAGAGATCACGGGGAAGTTAAAGGGACAGTGTTAAATTACGGGGAGGTTAAATGGACAGAGATTGAGATCACTGGGATGTTAAAGGGACATAGAGTGAGATCACGGGCAGGTTAAAGAGACAGAGAGAGAGATCACGGGGAGGTTAAATGGACAGAGAGTGAGATCACGGGGAGGTTAAAGGGACAGAGTAAGATCACATGGAGGTTAAAGGGACAGAGTGAGATCACGGGGAGGTTAAAGGGACTGAAAGTGAGATCACGGGGAGGTTAAAGAAACAGAGAGTGAGGTCACGGGAAAATTAAAGGGACCGAGTGAGATTACGGGGAGGTTAAAGGGACAGACAGTGAGTTCACGAGGAGGTTAAAGGGACATTGCGAGATCACGGGGAGTTTAAAAGGACAGAGAAAGATCACAAGGAGGTTAAAGGGACAGAGAATGAGATCACGGTTCGGTTAAAGGGACAGACAGTGACTTCACGAGGAGTTTAAAGGGGCAGAGTGAGATCACGGTTCGGTTAAAGGGACAGAGAGTGAGATAACGGTTTGATTAAAGGGGCAGAGTGTGAGATCACGGGGAGGTTAAAGGACAGAGAGTGAGATCACTGGGTGGTTAAAGGGACAGAGACAAATCACGGTCAGGTTAAAGGGACATCGAGAGAGATCACGGGGAGGTCAAAGGGACAGAGAGTGAGATCACTGGGAGGTTAAAGGGAAAGAGATTTAGATCACTGGGAGGTTAAACGGACAGAGATGGATCACGGGGAGGTTAAAGGGACAGAGTGTGAGATCAAGGTTTGGTAAAAGGGTCAGAGAGTGAGATCCCGGGGAGGTTATAGGGACAGAGTGAGATCACGTGGAGGTTAAAGGGACAGAGTGAGATCACGGGGAGGATAAAGGGACTGAAAGTGAGATCACGGGTAGGTTAAAGGGACAGAGAGAGAGGTCACGGGGAAATTAAAGCGACTGAGTGAGATTACGGGGAGGTTAAAGGGACAGAGAGAGAGGTCACGGGGAAATTAAAGGGATAGAGTGAGATCACTGGGAGGTTAAAGGGACATAGACTGAAATCACGGGAAGGTTAAAGGGACAGAGTGAGATCACGGGGAGGTTAGAGGGACAGAGAGTGAGTTCACGAGGAGGTTAAAGGGACAGAGTGAGATTACGGGGAGATTTGAAGGGACAGAGAGTGAGATCACGGGGAGGATAATGGAACAGAGAGTTTGATCATGGGGAGGTTAAAGGGACATTGCGAGATCACGGGAAGTTAAAAGGGACAAAGAAAGATCACGAGGAGGTAAAAGGGACAGTGTTAGATCACGGGGAGAATAGAGGTACAGAGAGTGAGATCACGGGGAGGTTAAATGGAGAGAGTGAAATCACGAGGAGGTTAAAGGGACTGAGAGAGAGATCACGGGGAGGTTAAAGGGAAAGAGTGAGATCAAGGGGAGCATAAATGTACAGAGAGTGAGATCACGGTTTGGTTAAAGAGACAGAGAGTGATTTCACGAGGAGTTGAAAGGGACAGAGCGAGATCACGGGGAGGTTAAAGTGACAGTGAGATTACGGGGAAGTTAAAGGGACAGAGAGAGAGGTCACGGGGAGGATAATGGAACAGAGAGTTTGATCACGGGGAGGTTAAAGGGACATTGCGAGATCACGTGGAGTTTAAAAGGACAAAGAAAGATCACGAGGAGGTAAAAGGGTCAGAGTGAGATCACGGGGAGGTTAGAGGGACAGAGAGTGAGATCACGAGGAGGTAAAAGGGACAGAGTAAGATCACGGGGAGGTTAGAGGTACAGAGAGTGAGATCACGAGGAGGTAAAAGGGACAGAGTGAGATCACGGGTAGATTTGAAGGGACAGAGAGTGAAATCACGGGGAGGTTAAAGGGACAGTGAGTGAGATCACGGGGAGGTTAGAGGGACAGAGAGTGAGATCACGGGGAGGTTAAAGGGACAGAGAGTGAGATCACGGGGAGATTAAAGGGACTGAGAGTGAGATCACGGGGAGGTTAAAGGGACTGAGAGTGAGATCACGGGCAGGTTAAAGGGACTGAGAGTGAGTTCACGGGGAGGTTAAAGGGGCAGAGACAGATCACGGGCAGGTTAAAGGGACAGCGAGAGAGATCACGGGGAGGTTAAAGGGAAAGAGATTTAGATCACTGGGCGGTTAAACGGACAGAGATGGATCGCGGGGAGGTTAAAGGGACAGAGTGAGATTACGTTAAGTTTAAAGGGACAGAGTGAGATTACGAGAAGGTTAAAGCGACATACTGACATCACGGGGAGGTTAAAGGGACAGAGAGTGAGTTCACGAGGATGTTAAAGGGTGAGAGTGAGATCACGGGGTGGTTAAAGGGACAGAGAGTGAGATCAAGGTTTGGTAAAAGGGTCAGAGAGTGAGATCCCGGGGAGGTTATAGGGACAGAGTGAGATCACGTGGAGGTTAAAGGGACAGAGTGAGATCACGGGGAGGTGAAAGGGACAGAGAGTGAGATCACGGGGAGGTTAAAGGGACAGAGTGAGATCACGGGGAGGATAAAGGGACTGAAAGTGAGATCACGGGGAGGTTAAAGGGACAGAGAGGTCACGGGGAAATTAAAGCGACTGAGTGAGATTACGGGGAGGTTAAAGGGACAGAGAGAGAGGTCACGGGGAAATTAAAGGGATAGAGTGAGATCAATGGGAGGTTAAAGGGACATAGAGTGAGATCACGGGGAGGTTAAAGGGACAGAGAGTGAGATCACGGGGAGGTTAAAGGGACAGAGAGTGAGATCACGGGGAGGTTAAGGGACAGAGAGTGAGATCAAGGGGAGGTTAAAGGGACAGCGAGTGAGATCACGGTTTGGGAAAAGGGTCAGATAGTGAGATCACGGGGTGGTTAAAGGGACAGAGAGTGAGATCACGGGGAGGTTAAAGGGACAGAGAGTGAGATCACAGGGAGGTTAAAGGGACAGAGTGAGATCACAGGGAGGTTAAGGGACAGAGAGTGAGATCAAGGGGTGGTTAAAGGGACAGAGAGTGAGATCACGGGGAGGCTAAAGGGACAGAGAGTGAGATCACGGGGAGGTTAAAGGGACAGAGTGAGATAACAGGGAGGTTAAGGGACAGAGAGTGAGATCAAGGGGTGGTTAAAGGGACAGAGAGTGAGATCACGGGGAGGTTAAAGGGACAGCGAGTGAGATCACGGATTGGTAAAAGGGTCAGAGAGTGAGATCACGGAGTGGTTAAAGGGACAGAGAGTGAGATCACGAGGAGGTGAAAATGACAGAGAGTGAGATCCCGGGGAGGTTAAAGGGACAGAGTGAGATCACGGGGAGGTTAAAGGGACAGAGTGAGATCACAGGGAGGTTAAAGGGACATAGAGTGAGATCACGGGGAGGTGAAAGGGACAGACAGTGAGATCACTGGGAGGTTAAAGGGACATAGAGTGAGATCACGGGGAGGTTAAAGGGACAGAGAGAGAGATCACGGGTAGGTTAAAGGGACATAGAGTGAGATCACGGGGAAGTTAAAGGGACAGAGTTAAATTACGGGGAGGTTAAATGGAAAGAGATTGAGATCACTGGGAGGTTAAAGGGACATAGAGTGGGATAACGGGGAGGTTAAAGGGACAGAGATTGAGATCACTGGGAGGTTAAAGGGACAGAGAGTGATCACGGGGAGGTTAATGGGACAGAGAGTGAGATCACGGGGAGGTTAAAGGGACAGAGAGTGAGATCACGGGGAGGTTAAATGGACAGAGAGTGTGATCACGGGGTGTTTAAAGGGACAGGGACAGATCACGGGCAGGTTAAAGGGACAGAGAGAGAGTTCATGGGGAGGTTAATGGGACAGATAGTGAGATCACCGGGAGGTTAAAGGGACAGAGAGTGAGATCACGGGGAGGTTAATGGGACAGAGTGATATCACGGGGAGGTTAATGGGACAGAGTTATATCACAGGGAGGTTAAAGGGACAGAGAAAGAGATCACGGGGAAGTTTAAGGGGCAGAGAGTCTGATCATGGGCAGGTTAAATGGACAGAGCGAGAGATCACGAGGGTTTACAGGGACTGTGAGTGAGATCACGCGGAGGTTAAAGGGACAGAGAGAGAGATCACGCGGAGGTTAAAGGTACAGAGAGTGAGATCACGGGGTGGTTAAATGTACAGGGGCAGATCACGGGGAGTTTAAAGGGACAGAGAGTGATATCACGAGGAGGTTAAATGGAGAGAGTGAGATCACGAGGAGGTTAAAGGGACTGAGAGTGAGATCACGGGGAGGTTAAAGGGACAGAGTGAGATCACAAGGAGGTTAAAGGGACAGAGAGTGATTTCACGAGGAGTTTAAAGGGAAAGAGTGAGATCAAGGGGAGCATAAATGTACAGAGAGTGAGATCACGGTTTGGTTAAAGAGACAGAGAGTGATTTCACGAGGAGTTTAAAGGGACAGAGCGAGATCACAGGGAGTTTAAAGTGACAGTGAGATTACGGGGAAGTTAAAGGGACAGAGTGAGATCACTGGGAGGTTAAAGGGACATAGAGTGAGATCACGGGGAGGTAAAAGGGAGAGAGAGTGAGATCACGGGGAGGATAATGGAACAGAGAGTTTGATCATGGGGAGGTTAAAGGGACATTGCGAGATCACGGGAAGTTAAAAGGGACAAAGAAAGATCACGAGGAGGTAAAAGGGACAGTGTTAGATCACGGGGAGAATAGAGGTACAGAGAGTGAGATCACGGGGAGGTTAAATGGAGAGAGTGAAATCACGAGGAGGTTAAAGGGACTGAGAGAGAGATCACGGGGAGGTTAAAGGGAAAGAGTGAGATCAAGGGGAGCATAAATGTACAGAGAGTGAGATCACGGTTTGGTTAAAGAGACAGAGAGTGATTTCACGAGGAGTTGAAAGGGACAGAGCGAGATCACGGGGAGGTTAAAGTGACAGTGAGATTACGGGGAAGTTAAAGGGACAGAGAGAGAGGTCACGGGGAGGATAATGGAACAGAGAGTTTGATCACGGGGAGGTTAAAGGGACATTGTGAGATCACGTGGAGTTTAAAAGGACAAAGAAAGATCACGAGGAGGTAAAAGGGTCAGAGTGAGATCACGGGGAGGTTAGAGGTACAGAGAGTGAGATCACGAGGAGGTTAATGGGACAGAGTTATATCACAGGGAGGTTAAAGGGACAGAGAAAGAGATCACGGGGAAGTTTAAGGGGCAGAGAGTCTGATCATGGGCAGGTTAAATGGACAGAGCGAGAGATCACGAGGGTTTACAGGGACTGTGAGTGAGATCACGGGGAGGTTAAAGGGACAGAGAGAGAGATCACGCGGAGGTTAAAGGTACAGAGAGTGAGATCACGGGGTGGTTAAATGTACAGGGGCAGATCACGGGGAGTTTAAAGGGACAGAGAGTGATATCACGAGGAGGTTAAATGGAGAGAGTGAGATCACGAGGAGGTTAAAGGGACTGAGAGTGAGATCACGGGGAGGTTAAAGGGACAGAGTGAGATCACAAGAAGGTTAAAGGGACAGAGAGTGATTTCACGAGGAGTTTAAAGGGAAAGAGTGAGATCAAGGGGAGCATAAATGTACAGAGAGTGAGATCACGGTTTGGTTAAAGAGACAGAGAGTGATTTCACGAGGAGTTTAAAGGGACAGAGCGAGATCACAGGGAGTTTAAAGTGACAGTGAGATTACGGGGAAGTTAAAGGGACAGAGTGAGATCACTGGGAGGTTAAAGGGACATAGAGTGAGATCACGGGGAGGTAAAAGAGAGAGAGAGTGAGATCACGGGGAGGATAATGGAACAGAGAGTTTGATCATGGGGAGGTTAAAGGGACATTGCGAGATCACGGGAAGTTAAAAGGGACAAAGAAAGATCACGAGGAGGTAAAAGGGACAGTGTTAGATCACGGGGAGTTAAAAGGGACAGAGAGAGAGGTCACGGGGAGGATAATGGAACAGAGAGTTTGATCATGGGGAGGTTAAAGGGACATTGCGAGATCACGGGAAGTTAAAAGGGACAAAGAAAGATCACGAGGAGGTAAAAGGGACAGTGTTAGATCACGGGGAGAATAGAGGTACAGAGAGTGAGATCACGGGGAGGTTAAATGGAGAGAGTGAAATCACGAGGAGGTTAAAGGGACTGAGAGAGAGATCACGGGGAGGTTAAAGGGAAAGAGTGAGATCAAGGGGAGCATAAATGTACAGAGAGTGAGATCACGGTTTGGTTAAAGAGACAGAGAGTGATTTCACGAGGAGTTGAAAGGGACAGAGCGAGATCACGGGGAGGTTAAAGTGACAGTGAGATTACGGGGAAGTTAAAGGGACAGAGAGAGAGGTCACGGGGAGGATAATGGAACAGCGAGTTTGATCACGGGGAGGTTAAAGGGACATTGCGAGATCACGGGGAGTTTAAAGGGACAAAGAAAGATCACGAGGAGGTAAAAGGGACAGAGTGAGATCACGGGTAGATTTGAAGGGACAGAGAGTGAAATCACGGGGAGGTTAAAGGGACAGTGAGTGAGATCACGGGGAGGTTAAAGGGACAGAGAGTGAGATCACGGGGAGATTAAAGGGACTGAGAGTGAGATCACGGGGAGGTTAAGGGGACTGAGAGTGAGATCACGGGCAGGTTAAAGGGACTGAGAGTGAGTTCACGGGGAGGTTAAAGGGGCAGAGACAGATCACGGGCAGGTTAAAGGGACAGCGAGAGAGATCACGGGGAGGTTAAAGGGAAAGAGATTTAGATCACTGGGCGGTTAAACGGACAGAGATGGATCGCGGGGAGGTTAAAGGGACAGAGTGAGATTACGTTAAGTTTAAAGGGACAGAGTGAGATTACGAGAAGGTTAAAGCGACATACTGACATCACGGGGAGGTTAAAGGGACAGAGAGTGAGTTCACGAGGATGTTAAAGGGTGAGAGTGAGATCACGGGGAGGTTAAAGGGACAGAGAGTGAGATCAAGGTTTGGTAAAAGGGTCAGAGAGTGAGATCCCGGGGAGGTTATAGGGACAGAGTGAGATCACGTGGAGGTTAAAGGGACAGAGTGAGATCACGGGGAGGTTAAAGGGACAGAGAGTGAGATCACGGGGAGGTTAAAGGGACAGAGTGAGATCACGGGGAGGATAAAGGAACTGAAAGTGAGATCACGGGGAAGTTAAAGGGACAGAGAAGTCACGGGGAAATTAAAGCGACTGAGTGAGATTACGGGGAGGTTAAAGGGACAGAGAGAGAGGTCACGGGGAAATTAAAGGGATAGAGTGAGATCAATGGGAGGTTAAAGGGACATAGAGTGAGATCATGGGGAGGTTAAAGGGACAGAGAGTGAGATCACGGGGAGGTTAAAGGGACAGAGAGTGAGATCACGGGGAGGTTAAAGGGACAGCGAGTGAGATCACGGTTTGGGAAAAGGGTCAGATAGTGAGATCACGGGGTGGTTAAAGGGACAGAGAGTGAGATCACGGGGAGGCTAAAGGGACAGAGAGTGAGATCACGGGGAGGTTAAAGGGACAGAGTGAGATCACAGGGAGGTTAAGGGACAGAGAGTGAGATCAAGGGGTGGTTAAAGGGACAGAGAGTGAGATCACGGGGAGGTTAAAGGGACAGCGAGTGAGATCACGGATTGGTAAAAGGGTCAGAGAGTGAGATCACGGAGTGGTTAAAGGGACAGAGAGTGAGATCACGAGGAGGTGAAAATGACAGAGAGTGAGATCACGGGGAGGTGAAAGGGACAGACAGTGAGATCACTGGGAGGTTAAAGGGACATAGAGTGAGATCACGGGGAGGTTAAAGGGACAGAGAGAGAGATCACGGGTAGGTTAAAGGGACATAGAGTGAGATCACGGGGAAGTTAAAGGGACAGAGTTAAATTACGGGGAGGTTAAAGGGAAAGAGATTGAGATCACTGGGAGGTTAAAGGGACATAGAGTGAGATAACGGGGAGGTTAAAGGGACAGAGATTGAGATCACTGGGAGGTTAAAGGGACAGAGAGTGATCACGGGGAGGTTAATGGGACAGAGAGTGAGATCACGGGGAGGTTAAATGGACAGAGTGTGTGATCACGGGGTGTTTAAAGGGACAGGGACAGATCACGGGCAGGTTAAAGGGACAGAGAGAGAGTTCATGGGGAGGTTAATGGGACAGATAGTGAGATCACCAGGAGGTTAAAGGGACAGAGAGTGAGATCACGGGGAGGTTAATGGGACAGAGTGATATCACGGGGAGGTTAATGGGACAGAGTTATATCACAGGGAGGTTAAAGGGACAGAGAAAGAGATCACGGGGAAGTTTAAGGGGCAGAGAGTCTGATCATGGGCAGGTTAAATGGACAGAGCGAGAGATCACGAGGGTTTACAGGGACTGTGAGTGAGATCACGGGGAGGTTAAAGGGACAGAGAGAGAGATCACGCGGAGGTTAAAGGTACAGAGAGTGAGATCACGGGGTGGTTAAATGTACAGGGGCAGATCACGGGGAGTTTAAAGGGACAGAGAGTGATATCACGAGGAGGTTAAATGGAGAGAGTGAGATCACGAGGAGGTTAAAGGGACAGAGTGAGATCACGGGGAGTATAAATGGACAGAGAGTGAGATCACGGTTTGGTTCAAGAGACAGAGTTATTTCACGAGGAGTTAAAGGGATAGAGTGAGATCAATGGGAGGTTAAAGGGACAGAGAGTGAGATCACGGGGAGGTTAAAGGGACAGAAATTGAGATCACGGGGAGGTTAATGGGACAGAGTGAGATCACGGGCAGCTTAAAGAGACAGAGTGAAATCACAGGGAGGTTAAAGGGACAGAGAAAGAGATCACGGGGAAGTTTAAGGGGCAGAGAGTCTGATCATGGGCAGGTTAAATGGACAGAGCGAGAGATCACGAGGGTTTACAGGGACTGTGAGTGAGATCACGGGGAGGTTAAAGGGACAGAGAGAGAGATCACGCGGAGGTTAAAGGTACAGAGAGTGAGATCACGGGGTGGTTAAATGTACAGGGGCAGATCACGGGGAGTTTAAAGGGACAGAGAGTGATATCACGAGGAGGTTAAATGGAGAGAGTGAGATCACGAGGAGGTTAAAGGGACTGAGAGTGAGATCACGGGGAGGTTAAAGGGACAGAGTGAGATCACAAGGAGGTTAAAGGGACAGAGAGTGATTTCACGAGGAGTTTAAAGGGAAAGAGTGAGATCAAGGGGAGCATAAATGTACAGAGAGTGAGATCACGGTTTGGTTAAAGAGACAGAGAGTGATTTCACGAGGAGTTTAAAGGGACAGAGCGAGATCACAGGGAGTTTAAAGTGACAGTGAGATTACGGGGAAGTTAAAGGGACAGAGTGAGATCACTGGGAGGTTAAAGGGACATAGAGTGAGATCACGGGGAGGTAAAAGGGAGAGAGAGTGAGATCACGGGGAGGATAATGGAACAG
The DNA here is from genome assembly GCA_026770705.1 of Isurus oxyrinchus. Taxonomy (NCBI): domain Eukaryota; kingdom Metazoa; phylum Chordata; class Chondrichthyes; order Lamniformes; family Lamnidae; genus Isurus; species Isurus oxyrinchus. The sequence goes on from JANJGN010000490.1 coordinate 194,816, forward strand.
AGAGTTTGATCACGGGGAGGTTAAAAGGACATTGCGAGATCACGTGGAGTTTAAAGGGACAAAGAAAGATCATGAGGAGGTAAAAGGGAAAGAGTGAGATTACGGGGAGATTTGAAGAGACAGAGAGTGAGATCACGGGGAGGTTAAAGGGGCAGAGAGTGAGATCAAGGGGAGGATAAAGGGACTGAGAGTGAGATCACGGGGAGGTTAAAGGGGCAGAGACAAATCAAGGGGAGGATAAAGGGACTGAGAGTGAGATCACGGGGAGGTTAAAGGGACTGAGAGTGAGATCACGGGGAGGTTAAAGGGACAGAGTGAGATCACGAGGAGGTTAAAGGGACAGAGAGTGATTTCACGGGGAGGTTAAAGGGACAGAGAGGTCACGGGGAAATTAAAGCGACTGAGTGAGATTACGGGGAGGTTAAAGGGACAGAGAGTGAGATCACGGGGAGGTTAAAGGGACAGAGTGAGCTCACAGGGAGGTTAAAGGGACATAGAGTGAGATCGCGGGGAGGTTAAAGGGACAGACAGTGAGATCACTGGGAGGTTAAAGGGACAGAGTTAAATTATGGGGAGGTTAAAGGGACAGAGATTGAGATCACTGGGAGGTTAAAGGGACATAGAGTGAGATCACGGGGAGGTTAAAGGGACAGAGAGTGAGATCACGGGGAGGTTAAAGGGACAGAGTGAGATCACGGGGAGGATAAAGGGACTGAAAGTGAGATCACGGGGAGGTTAAAGGGACAGAGAGGTCACGGGGAAATTAAAGCGACTGAGTGAGATTACGGGGAGGTTAAAGGGACAGAGAGAGAGGTCACGGGGAAATTAAAGGGATAGAGTGAGATCAAGGGGAGGTTAAAGGGACAGCGAGTGAGATCACGGTTTGGGAAAAGGGTCAGAGAGTGAGATCACGGGGAGGTTAAAGGGACAGAGTGAGCTCAAGGGAGGTTAAAGGGACATAGAGTGAGATCGCGGGGAGGTTAAAGGGACAGACAGTGAGATCACTGGGAGGTTAAAGGGACATAGATTGAGATCACGGGGAGGTTAAAGGAACATAGAGTGAGATTACGGGGAGGTTAAAGGGACAGAGTTAAATTACGGGGAGGTTAAAGGGACAGAGATTGAGATCACTGGGAGGTTAAAGGGACATAGAGTGAGATCACGGGGAGGTTAAAATGACAGAGAGAGAGATCCCGGGTAGGTTAAAGGGACATAGAGTGAGATCACGGGGAGGTTAAAGGGACAGAGATTGAGATCGCTGGGAGGTTAAAGGGACAGAGAGTGATCACGGGGAGGTTAATGGGACAGAGAGTGAGATCACAGGGAGGTTAAAGGGACAGAGAGTGAGATCACGGGGAGGTTAAATGGACAGAGAGTGAGATAACGGGGTGGTTAAAGGGACAGGGACAGATCACGGGCAGGTTAAAGGGACAGAGAGAGAGTTCATGGGGAGGTTAATGGGACAGATAGTGAGATCACCGGGAGGTTAAAGGGACAGAGAGTGAGATCACAGGGAGGTTAATGGGACAGAGTGATATCACGGGGAGGTTAATGGGACAGAGTTATATCACGGGGAGTTTAAAGGGACAGAGAGCGAGATCTCGGGGAGGTTAAAGGGACAGAGAGTGAGATCACGGGGAGGTTAAAGGGAGAGAAATTGAGATCACGGGGAGGTTAATGGGACAGAGTGAGATCATGGGCATCTTAAAGAGACAGAGTGAAATCACAGGGAGGTTAACGGGACAGAGAAAGAGATCACGGGGAAGTTAAAGGGACAGAGAGTCTGATCATGGGCAGGTTAAAGGGACAGAGGGAGAGATCACAAGGGGGTTACAGGGACAGTGAGTGAGATTACGGGGAGGTTAAAGGGACAGAGAGAGAGATCACGCGGAGGTTAAAGGTACAGAGAGTGAGATCACGGGGTGGTTAAATGTACAGGGGCAGATCACGGGGAGTTTAAAGGGACAGAGTGAGATCACGAGGAGGTTAAAGGGAGAAAGTGAGATCACGAGGAGGTTAAAGGGACAGAGTGAGATCACGGGGAGTATAAATGGACAGAGAGTGAGATCACGGTTTGGTTCAAGAGACAGAGAGTTATTTCACGAGGAGTTTAAAGGGACAGAGTGACATCATGGAGAGGTTAAACGGACAGAGAGTGAGATCACAGTGATTTAAAGGGACAGAATGAAATCACCATGAGTTTAAAGGGACAGAGTGAGATCACGGGGAGGTTAAAGTGACAGAGTGAGATTACGGGGAGGTTAAAGGGACAGAAAGAGTGGTCACGGGGACATTAAAGGGACAGAGTGAGATCACGGGGAGGTTAAAGGGACAGAGAGTGAGATCACGGGGAGGATAATGGAACAGAGAGTTTGATCACGGGGAGGTTAAAGGGACATTGCGAGATCACGGGAAGTTTAAAGGGACAAAGAAAGATCACGAGGAGGTAAAAGGGACAGAGTGAGATCACGGGGAGGTTAGAGGGACAGAGAGTGAGATCACGGGTAGGTTAAAGGGACAGAGAGTAGATCACGGGGAGGTTAAAGGGACAGAGAGAGAGATCACGGGGAGTTTAAAGTTAAAGAGAGTTAGATCACTGGGAGGTTAAGCGGACAGAGATGGATCACGGGGAGGTTAAAGGGACTGAGAGTGAGATCACAGGGAGGTTAAAGGGTCAGAGAGTGAGATCACGGCAAGGTTAAAGGGACAGAGAGTGAGTTCACGGGGAGGTTAAAGGGACAGAGATTGAGATCACAAGGAGGTGAAAGGGACAGAGAATGAGATCACGTGGAGGTTAAAGGGACAGAGTGAGATCACGGGGAGGTTAAAGGGACAGAGAGTGAGATCACGAGGAGGTGAAAGGGACAGAGTGATATCACGTGGAGGTTAAAGGGACTGAAAGTGAGATCACGGGGAGGTTAAAGGGACAGAGAGAGAGGTCACGGAAAAATTAAAGGGACAGAGTGAGATTACGGGGAGGTAAAAGGGACAGAGAGAGAGGTCACGGGGAAATTTAAGGGACAGAATGAGATCACTGGGAGGTTAAAGGGATAGAGAGTGAGATCACGGGGAGGTTAAAGGGACAGAGAGAGAGATCACGGGGAAGTTAAAGGGACAGTGTTAAATTACGGGGAGGTTAAATGGACAGAGATTGAGATCACTGGGAGGTTAAAGGGACATAGAGTGAGATCACGGGGAGGTTAAAGGGACAGATAGTGAGATCACGGGGAGGTTAAAGGGACAGAGAGTGATCACGGGGAGGTTAAACGGACAGATAGTGAGATCACGGGGTGGATAAAGAGACAGGGACAGATCACGGGCAGGTTAAATGGACAGAGAGAGAGATCACGGGGAGCTTAAATGGACAGAGAGTGTGATCACGGGGAGGTTAAAGGGACAGAGTGAGATCATGTGGAGGTTAAAGGGACAGAGTAAGATCACATGGAGGTTAAAGGGACAGTGTGAGATCACGGGGAGGTTAAAGGGACTGAAAGTGAGATCACGGGGAGGTTAAAGAAACAGAGAGTGAGGTCACGGGGAAATTAAAGGGACTGAGTGAGATTACGGGGAGGTTAAAGGGACATTGCGAGATCACGGGGTGTTTAAAGGGACAGAGAAAGATCACAAGGCGGTTAAAGGGACAGAGAGTGAGATCACGGTTCGGTTAAAGGGACAGACAGTGACTTCACGAGGAGTTTAAAGGGGCAGAGTGAGATCACGGTTCGGTTAAAGGGACAGAGAGTGAGATCACGGTTTGATTAAAGGGGCAGAGTGTGAGATCACGGGGAGGTTAAAGGACAGAGAGTGAGATCACTGGGTGGTTAAAGGGACAGAGACAGATCACGGTCAGGTTAAAGGGACATCGAGAGAGATCACGGGGAGTTAAAAGGGACAGAGATTGAGATCACTGGGACGTTAAACGGACAGAGATGGATCACGGGGCCGTTAAAGGGACAGAGAGAGAGAGAACACGGGGAAGTTAAAGGGACAGCGAGTGAGATCACGGGGTGGTTAAATGGACAGGGGCAGATCACGGGGAGATTAAAGGGACAGAATGACATCACGAGGAGGTTAAATGGAGAGAGTGAGATCACGAGGAGGTTAAAGGGACAGAGTGAGATCACGGGGAGGTTAAAGGGACAGAGTGAGATCACGAGGAGGTTAAAGGGACAGAGTGAGATCACGGGGAGGTTAAAGGGACAGAGTGAGATCACGAGGAGGTTAAAGGGACAGAGTGAGATCACGGGGAGGTTAAAGTGACAGCGAGATTCCGGGGAAGTTAAAGGGACAGAGAGAGAGGTCACGGGGACATTAAATGGACAGAGTGAGATCACTGGGAGGTTAAAGGGACTGTGAGTGAGATCACGGGGAGGATAACGGGACTGAGAGTGAGATCACGGGGAGGTTAAAGGGACAGAGTGAGATCACGGGGAGGTTAAAGGGACATAGAGTGAGATCACGGGGAGGATAATGGAACAAGAGAGTTTGATCACGGGAAGGTTAAAGGGACATTGCGAGATCACTGGGAGTTTTTGGGACAAAGAAAGATCACGAGGAGGTAAAAGGGACAGAGTGAGATCACGGGGAGGTTAGAGGTACAGAGAGTGAGATCACGAGGCGTTAAATGGAGAGAGTGAGATCACCAGGAGGTTAAAGGGACTGAGAGTGAGATCACGAGGAGGTTAAAGGGACAGAGTGAGATCACGAGGAGGTTAAATGGAGAGAGTGAGATCACGAGGACGTTAAAGGCAAAGAGTGAGATCAAGGGGAGCATAAATGTACAGAGAGTGAGATCACGGTTTGGTTAAAGAGACAGAGTGATTTCACGAGGAGTTTAAAGGGACAGAGTGAGATCACGGGGAGGTTAAAGTGACAGTGAGATTACGAGGAAGTTAAAGGGACAGAGTGAGATCACGGGGCGGTTAAAGGGACAGAGAGTGAGATCACGGGGAGGATAATGGAACAGAGAGTTTGATCACAGGGAGGTTAAATGGACATTGCGACATCACGTGGAGTTTAAAGGGACAAATAAAGATCACCAGGAGGTAAAAGGGACAGAGAGTGAGTTCACGAGGAGGTTAAAGGGACAGAGTGAGATTACGGGGAGATTTGAAGGGACAGAGAGTGAGATCACGGTGAGGTTAAAGGGACTGAGAGTGAGATCACGGGGAGGATAAAGGGACTGAGAGTGAGATCACGGGGAGGATAAAGGGACTGAGAGTGAGATCACGGGGAGGTTAAAGGGGCAGAGACAGATCACGGGCAGGTTAAAGGGACAGCGAGAGAGATCACGGGGAGGTTAAAGGGAAAGAGATTTAGATCACTGGGAGGTTAAACGGACAGAGATGGATCGCGGGGAGGTTAAAGGGACAGAGTGAGATCACGGAAAGTTTAAAGGGACAGAGTGAGATTACGAGAAGGTTAAAGCGACATAGTGACATCACGGGGAGGTTACAGGGACAGAGAGTGAGTTCACGAGGATGTTAAAGGGTGAGAGTGAGATCACGGGGAGGTTAAAGGGACAGAGAGTGAGATCAAGGTTTGGTAAAAGGGTCAGAGAGTGAGATCCCGGGGAGGTTATAGGGACAGAGTGAGATCACGTGGAGGTTAAAGGGACAGAGAGTGAGATCACGGGGAGGATAAAGGGACTGAAAGTGAGATCACGGGGAGGTTAAAGGGACAGAGAGAGAGGTCACGGGGAAATTAAAGCGACTGAGTGAGATTACGGGAAGGTGAAAGGGACAGAGAGAGAGGTCATGGGGAAATTAAAGGGATAGAGTGAGATCACTGGGAGGTTAAAGGGACATAGAGTGAGATCACGGGGAGGTTAAAGGGACAGAGAGTGAGATCAAGGGGAGGTTAAAGGGACAGCGAGTGAGATCACGGTTTGGTAAAAGGGTCAGAGAGTGAGATCACGGGGTGGTTAAAGGGACTGAGAGTGAGATCACGAGGAGGTGAAAATGACAGAGAGTGAGATCCCGGGGAGGTTATAGGGACAGAGTGAGATCACGTGGAGGTTAAAGGGACAGAGTGAGATCACGGGGAGGTTAAAGGGACTGAAAGTGAGATCACGGGGTGGTTAAAGGGAGAGAGAGAGAGGTAACGGGGAAATTAAATGGACTGAGTGAGATTACGGGGAGGTTAAAGGGACAGAGAGGGAGGTTCGGGGAAATTAAAGGGACAGAGTGAGATCACAGGGAGGTTAAAGGGACATAGAGTGAGATCACGGGGAGGTTAAAGGGACAGAGAGTGAGATCACGGGGAGGTTAAAGGGACAGAGAGTGTGATCACGGGGAGGTTAAAGGGACAGAGTGAGATCACAGGGAGGTTAAAGGGACATAGAGTGAGATCACGGGGAGGTTAAAGGGACAGACAGTGAGATCACTGGGAGGTAAAAGGGAAATAGAGTGAGATTACGGGGAGGTTAAAGGGACAGAGAGAGAGATCACGGGGAGGTTAAAGGGACAGAGAGAGAGATCACGGGTAGGTTAAAGGGACATAGAGTGAGATCACGGGGAGGTTAAAGGGACAGAGTTAAATTACGGGGAGGTTAAAGGGACAGAAATTGAGATCACTGGGAGGTTAAAGGGACATAGAGTGAGATCATGGGGAGGTTAAAGGGACAGAGATTGAGATCACTGGGAGGTTAAAGGGACAGAGAGTGATCACGGGGAGGTTAATGGGACTGAGAGTGAGATCACGAGGAGGTGAAAATGACAGAGAGTGAGATCCCGGGGAGGTTATAGGGACAGAGTGAGATCTCGTGGAGGTTAAAGGGACAGAGTGAGATCACGGGGAGGTTAAATGGACAGAGAGTGAGATCACGGGGTGTTTAAAGGGACAGGGACAGATCACGGGCAGGTTAAAGGGACAGATAGAGAGTTCATGGGGAGGTTAATGGGACATATAATGAGATCACCGGGAGGTTAAAGGGACAGAGAGTGAGATCACGGGGAGGTTAATGGGACAGATTTATATCACGGGGAGGTTAAAGGGACAGAGAAAGAGATCACGGGGAAGTTAAAGGGACAGAGAGTCTGATCATGGGCAGGTTAAAGGGACAGAGGGAGAGATCACGAGGGGGTTACAGGGACAGTGAGTGAGATCACGGGGAGGTTAAAGGGACAGAGAGAGAGATCACGTGGAGGTTAAAGGTAGAGAGAGTGAGATCACGGGTTGGTTAAATGTACAGGGGCAGATCACGGGGAGTTTAAAGGGACAGAGTGAGATCACGAGGAGGTTAAAGGGAGAGAGTGAGATCACGAGGAGGTTAAAGGGACAGAGTGAGATCACGGGGAGTATAAATGGACAGAGAGTGAGATCACGGTTTGGTTCAAGAGACAGAGATTGATTTCACGAGGAGTTTAAAGGGACAGAGTGACATCATGGAGAGGTTAAACGGACAGAGAGTGAGATCACAGTGATTTAAAGGGACAGAATGAAATCACCATGAGTTTAAAGGGACAGAGTGAGATCACGGGGAGGTTAAAGGGACATTGCGAGATCACGGGAAGTTTAAAGGGACAAAGAAAGATCACGAGGAGGTAAAAGGGACAGTGTGAGATCACGGGGAGGTTAGAGGTACAGAGAGTGAGATCACGGGGAGGTTAAAGGGGCTGAGAGTGAGATCACGGGGAGGATAAAGGGACTGAGAGTGAGATCACGGGGAGGTTAAAGGGACAGAGAGAGAGATCACGGGGAGGCTAAAGTTAAAGAGAGTTAGATCACTGGGAGGTTAAGCGGACAGAGATGGATCACGGGAATTTTAAAGGGACAGAGTGACATCACGAGGAGGTTAAAGCGACAGAGTGAGATCACGGTTTGGTAAAAGGGTCAGAGAGTGAGATCATGGGGTGGTTAAAGGGACAGAGTGAGATCATGGGGAGGTTAAAGGGACTGAGAGTGAGATCACGGGGAGGTTAAAGGGTCAGAGAGTGAGATCACGGGGTGGTTAAAGGGACAGAGAGTGAGATCACGGGGAGGTTAAAGGGACAGAGAGAGAGGTCACGGAAAAATTAAAGGGACAGAGTGAAATTACGGGGAGGTAAAAGGGACAGAGAGAGAGGTCACGGGGAAATTTAAGGGACAGAATGAGATCACTGGGAGGTTAAAGGGACAGAGATTGAGATCACTGGGAGGTTAAAGGGACAGAGAGAGATCACGGGGAAGTTAAAGGGACAGTTTTAAATTACGGGGAGGTTAAATGGACAGAGATTGAGATCACGGGGAGGTTAAAGGGACAGAGATTGAGATCACTGGGAGGTTAAAGGGACAGAGAGTGATCACGGGGTGGTTAAACGGACAGATAGTGAGATCACAGGGTGGTTAAAGAGACAGGGACAGATCACGGGCAGCTTAAAGAGACAGAGAGAGAGATCACGGGGAGCTTAAATGGACAGAGAGTGAGATCACGGGGAGGTTAAAGGGACAGAGATTGAGATCACTGGGAGGTTAAAGGGACAGAGAGTGATCACGGGGAGGTTAATGGGACAGAGAGTGAGATCACGGGGAGGTTAAAGGGACAGAGAGTGAGATCACGGGGAGGTTAAATGGACAGAGAGTGAGATCACGGTGTGGTTAAAGGGACAGAGACAGATCACGGGCAGGTTAAAGGGACAGAGAGAGAGTTCATGGGGAGGGTAATGGGACATATAATGAGATCACCGGGAGGTTAAAGGGACAGAGAGTGAGATCACGGGGAGGTTAATGGGACAGAGTGATATCACGGGGAGGTTAATGGGACAGAGTTATATCACGGGGAGGTTAAAGGGACAGAGAGCGAGATCTCGGGGAGGTTAAAGGGACAGAGAGTGAGATCACGGGGAGGTTAAAGGGACAGATATTGAGATCACGGGGAGGTTAATGGGACAGAATGAGATCACGGGCAGCTTTAAGGGACAGAGTGAGATCACAGGGAGGTTAAAGGGACAGAGAAAGAGATCACGGGGAAGTTAAAGGGACAGAGAGTCTGATCATGGGCAGGTTAAAGGGACAGAGGGAGAGATCACGAATGGGTTACAGGGACAGTGAGTGAGATCACGGGGAGGTTAAAGGTTCAGAGAGTGAGATCACGGGGTGGTTAAATGTACAGGGGCAGATCACGGGGAGTTTAAAGGGACAGAGTGAGATCACGAGGAGGTTAAAGGGACAGAGAAAGATCACAAGGAGGTTAAAGGGACAGAGAGTGAGATCACGGTTCGGTTAAAGGGACAGACAGTGACTTCACGAGGAGTTTAAAGGGGCAGAGTGAGATCACGGTTCGGTTAAAGGGACAGAGAGTGAGATCACGGTTTGATTAAAGGGGCAGAGTGTGAGATCACGGGGAGGTTAAAGGACAGAGAGTGAGATCACTGGGTGGTGAAAGGGACAGAGACAGATCACGGTCAGGTTAAAGGGACATCGAGAGAGATCACGGGGAGGTAAAAGGGACAGAGAGTGAGATCACTGGGAGGTTAAAGGGAAAGAGATTTAGATCACTGGGAGGTTAAACGGACAGAGATGGATCGCGGGGAGGTTAAAGGGACAGAGTGAGATCACGGAAAGTTTAAAGGGACAGAGTGAGATTACGAGAAGGTTAAAGCGACATAGTGACATCACGGCGAGGTTAAAGGAACAGAGAGTGAGTTCACGAGGATGTTAAAGGGTGAGAGTGAGATCACGGGGAGGTTAAAGGGACAGAGAGTGAGATCAATGTTTGGTAAAAGGGTCAGAGAGTGAGATCCCGGGAGGTGATAGGGACAGAGTGAGATCACGTGGAGGTTAAAGGGACAGAGTGAGATCACGGGGAGGATAAAGGGACAGAGAGTGAGATCACGGGGAGGATAAAGGGACAGAGAGTGAGATCACGGGGAGGTTAAAGGGACAGAGTGAGATCACAGGGAGGTTAAGGGACAGAGAGTGAGATCACAGGGAGGTTAAGGGACAGAGAGTGAGATCAAGGGGAGGTTAAAGGGACAGCGAGTGAGATCACGGTTTGCTAAAAGGGTCAGAGAGTGAGATCACGGGGTGGTTAAAGGGACAGAGAGTGAGATCACGAGGAGGTGAAAATGACAGAGAGTGAGATCACGGGGAGGTTAAAGGGACAGAGTGAGCTCACAGGGAGGTTAAAGGGACATAGAGTGAGATCGCGGGGAGGTTAAAGGGACAGACAGTGAGATCACTGGGAGGTTAAAGGGACAGAGAGTGAGATCACGGGGAGGTTAAAGGGACATAGAATGAGATCACGTGGAGGTTAAAGGGACAGAGTGAGATCACGGGGAGGTAAAAGGGACAGAGAGAGAGGTCTCGGGGAAATTTAAGGGACAGAATGAGATCACTGGGAGGTTAAAGGGACATAGAGTGAGATCACAGGGAGGTTAAAGGAATAGAGAGTGAGATCACAGGGAGGTTAAAGGGACAGAGAGAGAGACCACGGGGAAGTTAAAGGGACAGTTTTAAATTACGGGGAGGTTAAATGGACAGAGATTGAGATCACGGGGAGGTTAAAGGGACAGAGATTGAGATCACTGGGAGGTTAAAAGGACAGAGAGTGATCACGGGGTGGTTAAACGGACAGATAGTGAGATCACGGGGTGGTTAAAGGGACAGAGAGTGAGATCACGGGGAGGTTAAAGGGACAGAGAGAGAGGTCACGGAAAAATTAAAGGGACAGAGTAAAATTACAGGGAGGTAAAAGGGACAGAGAGAGAGGTCACGGGGAAATTTAAGGGACAGAATGAGATCACTGGGAGGTTAAAGGGACATAGAGTGAGATCACTGGGAGGTTAAAGGGATAGAGAGTGAGATCACAGGGAGGTTAAAGGGACAGAGAGAGAGATCACGGGGAAGTTAAAGGGACAGTTTTAAATTACGGGGAGGTTAAATGGACAGAGATTGAGATCCCGGGGAGGTTAAAGGGACAGAGATTGAGATCACTGGGAGGTTAAAGGGACAGAGAGTGATCACGGGGTGGTTAAACGGACAGATAGTGAGATCACGGGGTGGTTAAAGAGACAGGGACAGATCACGGGCAGGTTAAAGAGACAGAGAGAGAGATCACGGGGAGCTTAAATGGACAGAGAGTGAGATCACGGGGAGGTTAAAGGGACAGAGAGTGATCACGGGGAGGTTAAAGGGACAGAGAGTGAGATCACGGGGAGGTTAAATGGACAGAGAGTGAGATCACGGGGTGGTTAAAGGGACAGGGACAGATCACGGGCAGGTTAAAGGGACAGAGAGAGAGTTCATGGGGAGGTTAATGGGACATATAATGAGATCACCGGGAGGTTAAAGGGACAGAGAGTGAGATCACGGGGAGGTTAATGGGACAGAGTGATATCACGGGGAGGTTAATGGGACAGAGTTATATGACGGGGAGGTTAAAGGGACAGAGAGCGAGATCTCGGGGAGGTTAAAGGGACAGAGAGCGATATCTCGGGGAGGTTAAAGGGACAGAAATTGAGATCACAGGGAGGTTAATGGGACAGAGTGAGATCACGGGCAGCTTTAAGGGACAGAGTGAAATCACAGGGAGGTTAAAGGGACAGCGAAAGAGATCACGGGGAAGTTAAAGGGACAGAGAGTCTGATCATGGGCAGGTTAAAGGGACAGAGGGAGAGATCACGAGGGGGTTACAGGGACAGTGAGTGAGATCACGGGGAGGTTAAAGGGACAGAGAGAGAGATCATACGGAGGTTAAAGGTAGAGAGAGTGAGATCACGGGGTGGTTAAATGTACAGGGGCAGATCACGGGGAGTTTAAAGGGACAGAGTGAGATCACGAGGAGGTTAAAGGGAGAGAGTGAGATCACGAGGAGGTTAAAGGGACAGAGTGAGATCACGGGGTGTATAAATGGACAGAGAGTGAGATCACGGTTTGGTTCAAGAGACAGAGAGTTATTTCACGAGGAGTTTAAAGGGACAGAGTGACATCATGGAGAGGTTAAACGGACAGAGAGTGAGATCACAGTGATTTAAAGGGACAGAATGAAATCACCATGAGTTTAAAGGGACAGAGTGAGATCACGGGGAGGTTAAAGTGACAGAGTGAGATTACGGGGAAGTTAAAGGGACAGAGAGAGAGGTCACGGGGACATTAAAGGGACAGAGTGAGATCACGGGGAGGTTAAAGGGACAGAGAGTGAGATCACAGGGAGGATAATGGAACAGAGAGTTTGATCACGGGGAGGTTAAAGGGACATTGCGAGCTCACGGGAAGTTTAAAGGGACAAAGAAAGATCACGAGGAGGTAAAAGGGACAGTGTGAGATCACGGGGAGGTTAGAGGGACAGAGAGTGAGATCACGAGGAGGTGAAAGGGACAGAGTGAGATCACAGGGAGGGTAAAGGGACTCAGAGTGAGATCACGGGGAGGTTAGAGGCACAGAGAGTGAGATCACGGGGAGGTTAGAGGCACAGAGAGTGAGATCACGGGGAGGTTAGAGGCACAGAGAGTGAGTTCACGAGGAGGTGAAAGGGACAGAGTGAGATCACAGGGAGGGTAAAGGGACTCAGAGTGAGATCACGGGGAGGTTAGAGGCACAGAGAGTGAGATCACGGGGAGGTTAGAGGCACAGAGAGTGAGATCACGGGGAGGTTAGAGGCACAGAGAGTGAGTTCACGAGGAGGTTAAAGGGACAGAGTGAGATTACGGGGAGATTTGAAGGGACAGAGAGTGAGATCACAGGGAGGTTAAAGGGACTGAGAGTGAAATCACGGGGAGGTGAAAGGGACAGAGTGAGATCACAGGGAGGTTAGAGGCACAGAGTGTGAGATCACGGGGAGGTTAAAGGGACAGAGTTAAATTACGGGGAGGTTAAAGGGACAGAGATTGAGATCACTGGGAGGTTAAAGGGACATAGAGTGAGATCACGGGGAGGTTAAAATGACAGAGAGAGAGATCCCGGGTAGGTTAAAGGGACATAGAGTGAGATCACGGGGAGGTTAAAGGGACAGAGTTAAATTATGGGGAGGCTAAAGGGACAGAGATTGAGATCACTGGGAGGTTAAAGGGACATAGAGTGAGATCACGGGGAGGTTAAAGGGACAGAGATTGAGATCACTGGGAGGTTAAAGGGACAGAGAGTGATCACGGGGAGGTTAATGGGACAGAGAGTGAGATCACGGGGAGGTTAAAGGGACAGAGACTGAGATCACGGGGAGGATAATGGAACAGAGAGTTTGATCACGGGGAGTTTAAAGGGACATTGCGAGATCACGGGAAGTTTAAAGGGACAAAGAAAGATCACGAGGAGGTAAATGGGACAGAGTGAGATCACGGGGAGGTTAGAGGTACAGAGAGTGAGATCACGAGGAGGTTAAATGGAGAGAGTGAGATCACGAGGAGGTTAAAGGGACTGAGAGTGAGATCACGGGGAGGTTAAAGGGACAGAGAGTGAGATCACGGGGGGATAATGGAACAGAGTTTGATCACGGGGAGGTTAAAGGGACATTGCGAGATCACGTGGAGTTTAAAGGGACAAAGAAAGATCACGAGAAGGTAAAAGGGACAGTGTGAGATCACGGGGAGGTTAGAGGGACAGAGTGAGAATACGGGGAGATTAAAGGGACTGAGAGTGAGATCACGGGGAGGTTAAAGGGACAGAGTGAGATTACGGGGAGATTTGAAGGGACAGAGAGTGAGATCACGGGGAGTTTAAACGGACTGAGAGTGAGATCACGGGGTGGTTTAAGGGGCAGAGACAGATCACGGGCAGGTTAAAGGGACAGCGAGAGAGATCACGGGGAGGTTAAAGGGAAAGAGATTTAGATCACTGGGAGGTTAAACGGACAGAGATGGATCGCGGGGAGGTTAAAGGGACAGAGTGAGATCACGGAAAGTTTAAAGGGACAGAGTGAGATTACGAGAAGGTTAAAGCGACATAGTGACATCACGGGGAGGTTAAAGGGACAGAGAGTGAGTTCACGAGGATGTTAAAGGGTGAGAGTGAGATCACGGGGAGGTTAAAGGGACAGAGAGAGAGGTCACGGGGAAAATAAAGCGACTGAGTGAGATTACTGGGAGGTTAAAGGGACAGAGAGAGAGGTCACGGGGAAATTAAAAGGTTAGAGTGAGATCACTGGGAGGTTAAAGGGACAGAGAGTGAGATCATGGGGAGGTTAAAGGGACAGAGAGTGAGATCACGGGGAGGTTAAAGGGACAGAGTGAGACCACAGGGAGGTTAAGGGACAGAGAGTGAGATCACGGGGAGGTTAAAGGGTCAGAGAGAGAGGTCACGGGGAAATTTAAGGGACAGAATGAGATCACTGGGAGGTTAAAGGGACATAGAGTGAGATCACTGGGAGGTTAAAGGGATAGAGAGTGAGATCACGGGGAAGTTAAAGGGACAGTGTTAAATTACGGGGAGGTTAAATGGACAGAGATTGAGATCACTGGGAGGTTAAAGGGACATAGAGTGAGATCACGGGGAGGTTAAAGGGACAGAGTGAGCTCACAGGGAGGTTAAAGGGACATAGAGTGAGATCACGGGGAGGTTAAAGGGACAGAGATTGAGATCACTGGGAGGTTAAAGGGACAGAGAGTGAGATCACGGGGAGGTTAAACGGACAGATAGTGAGATCACGGGGTGGTTAAAGAGACAGGGACAGATCACGGGCAGGTTAAAGGGACAGAGATTGAGATCACGGGGAGGTTAAAGGGACAGAGTGAGATCACGGGGAGGTTAAAGGGACAGAGTGAGATCACGTGGAGGTTAAAGGGACAGAGTAAGATCACATGGAGTTTAAAGGGACAGAGTGAGATCACGGGGAGGTTAAAGGGACTGAATGTGAGATCACGGGGAGGTTAAAGGGACTGAATGTGAGATCACGGGGAGGTTAAAGGGACAGACAGTGAGTTCACGAGGAGGTTAAAGGGACATTGCGAGATCACGGGGAGTTTAAAGGGACAGAGAAAGATCACAAGGAGGTTAAAGGGACAGAGAGTGAGATCACGGTTCGGTTAAAGGGACAGACAGTGACTTCACGAGGAGTTTAAAGGGGCAGAGTGAGATCACGGTTCGGTTAAAGGGACAGAGAGTGAGATCACGGTTTGATTAAAGGGGCAGAGTGTGAGATCACGGGGAGGTTAAAGGACAGAGAGTGAGATCACTGGGTGGTTAAAGGGACAGAGACAGATCACGGTCAGGTTAAAGGGACATCGAGAGAGATCACGGAGAGGGAAAAGGGACAGAGAGTGAGATCACTGGGAGGTTAAAGGGAAAGAGATTTAGATCACTGGGAGGTTAAACGGACAGAGATGGATCGCGGGGAGGTTAAAGGGACAGAGTGAGATCACGGAAAGTTTAAAGGGACAGAGTGAGATTAGGAGAAGGTTAAAGCGACATAGTGACATCACGGCGAGGTTAAAGGAACAGAGAGTGAGTTCACGAGGATGTTAAAGGGTGAGAGTGAGATCACGGGGAGGTTAAAGGGACAGAGAGTGAGATCAATGTTTGGTAAAAGGGTCAGAGAGTGAGATCCCGGGAGGTGATAGGGACAGAGTGAGATCACGTGGAGGTTAAAGGGACAGAGTGAGATCACGGGGAGGATAAAGGGACAGAGAGTGAGATCACGGGGAGGTTAAAGGGACAGAGAGTGAGATCACGGGGAGGTTAAAGGGACAGAGTGAGATCACAGGGAGGTTAAGGGACAGAGAGTGAGATCAAGGGGAGGTTAAAGGGACAGCGAGTGAGATCACGGTTTGCTAAAAGGGTCAGAGAGTGAGATCACGGGGTGGTTAAAGGGACAGAGAGTGAGATCACGAGGAGGTGAAAATGACAGAGAGTGAGATCCCGGGGAGGTTATAGGGACAGAGTGAGATCACGTGGAGGTTAAAGGGACAGAGTGAGATCACGGGGAGGTTAAAGGGACTGAAAGTGAGATCACGGGGAGGTTAAAGGGACAGAGAGAGAGGTCACGGGGAAATTAAAGGGACTGAGTGAGATTACGGGTAGGTTAAAGGGACAGAGAGAGAGGTTCGGGGAAATTAAAGGGACAGAGTGAGATCACGGGGAGGTTAAAGGGACATAGAGTGAGATCACGGGGAGGTTAAAGGGACAGACAGTGAGATCACTGGGAGGTTAAAGGGACAGAGTGAGATCACGGGGAGGTTAAAGGGACAGAGAGTGAGATCACGGGGAGGTTAAAGGGACAGAGTGAGCTCACAGGGAGGTTAAAGGGACATCGAGTGAGATCGCGGGGAGGTTAAAGGGACAGACAGTGAGATCACTGGGAGGTTAAAGGGACAGAGAGTGAGATCACGGGGAGGTTTAAGAGACATAGAATGAGATCACGTGGAGGTTAAAGGGACAGAGTGAGATCACGGGGAGGTAAAAGGGACAGAGAGAGAGGTCACGGGGAAATTTAAGGGACAGAATGAGATCACTGGGAGGTTAAAGGGACAGAGATTGAGATCACTGGGAGGTTAAATGGACAGAGAGTGATCACGGGGTGGTTAAACGGACAGATAGTGAGATCACGGGGTGGTTAAAGGGACAGAGAGTGAGATCACGGGGAGGTTAAAGGGACAGAGAGAGAGGTCACGGAAAAATTAAAGGGACAGAGTGAAATTACGGGGAGGTAAAAGGGACAGAGAGAGAGGTCACGGGGAAATTTAAGGGACAGAATGAGATCACTGGGAGGTTAAAGGGATAGAGAGTGAGATCACAGGGAGGTTAAAGGGACAGAGAGAGAGATCACGGGTAAGTTAAAGGGACAGTTTTAAATTACGGGGAGGTTAAATGGACAGAGATTGAGATCCCGGGGAGGTTAAAGGGACAGAGATTGAGATCACTGGGAGGTTAAAGGGACAGAGAGTGATCACGGGGTGGTTAAACGGACAGATAGTGAGATCACGGGGTGGTTAAAGAGACAGGGACAGATCACGGGCAGGTTAAAGAGACAGAGAGAGAGATCACGGGGAGCTTAAATGGACAGAGAGTGAGATCACGGGGAGGTTAAAGGGACAGAGAGTGATCACGGGGAGGTTAAAGGGACAGAGAGTGAGATCACGGGGAGGTTAAATGGACAGAGAGTGAGATCACGGGGTGGTTAAAGGGACAGGGACAGATCACGGGCAGGTTAAAGGGACAGAGAGAGAGTTCATGGGGAGGTTAATGGGACATATAATGAGATCACCGGGAGGTTAAAGGGACAGAGAGTGAGATCACGGGGAGGTTAATGGGACAGAGTGATATCACGGGGAGGTTAATGGGACAGAGTTATATGACGGGGAGGTTAAAGGGACAGAGAGCGAGATCTCGGGGAGGTTAAAGGGACAGAGAGCGATATCTCGGGGAGGTTAAAGGGACAGAAATTGAGATCACGGGGAGGTTAATGGGACAGAGTGAGATCACGGGCAGCTTTAAGGGACAGAGTGAAATCACAGGGAGGTTAAAGGGACAGCGAAAGAGATCACGGGGAAGTTAAAGGGACAGAGAGTCTGATCATGGGCAGGTTAAAGGGACAGAGGGAGAGATCACGAGGGGGTTACAGGGACAGTGAGTGAGATCACGGGGAGGTTAAAGGGACAGAGAGAGAGATCATACGGAGGTTAAAGGTAGAGAGAGTGAGATCACGGGGTGGTTAAATGTACAGGGGCAGATCACGGGTAGTTTAAAGGGACAGAGTGAGATCACGAGGAGGTTAAAGGGAGAGAGTGAGATCACGAGGAGGTTAAAGGGACAGAGTGAGATCACGGGGAGTATAAATGGACAGAGAGTGAGATCACGGTTTGGTTCAAGAGACAGAGAGTTATTTCACGAGGAGTTTAAAGGGACAGAGTGACATCATGGAGAGGTTAAACGGACAGAGAGTGAGATCACAGTGATTTAAAGGGACAGAATGAACTCACCATGAGTTTAAAGGGACAGAGTGAGATTACGGGGAAGTTAAAGGGACAGAGAGAGAGGTCACGGGGACATTAAAGGGACAGAGTGAGATCACGGGGACGTTAAAGGGACAGAGAGTGAGATCACGGGGAGGATAATGGAACAGAGAGTTTGATCACGGGGAGGTTAAAGGGACATTGCGAGCTCACGGGAAGTTTAAAGGGACAAAGAAAGATCACGAGGAGGTAAAAGGGACAGTGTGAGATCACGGGGAGGTTAGAGGGACAGAGAGTGAGATCACGAGGAGGTGAAAGGGACAGAGTGAGATCACAGGGAGGGTAAAGGGACTCAGAGTGAGATCACGGGGAGGTTAGAGGCACAGAGAGTGAGATCACGGGGAGGTTAGAGGCACAGAGAGTGAGATCACGGGGAGGTTAGAGGCACAGAGAGTGAGTTCACGAGGAGGTGAAAGGGACAGAGTGAGATCACAGGGACGTTAAAGGGACTCAGAGTGAGATCATGGGGAGGTTAGAGGCACAGAGAGTGAGATCACGGGGAGGTTAGAGGCACAGAGAGTGAGATCACGGGGAGGTTAGAGGCACAGAGAGTGAGATCACGGGGAGGTTAGAGGCACAGAGAGTGAGTTCACGAGGAGGTTAAAGGGACAGAGTGAGATTACGGGGAGATTTGAAGGGACAGAGAGTGAGATCACGGGGAGGTTAAAGGGACTGAGAGTGAAATCACGGGGAGGTGAAAGGGACAGAGTGAGATCACAGGGAGGTTAGAGGCACAGAGTGTGAGATCACGGGGAGGTTAAAGGGACATAGAGTGAGATCACGGGGAGGTTAAAGGGACAGAGTTAAATTACGGGGAGGTTAAAGGGACAGATATTGAGATCACTGGGAGGTTAAAGGGACATAGAGTGAGATCACGGGGAGGTTAAAGGGACAGAGATTGAGATCACTGGGAGGTTAAAGGGACAGAGAGTGATCACGGGGAGGTTAATGGGACAGAGAGTGAGATCACGGGGAGGTTAAAGTGACAGAGTGAGATTACGGGGAAGTTAAAGGGACAGAGAGAGAGGTCACGGGGACATTAAAGGGACAGAGTGAGATCACGGGGAGGTTAAAGGGACAGAGAGTGAGATCACGGGGAGGATAATGGAACAGAGAGTTTGATCACGGGGAGGTTAAAGGGACATTGCGAGATCACGGGAAGTTTAAAGGGACAAAGTAAGATCACGAGGAGGTAAAAGGGACAGTGTGAGATCACGGGGAGGTTAGAGGTACAGAGAGTGAGATCATGGGGAGGTTAAAGGGACAGAGACAGAGATCACGGGGAGGTTAAAGTTAAAGAGAGTTAGATCACTGGGAGGTTAAGCGGACAGAGATGGATCACGGGGAGGTTAAAGGGACAGAGTGAGATCATGGGAAGTTTAAAGGGACAGAGTGACATCACGAGGAGGTTAAAGCGACAGAGTGAGATCACGGTTTGGTAAAAGGGTCAGAGAGTGAGATCATGGGGTGGTTAAAGGGACAGAGTGAGATCATGGGGAGGTTCAAGGGACTGAGAGTGAGATCACGGGGAGGTTAAAGGGACAGAGTGAGTTCACGGGGAGGTTAAAGGGACAGAGAGTGAGATCACGAGGAGGTGAATGGGACAGAGAATGAGATCACGTGGAGGTTAAAGGGACAGAGTGAGATCACGGGGAGGTTAAACGGACAGAGAGTGAGATCACGAGGAGGTGAAAGGGACAGAGAGTGAGATCCCGGGGAGGTTAAAGGGACAGAGTGAGATCACGTGGAGGTTAAAGGGACTGAAAGTGAGATCACGGGGAGGTTAAAGGGACAGAGAGAGAGGTCACGGAAAAATTAAAGGGACAGAGTGAGATTACGGGGAGGTAAAAGGGACAGAGAGAGAGGTCACGGGGAAATATAAGGGACAGAATGAGATCACTGGGAGGTTAAAGGGATAGAGAGTGAGATCACGGGGAGGTTAAAGGGACAGAGAGAGAGATCACGGGGAAGTTAAAGGGACAGTGTTAAATTACGGGGAGGTGAAATGGACAGCGATTGAGATCACTGGGAGGTTAAAGGGACATAGAGTGAGATCACGGGGAGGTTAAAGGGACAGAGAGTGAGATCACGGGGAGGATAATGGAACAGAGAGTTTGATCACGGGGAGGTTAAAGGGACATTGCGAGATCACGGGAAGTTTAAAGGGACAAAGAAAGATCACGAGGAGGTAAAAGGGACAGTGTTAGATCACGGGGAGGTTAGAGGGACAGAGAGTGAGATCACGGGGAGGTTAAAGGGACTGAGAGTGAGATCACGGGGAGGTTAAAGGGACTGAGAGTGAAATCACGGGGAGGTGAAAGGGACAGAGTGAGATCACAGGGAGGTTAGAGGCACAGAGTGTGAGATCACGGGGAGGTTAAAGGGACATAGAGTGAGATCACGGGGAGGTTAAAGGGACAGAGTTAAATTACGGGGAGGTTAAAGGGACAGATATTGAGATCACTGGGAGGTTAAAGGGACATAGAGTGAGATCACGGGGAGGTTAAAGGGACAGAGATTGAGATCACTGGGAGGTTAAAGGGACAGAGAGTGATCACGGGGAGGTTAATGGGACAGAGAGTGAGATCACGGGGAGGTTAAAGTGACAGAGTGAGATTACGGGGAAGTTAAAGGGACAGAGAGAGAGGTCACGGGGACATTAAAGGGACAGAGTGAGATCACGGGGAGGTTAAAGGGACAGAGAGTGAGATCACGGGGAGGATAATGGAACAGAGAGTTTGATCACGGGGAGGTTAAAGGGACATTGCGAGATCACGGGAAGTTTAAAGGGACAAAGTAAGATCACGAGGAGGTAAAAGGGACAGTGTGAGATCACGGGGAGGTTAGAGGTACAGAGAGTGAGATCATGGGGAGGTTAAAGGGACAGAGACAGAGATCACGGGGAGGTTAAAGTTAAAGAGAGTTAGATCACTGGGAGGTTAAGCGGACAGAGATGGATCACGGGGAGGTTAAAGGGACAGAGTGAGATCATGGGAAGTTTAAAGGGACAGAGTGACATCACGAGGAGGTTAAAGCGACAGAGTGAGATCACGGTTTGGTAAAAGGGTCAGAGAGTGAGATCATGGGGTGGTTAAAGGGACAGAGTGAGATCATGGGGAGGTTCAAGGGACTGAGAGTGAGATCACGGGGAGGTTAAAGGGACAGAGTGAGTTCACGGTGAGGTTAAAGGGACAGAGAGTGAGATCACGAGGAGGTGAATGGGACAGAGAATGAGATCACGTGGAGGTTAAAGGGACAGAGTGAGATCACGGGGAGGTTAAACGGACAGAGAGTGAGATCACGAGGAGGTGAAAGGGACAGAGAGTGAGATCCCGGGGAGGTTAAAGGGACAGAGTGAGATCACGTGGAGGTTAAAGGGACTGAAAGTGAGATCACGGGGAGGTTAAAGGGACAGAGAGAGAGGTCACGGAAAAATTAAAGGGACAGAGTGAGATTACGGGGAGGTAAAAGGGACAGAGAGAGAGGTCACGGGGAAATATAAGGGACAGAATGAGATCACTGGGAGGTTAAAGGGATAGAGAGTGAGATCACGGGGAGGTTAAAGGGACAGAGAGAGAGATCACGGGGAAGTTAAAGGGACAGTGTTAAATTACGGGGAGGTGAAATGGACAGCAATTGAGATCACTGGGAGGTTAAAGGGACATAGAGTGAGATCACGGGGAGGTTAAAGGGACAGAGAGTGAGATCACGGGGAGGATAATGGAACAGAGAGTTTGATCACGGGGAGGTTAAAGGGACATTGCGAGATCACGGGAAGTTTAAAGGGACAAAGAAAGATCACGAGGAGGTAAAAGGGACAGTGTTAGATCACGGGGAGGTTAGAGGGACAGAGAGTGAGATCACGGGGAGGTTAAAGGGACTGAGAGTGAGATCACGGGGAGGTTAAAGGCACAGAGAGAGAGGTCACGGGGAAATTAAAGCGACTGATTGAGATTACGGGGAGGTTAAAGGGACAGAGAGAGAGGTCACGGGGAAATTAAAGGGATAGAGTGAGATCACTGGGAGGTTAAAGGGACATAGAGTGAGATCACGGGGAGGTTAAAGGGACAGAGTGAGATCACAGGGAGGTTAAGGGACAGAGAGTGAGATCAAGGGGAGGTTAAAGGGACAGCGAGTGAGATCACGGTTTGGTAAAAGGGTCAGAGAGTGAGATCACGGGGTGGTTAAAGGGACAGAGAGTGAGATCACGAGGAGGTGAAAATGACAGAGTGAGATCCCGGGGAGGTTATAGGGACAGAGTGAGATCACGTGGAGGTTAAAGGGACAGAGTGAGATCACGGGGAGGTTAAAGGGACAGAGAGAGAGGTCACGGGGAAATTAAAGGGACTGAGTGAGATTACGGGGAGGTTAAAGGGACAGAGAGAGAGGTTCGGGGAAATTAAAGGGACAGAGTGAGATCACTGGGAGGTTAAAGGGACATAGAGTGAGATCACGGGGAGGTTAAAGGGACAGAGATTGAGATCACTGGGAGGTTAAAGGGACAGAGTGAGATCACTGGGAGGTTAAAGGGACATAGAGTGAGATCACGGGGAGGTTAAAGGGACAGACAGTGAGATCACTGGGAGGTTAAAGGGGCATAGAGTGAGATCACAGGGAGGTTAAAGGGACAGAGAGAGAGATCACGGGTAGGTTAAAGGGACAGAGTTAAATTACGGGGAGGTTAAAGGGACAGAGATTGAGATCACTGGGAGGTTAAAGGGACATAGAGTGAGATCACGGGGAGGTTAAAAGGGACAGAGAGTGATCACGGGGAGGTTATTGGGACAGAGTGTGAGATCACGGGGAGGTTAAAGGGACAGAGAGTGAGATCACGGGGAGGATAATGGAACAAGAGAGTTTGATCACGGGGAGGTTAAAGGGACATTGCGAGATCACGTGGAGTTTAAAGGGACAAAGAAAGATCACGAGGAGTAAAAAGGGACAGAGTGAGATCACGGGGAGGTTAGAGGGATAGAGAGTGAGTTCACGAGGAGGTTAAAGGGACAGAGTGAGATCACGAGGAGGTTAAAGGGACTGAGAGTGAGATCACGGGGAGGTTAAAGGGACATTGCGAGATCACGGGGAGTTTAAAGGGACAAAGAAAGATCACGAGGAGGTAAAAGGGACAGAGTGAGATCACGGGGAGGTTAGAGGGACAGAGAGTGAGTTCACGAGGAGATTAAAGGGACTGAGACTGAGATCACGGGGAGGATAAAGGGACTGAGAGTGAGATCACGGGGAGGATAAAGGGACTGAGAGTGAGATCACGGGGAGGTTAAAGGGGCAGAGACAGATCACGGGCAGGTTTAAGGGACAGCGAGAGAGATCACGGGGAGGTTAAAGGGAAAGAGATTTAGATCACTGGGAGGTTAAACGGACAGAGATGGATCGCGGGGAGGTTAAAGGGACAGAGTGAGATCACGGAAAGTTTAAAGGGACAGAGTGAGATTACGAGAAGGTTAAAGCGACATAGTGACATCACGGGGAGGTTAAAGGGACAGAGAGTGAGATCAAGGTTTGGTAAAAGGGTCAGAGAGTGAGATCCCTGGGAGGTTATAGGGACAGAGTGAGATCACGTGGAGGTTAAAGGGACAGAGTGAGATCACGGGGAGGATAAAGGGACTGAAAGTGAGATCACGGGGAGGTTAAAGGGACAGAGAGAGAGGTCACGGGGAAATTAAAGCGACTGAGTGAGATTACGGGGAGGTTAAAGGGACAGAGAGAGAGGTCACGGGGAAATTAAAGGGATAGAGTGAGATCACTGGGAGGTTAAAGGGACATAGAGTGAGATCACTGGGAGGTTAAAGGGACAGAGATTGAGATCACTGGGAGGTTAAATGGACAGAGAGTGATCACGGGGTGGTTAAACGGACAGATAGTGAGATCACGGGGTGGTTAAAGGGACAGAGAGTGAGATCACGGGGAGGTTAAAGGGACAGAGAGAGAGGTCACGGAAAAATTAAAGGGACAGAGTGAAATTACGGGGAGGTAAAAGGGACAGAGAGAGAGGTCACGGGGAAATTTAAGGGACAGAATGAGATCACTGGGAGGTTAAAGGGATAGAGAGTGAGATCACAGGGAGGTTAAAGGGACAGAGAGAGAGATCACGGGGAAGTTAAAGGGACAGTTTTAAATTACGGGGAGGTTAAATGGACAGAGAGTGAGATCACGGGGAGGTTAGAGGCACAGAGAGTGAGATCACGGGGAGGTTAGAGGCACAGAGAGTGAGATCACGGGGAGGTTAGAGGCACAGAGAGTGAGTTCACGAGGAGGTTAAAGGGACAGAGTGAGATTACGGGGAGATTTGAAGGGAGAGAGAGTGAGATCACGGGGAGGTTAAAGGGACTGAGAGTGAAATCACGGGGAGGTGAAAGGGACAGAGTGAGATCACGGAGGTTAGAGGCACAGAGTGTGAGATCACGGGGAGGTTAAAGGGACATAGAGTGAGATCACGGGGAGGTTAAAGGGACAGAGTTAAATTACGGGGAGGTTAAAGGGACAGATATTGAGATCACTGGGAGGTTAAAGGGACATAGAGTGAGATCACGGGGAGGTTAAAGGGACAGAGATTGAGATCACTGGGAGGTTAAAGGGACAGA
Source organism: Isurus oxyrinchus (assembly GCA_026770705.1). Classification (NCBI taxonomy): domain Eukaryota; kingdom Metazoa; phylum Chordata; class Chondrichthyes; order Lamniformes; family Lamnidae; genus Isurus; species Isurus oxyrinchus. The sequence goes on from JANJGN010000490.1 coordinate 219,276, forward strand.
GAGTGATCACGGGGAGGTTAATGGGACAGAGAGTGAGATCACGGGGAGGTTAAAGGGACAGAGAGTGCGATCACGGGGAGGTTAAATGGACAGAGAGTGAGATCATGGGGAGGTTAAAGGGACAGAGACAGAGATCACGGGGAGGTTAAAGTTAAAGAGAGTTAGATCACTGGGAGGTTAAGCGGACAGAGATGGATCACGGGGAGGTTAAAGGGACAGAGTGAGATCATGGGAAGTTTAAAGGGACAGAGTGACATCACGAGGAGGTTAAAGCGACAGAGTGAGATCACGGTTTGGTAAAAGGGTCAGAGAGTGAGATCATGGGGTGGTTAAAGGGACAGAGTGAGATCATGGGGAGGTTCAAGGGACTGAGAGTGAGATCACGGGGAGGTTAAAGGGACAGAGTGAGTTCACGGTGAGGTTAAAGGGACAGAGAGTGAGATCACGAGGAGGTGAATGGGACAGAGAATGAGATCACGTGGAGGTTAAAGGGACAGAGTGAGATCACGGGGAGGTTAAACGGACAGAGAGTGAGATCACGAGGAGGTGAAAGGGACAGAGAGTGAGATCCCGGGGAGGTTAAAGGGACAGAGTGAGATCACGTGGAGGTTAAAGGGACTGAAAGTGAGATCACGGGGAGGTTAAAGGGACAGAGAGAGAGGTCACGGAAAAATTAAAGGGACAGAGTGAGATTACGGGGAGGTAAAAGGGACAGAGAGAGAGGTCACGGGGAAATATAAGGGACAGAATGAGATCACTGGGAGGTTAAAGGGATAGAGAGTGAGATCACGGGGAGGTTAAAGGGACAGAGAGAGAGATCACGGGGAAGTTAAAGGGACAGTGTTAAATTACGGGGAGGTGAAATGGACAGCGATTGAGATCACTGGGAGGTTAAAGGGACATAGAGTGAGATCACGGGGAGGTTAAAGGGACAGAGAGTGAGATCACGGGGAGGATAATGGAACAGAGAGTTTGATCACGGGGAGGTTAAAGGGACATTGCGAGATCACGGGAAGTTTAAAGGGACAAAGAAAGATCACGAGGAGGTAAAAGGGACAGTGTTAGATCACGGGGAGGTTAGAGGGACAGAGAGTGAGATCACGGGGAGGTTAAAGGGACTGAGAGTGAGATCACGGGGAGGTGAAAGGGACAGAGTGAGATCACAGGGAGGTTAGAGGCACAGAGTGTGAGATCACGGGGAGGTTAAAGGGACATAGAGTGAGATCACGGGGAGGTTAAAGGGACAGAGTTAAATTACGGGGAGGTTAAAGGGACAGATATTGAGATCACTGGGAGGTTAAAGGGACATAGAGTGAGATCACGGGGAGGTTAAAGGGACAGAGATTGAGATCACTGGGAGGTTAAAGGGACAGAGAGTGATCACGGGGAGGTTAATGGGACAGAGAGTGAGATCACGGGGAGGTTAAAGTGACAGAGTGAGATTACGGGGAAGTTAAAGGGACAGAGAGAGAGGTCACGGGGACATTAAAGGGACAGAGTGAGATCACGGGGAGGTTAAAGGGACAGAGAGTGAGATCACGGGGAGGATAATGGAACAGAGAGTTTGATCACGGGGAGGTTAAAGGGACATTGCGAGATCACGGGAAGTTTAAAGGGACAAAGTAAGATCACGAGGAGGTAAAAGGGACAGTGTGAGATCACGGGGAGGTTAGAGGTACAGAGAGTGAGATCATGGGGAGGTTAAAGGGACAGAGACAGAGATCACGGGGAGGTTAAAGTTAAAGAGAGTTAGATCACTGGGAGGTTAAGCGGACAGAGATGGATCACGGGGAGGTTAAAGGGACAGAGTGAGATCATGGGAAGTTTAAAGGGACAGAGTGACATCACGAGGAGGTTAAAGCGACAGAGTGAGATCACGGTTTGGTAAAAGGGTCAGAGAGTGAGATCATGGGGTGGTTAAAGGGACAGAGTGAGATCATGGGGAGGTTCAAGGGACTGAGAGTGAGATCACGGGGAGGTTAAAGGGACAGAGTGAGTTCACGGTGAGGTTAAAGGGACAGAGAGTGAGATCACGAGGAGGTGAATGGGACAGAGAATGAGATCACGTGGAGGTTAAAGGGACAGAGTGAGATCACGGGGAGGTTAAACGGACAGAGAGTGAGATCACGAGGAGGTGAAAGGGACAGAGAGTGAGATCCCGGGGAGGTTAAAGGGACAGAGTGAGATCACGTGGAGGTTAAAGGGACTGAAAGTGAGATCACGGGGAGGTTAAAGGGACAGAGAGAGAGGTCACGGAAAAATTAAAGGGACAGAGTGAGATTACGGGGAGGTAAAAGGGACAGAGAGAGAGGTCACGGGGAAATATAAGGGACAGAATGAGATCACTGGGAGGTTAAAGGGATAGAGAGTGAGATCACGGGGAGGTTAAAGGGACAGAGAGAGAGATCACGGGGAAGTTAAAGGGACAGTGTTAAATTACGGGGAGGTGAAATGGACAGCAATTGAGATCACTGGGAGGTTAAAGGGACATAGAGTGAGATCACGGGGAGGTTAAAGGGACAGAGAGTGAGATCACGGGGAGGATAATGGAACAGAGAGTTTGATCACGGGGAGGTTAAAGGGACATTGCGAGATCACGGGAAGTTTAAAGGGACAAAGAAAGATCACGAGGAGGTAAAAGGGACAGTGTTAGATCACGGGGAGGTTAGAGGGACAGAGAGTGAGATCACGGGGAGGTTAAAGGGACTGAGAGTGAGATCACGGGGAGGTTAAAGGCACAGAGAGAGAGGTCACGGGGAAATTAAAGCGACTGATTGAGATTACGGGGAGGTTAAAGGGACAGAGAGAGAGGTCACGGGGAAATTAAAGGGATAGAGTGAGATCACTGGGAGGTTAAAGGGACATAGAGTGAGATCACGGGGAGGTTAAAGGGACAGAGTGAGATCACAGGGAGGTTAAGGGACAGAGAGTGAGATCAAGGGGAGGTTAAAGGGACAGCGAGTGAGATCACGGTTTGGTAAAAGGGTCAGAGAGTGAGATCACGGGGTGGTTAAAGGGACAGAGAGTGAGATCACGAGGAGGTGAAAATGACAGAGTGAGATCCCGGGGAGGTTATAGGGACAGAGTGAGATCACGTGGAGGTTAAAGGGACAGAGTGAGATCACGGGGAGGTTAAAGGGACAGAGAGAGAGGTCACGGGGAAATTAAAGGGACTGAGTGAGATTACGGGGAGGTTAAAGGGACAGAGAGAGAGGTTCGGGGAAATTAAAGGGACAGAGTGAGATCACTGGGAGGTTAAAGGGACATAGAGTGAGATCACGGGGAGGTTAAAGGGACAGAGATTGAGATCACTGGGAGGTTAAAGGGACAGAGTGAGATCACTGGGAGGTTAAAGGGACATAGAGTGAGATCACGGGGAGGTTAAAGGGACAGACAGTGAGATCACTGGGAGGTTAAAGGGGCATAGAGTGAGATCACAGGGAGGTTAAAGGGACAGAGAGAGAGATCACGGGTAGGTTAAAGGGACAGAGTTAAATTACGGGGAGGTTAAAGGGACAGAGATTGAGATCACTGGGAGGTTAAAGGGACATAGAGTGAGATCACGGGGAGGTTAAAAGGGACAGAGAGTGATCACGGGGAGGTTATTGGGACAGAGTGTGAGATCACGGGGAGGTTAAAGGGACAGAGAGTGAGATCACGGGGAGGATAATGGAACAAGAGAGTTTGATCACGGGGAGGTTAAAGGGACATTGCGAGATCACGTGGAGTTTAAAGGGACAAAGAAAGATCACGAGGAGTAAAAAGGGACAGAGTGAGATCACGGGGAGGTTAGAGGGATAGAGAGTGAGTTCACGAGGAGGTTAAAGGGACAGAGTGAGATCACGAGGAGGTTAAAGGGACTGAGAGTGAGATCACGGGGAGGTTAAAGGGACATTGCGAGATCACGGGGAGTTTAAAGGGACAAAGAAAGATCACGAGGAGGTAAAAGGGACAGAGTGAGATCACGGGGAGGTTAGAGGGACAGAGAGTGAGTTCACGAGGAGATTAAAGGGACTGAGACTGAGATCACGGGGAGGATAAAGGGACTGAGAGTGAGATCACGGGGAGGATAAAGGGACTGAGAGTGAGATCACGGGGAGGTTAAAGGGGCAGAGACAGATCACGGGCAGGTTTAAGGGACAGCGAGAGAGATCACGGGGAGGTTAAAGGGAAAGAGATTTAGATCACTGGGAGGTTAAACGGACAGAGATGGATCGCGGGGAGGTTAAAGGGACAGAGTGAGATCACGGAAAGTTTAAAGGGACAGAGTGAGATTACGAGAAGGTTAAAGCGACATAGTGACATCACGGGGAGGTTAAAGGGACAGAGAGTGAGATCAAGGTTTGGTAAAAGGGTCAGAGAGTGAGATCCCTGGGAGGTTATAGGGACAGAGTGAGATCACGTGGAGGTTAAAGGGACAGAGTGAGATCACGGGGAGGATAAAGGGACTGAAAGTGAGATCACGGGGAGGTTAAAGGGACAGAGAGAGAGGTCACGGGGAAATTAAAGCGACTGAGTGAGATTACGGGGAGGTTAAAGGGACAGAGAGAGAGGTCACGGGGAAATTAAAGGGATAGAGTGAGATCACTGGGAGGTTAAAGGGACATAGAGTGAGATCACTGGGAGGTTAAAGGGACAGAGATTGAGATCACTGGGAGGTTAAATGGACAGAGAGTGATCACGGGGTGGTTAAACGGACAGATAGTGAGATCACGGGGTGGTTAAAGGGACAGAGAGTGAGATCACGGGGAGGTTAAAGGGACAGAGAGAGAGGTCACGGAAAAATTAAAGGGACAGAGTGAAATTACGGGGAGGTAAAAGGGACAGAGAGAGAGGTCACGGGGAAATTTAAGGGACAGAATGAGATCACTGGGAGGTTAAAGGGATAGAGAGTGAGATCACAGGGAGGTTAAAGGGACAGAGAGAGAGATCACGGGGAAGTTAAAGGGACAGTTTTAAATTACGGGGAGGTTAAATGGACAGAGAGTGAGATCACGGGGAGGTTAGAGGCACAGAGAGTGAGATCACGGGGAGGTTAGAGGCACAGAGAGTGAGATCACGGGGAGGTTAGAGGCACAGAGAGTGAGTTCACGAGGAGGTTAAAGGGACAGAGTGAGATTACGGGGAGATTTGAAGGGAGAGAGAGTGAGATCACGGGGAGGTTAAAGGGACTGAGAGTGAAATCACGGGGAGGTGAAAGGGACAGAGTGAGATCACGGAGGTTAGAGGCACAGAGTGTGAGATCACGGGGAGGTTAAAGGGACATAGAGTGAGATCACGGGGAGGTTAAAGGGACAGAGTTAAATTACGGGGAGGTTAAAGGGACAGATATTGAGATCACTGGGAGGTTAAAGGGACATAGAGTGAGATCACGGGGAGGTTAAAGGGACAGAGATTGAGATCACTGGGAGGTTAAAGGGACAGAGAGTGATCACGGGGAGGTTAATGGGACAGAGAGTGAGATCACGGGGAGGTTAAAGGGACAGAGAGTGCGATCACGGGGAGGTTAAATGGACAGAGAGTGAGATCACGGGGTGGTTAAAGGGACAGGGACAGATCACGGGCAGGTTAAAGGGACAGAGAAAGAGTTCATGGGGAGGTTAATGGGACAGATAGTGAGATCACCGGGAGGTTAAAGGGACAGAGAGTGAGATCACGGGGAGGTTAAAGTGACAGAGTGAGATTACGGGGAAGTTAAAGGGACAGAGAGAGAGGTCACGGGGACATTAAAGGGACAGAGTGAGATCACGGGGAGGTTAAAGGGACAGAGAGTGAGATCACGGGGAGGATAATGGAACAGAGAGTTTGATCACGGGGAGGTTAAAGGGACATTGCGAGATCACGGGAAGTTTAAAGGGACAAAGTAAGATCACGAGGAGGTAAAAGGGACAGTGTGAGATCACGGGGAGGTTAGAGGTACAGAAAGTGAGATCATGGGGAGGTTAAAGGGACAGAGACAGAGATCACGGGGAGGTTAAAGTTAAAGAGAGTTAGATCACTGGGAGGTTAAGCGGACAGAGATGGATCACGGGGAGGTTAAAGGGACAGAGTGAGATCATGGGAAGTTTAAAGGGACAGAGTGACATCACGAGGAGGTTAAAGCGACAGAGTGAGATCACGGTTTGGTAAAAGGGTCAGAGAGTGAGATCATGGGGTGGTTAAAGGGACAGAGTGAGATCATGGGGAGGTTCAAGGGACTGAGAGTGAGATCACGGGGAGGTTAAAGGGTCAGAGAGTGAGATCACGGCGAGGTTAAAGGGACAGAGTGAGTTCACGGGGAGGTTAAAGGGACAGAGAGTGAGATCACGAGGAGGTGAATGGGACAGAGAATGAGATCACGTGGAGGTTAAAGGGACAGAGTGAGATCACGGGGAGGTTAAACGGACAGAGAGTGAGATCACGAGGAGGTGAAAGGGACAGAGAGTGAGATCCCGGGGAGGTTAAAGGGACAGAGTGAGATCACGTGGAGGTTAAAGGGACTGAAAGTGAGATCACGGGGAGGTTAAAGGGACAGAGAGAGAGGTCACGGAAAAATTAAAGGGACAGAGTGAGATTACGGGGAGGTAAAAGGGACAGAGAGAGAGGTCACGGGGAAATTTAAGGGACAGAATGAGATCACTGGGAGGTTAAAGGGATAGAGAGTGAGATCACGGGGAGGTTAAAGGGACAGAGAGAGAGATCACGGGGAAGTTAAAGGGACAGTGTTAAATTACGGGGAGGTGAAATGGACAGCGATTGAGATCACTGGGAGGTTAAAGGGACATAGAGTGAGATCACGGGGAGGTTAAAGGGACAGAGATTGAGATCACTGGGAGGTTAAAGGGACAGAGAGTGAGATCACGGGGAGGTTAAAGGGACAGAGTGAGATCACGTGGAGGTTAAAGGGACAGAGTAAGATCACATGGAGGTTATAGGGACAGAGTGAGATCACGGGGAGGTTAAAGGGACTGAAAGTGAGCTCACGGGGAGGTTAAAGAAACAGAGAGTGAGGTCACGGGGAAATTAAAGGGACTGAGTGAGATTACGGGACGGTTAAAGGGACAGACAGTGAGTTCACGAGGAGGTTAAAGGGACATTGCGAGTTCACGGGGAGTTTAAAGGGACAGAGAAAGATCACAAGGAGGTTAAAGGGACAGAGAGTGAGATCACGGTTCGGTTAAAGGGACAGACAGTGACTTCACGAGGAGTTTAAAGGGGCAGAGTGAGATCACGGTTCGGTTAAAGGGACAGAGAGTGAGATCACGGTTTGATTAAAGGGGCAGAGTGTGAGATCACGGGGAGGTTAAAGGGACAGAGAGTGAGATCACTGGGTGGTTAAAGGGACAGAGAGTGAGATCACGGGGAGGTTAATGGGACAGAGTGATATCACGGGGAGGTTAATGGGACAGAGTTATATCACGGGGAGGTTAAAGGGACAGAGAGCGAGATCTCGGGGAGGTTAAAGGGACAGAGCGATATCTCGGGGAGGTTAAAGGGACAGAAATTGAGATCACGGAGAGGTTAATGGGACAGAGTGAGATCACGGGCAGCTTTAAGGGACAGAGTGAAATCACAGGGAGGTTAAAGGGACAGCGAAAGAGATCACGGGGAAGTTAAAGGGACAGAGAGTCTGATCATGGGCAGGTTAAAGGGACAGAGGGAGAGATCACGAGGGGGTTACAGGGACAGTGAGTGAGATCACGGGGAGGTTAAAGGGACAGAGAGAGAGATCATACGGAGGTTAAAGGTAGAGAGAGTGAGATCACGGGGTGGTTAAATGTACAGGGGCAGATCACGGGGAGTTTAAAGGGACAGAGTGAGATCACGAGGAGGTTAAAGGGAGAGAGTGAGATCACGAGGAGGTTAAAGGGACAGAGTGAGATCACGGGGAGTATAAATGGACAGAGAGTGAGATCACGGTTTGGTTCAAGAGACAGAGAGTTATTTCACGAGGAGTTTAAAGGGACAGAGTGACATCATGGAGAGGTTAAACGGACAGAGAGTGAGATCACAGTGATTTAAAGGGACAGAATGAAATCACCATGAGTTTAAAGGGACAGAGTGAGATCACGGGGAGGTTAAAGTGACAGAGTGAAATTACGGGGAAGTTAAAGGGACAGAGAGAGAGGTCACGGGGACATTAAAGGGAAAGAGTGAGATCACGGGGAGGATAAAGGGACAGAGAGTGAGATCACGGGGAGGATAATGGAACAGAGAGTTTGATCACGGGGAGGTTAAAGGGACATTGCGAGCTCACGGGAAGTTTAAAGGGACAAAGAAAGATCACGAGGAGGTTAGAGGCACAGAGAGTGAGATCACGGGGAGGTTAGAGGCACAGAGAGTGAGATCACGGGGAGGTTAGAGGCACAGAGAGTGAGTTCACGAGGAGGTTAAAGGGACAGAGTGAGATTACGGGGAGATTTGAAGGGACAGAGAGTGAGATCACGGGGAGGTTAAAGGGACTGAGAGTGAGATCACGGGGAGGTGAAAGGGACAGAGTGAGATCACAGGGAGGTTAGAGGCACAGAGTGTGAGATCACGGGGAGGTTAAAGGGACATAGAGTGAGATCACGGGGAGGTTAAAGGGACAGAGTTAAATTACGGGGAGGTTAAAGGGACAGAGATTGAGATCACTGGGAGGTTAAAGGGACATAGAGTGAGATCACGGGGAGGTTAAAATGACAGAGAGAGAGATCCCGGGTAGGTTAAAGGGACAGAGTTAAATTATGGGGAGGCAAAAGGGACAGTGATTGAGATCACTGGGAGGTTAAAGGGACATAGAGTGAGATCACGGGGAGGTTAAAGGGACAGAGAGTGAGATCACTGGGAGGTTAAAGGGACAGAGAGTGATCACGGGGAGGTTAATGGGACAGAGAGTGAGATCACGGGGAGGTTAAAGGGACAGAGACTGAGATCACGGGGAGGATAATGGAACAGAGAGTTTGATCACGGGGAGGTTAAAGGGACATTGCGAGATCACGGGAAGTTTAAAGGGACAAAGAAAGATCACGAGGAGGTAAAAGGGACAGATTGAGATCACGGGGAGGTTAGAGGTACAGAGAGTGAGATGACGAGGAGGTTAAATGGAGAGAGTGAGATCACGAGGAGGTTAAAGGGACTGAGAGTGAGATCACGGGGAGGTTAAAGGGACAGAGAGTGAGATCACGGGGGGATAATGGAACAGAGTTTGATCACGGGGAGGTTAAAGGGACATTGCGAGATCACGTGGAGTTTAAAGCGACAAAGAAAGATCACGAGGAGGTAAAAGGGACAGTGTGAGATCACGGGGAGGTTAGAGGGACAGAGAGGGAGATTACGGGGAGGTTAAATGGACTGAGAGTGAGATCACGGGGAGGTTAAAGGGGCAGAGACAGATCACGGGCAGGTTAAAGGGACAGCGAGAGAGATCACGGGGAGGTTAAAGGGAAAGAGATTTAGATCACTGGGAGGTTAAACGGACAGAGATGGATCGCGGGGAGGTTAAAGGGACAGAGTGAGATCACGTGGAGGTTAAAGGGACAGAGTGAGATCACGGAAAGTTTAAAGGGACAGAGTGAGATTACGAGAAGGTTAAAGCGACATAGTGACATCACGGGGAGGTTAAAGGGACAGAGAGTGAGTTCACGAGGATGTTAAAGGGTGAGAGTGAGATCACGGGGAGGTTAAAGGGACAGAGAGTGAGATCAAGGTTTGGTAAAAGGGTCAGAGAGTGAGATCACGGGGTGGTTAAAGGGACAGAGTGAGATCACGTGGAGGTTAAAGGGACAGAGAGTGAGATCCCGGGGAGGTTATAGGGACAGAGTGAGATCACGTGGAGGTTAAAGGGACAGAGTGAGATCACGGGGAGGATAAAGGGACTGAAAGTGAGATCACGGGGAGGTTAAATGGACAGAGAGAGAGGTCACGGGGAAAATAAAGCGACTGAGTGAGATTACGGGGAGGTTAAAGGGACAGAGAGAGAGGTCACGGGGAAATTAAAAGGTTAGAGTGAGATCACTGGGAGGTTAAAGGGACATAGAGTGAGATCATGGGGAGGTTAAAGGGACAGAGAGTGAGATCACGGGGAGGTTAAAGGGACAGAGTGAGATCACAGGGAGGTTAAGGGACAGAGAGTGAGATCAAGGGGAGGTTAAAGGGACAGCGAGTGAGATCACGGTTTGGTAAAAGGGTCAGAGAGTGAGATCACGGGTTGGTTAAAGGGACAGAGAGTGAGATCACGAGGAGGTGAAAATGACAGAGAGTGAGATCCCGGGGAGGTTAAAGGGACAGAGTGAGATCACGGGGAGGTTAAAGGGACAGAGTGAGATCACAGGGAGGTTAAAGGGACATAGAGTGAGATCACGGGGAGGTTAAAGGGACAGAGAGAGAGATCACGGGTAGGTTAAAGGGACAAAGAGTGAGATCACGGGGAGGTTTAAGGGACAGAGTTAACTTACGGGGAGGTTAAAGGGACATAGATTGAGATCACGGGGAGGTTAAAGGGACATAGAGTGAGATCACGGGGAGGTTAAAGGGACAGAGATTGAGATCACTGGGAGGTTAAAGGGACAGAGAGTGATCACGGGGAGGTTAAAGGGACATAGAGTGAGATCACGGGGAGGTTAAAGGGACAGAGATTGAGATCACTGGGAGGTTAAAGGGACAGAGAGTGAGATCACGGGGAGGTTAAATGGTCAGAGAGTGAGATCACGGGGTGGTTAAAGGGACAGGGACAGATCACGGGCAGGTTAAAAGGACAGAGAGAGAGTTCATGGGGAGGTTAATGGGACAGATAGTGAGATCACGGGGAGGTTAATGGGACAGAGTGATATCACGGGGAGGTTAATGGGACAGAGTTATATCACGGGGAGGTTAAAGGGACAGATAGCGAGATCTCGGGGAGGTTAAAGGGACAGAGAGTGAGATCACGGGGAGGTTAAAGGGACAGAAATTGAGATCACGGGGAGGTTAATGGGACAGAGTGAGATCACGGGCAGCTTAAAGAGACAGAGTGAAATCATAGGAAGGTTAAAGGGACAGAGAAAGAGATCACGGTGAAGTTAAAGGGACAGAGAGTCTGATCATGGGCAGGTTAAATGGACAGAGCGAGAGATCACGAGTGTTTACAGGGACAGTGAGTGAGATCACGGGGAGTTTAAAGGGACAGAGAGAGAGATCACGCGGAGGTAAAAGGTACAGAGAGTGAGATCACGGGGTGGTTAAATGTACAGGGGCAGATCACGGGGAGTTTAAAGGGACAGAGTGAGATCACGAGGAGGTTAAAGGGACATAGAGTGAGATCACGGGGAGGTTAAAGGGACAGAGTGAGATCACAGGGAGGTTAAGGGACAGAGAGTGAGATCAAGGGGAGGTTAAAGGGACAGCGAGTGAGATCACGGTTTGGTAAAAGGGTCAGAGAGTGAGATCACGGGGTGGTTAAAGGGACAGAGAGAGAGATCACGAGGAGGTGAAAATGACAGAGAGTGAGATCCCGGGGAGGTTATAGGGACAGAGTGAGATCACGTGGAGGTTAAAGGGACAGAGTGAGATCACGGGGAGGTTAAAGGGACAGAGAGAGAGGTCACGGGCAAATTAAAGGGACTGAGTGAGATTACGGGGAGGTTAAAGGGACAGAGTGAGATCACGGGGAGGATAAAGGGACTGAAAGTGAGATCACGGGGAGGTTAAATGGACAGAGAGAGAGGTCACGGGGAAAATAAAGCGACTGAGTGAGATTACGGGGAGGTTAAAGGGACAGAGAGAGAGGTCACGGGGAAATTAAAAGGTTAGAGTGAGATCACGGGGAGGTTAAAGGGACATAGAGTGAGATCATGGGGAGGTTAAAGGGACAGAGAGTGAGATCACGGCGAGGTTAAAGGGACAGAGTGAGATCACAGGGAGGTTAAGGGACAGAGAGTGAGATCAAGGGGAGGTTAAAGGGACAGCGAGTGAGATCACGGTTTGGTAAAAGGGTCAGAGAGTGAGATCACGGGTTGGTTAAAGGGACAGAGAGTGAGATCACGAGGAGGTGAAAATGACAGAGAGGGAGATCCCGGGGAGGTTAAAGGGACAGAGTGAGATCACGGGGAGGTTAAAGGGACAGAGTGAGATCACAGGGAGGTTAAAGGGACATAGAGTGAGATCACGGGGAGGTTAAAGGGACAGAGAGAGAGATCACGGGTAGGTTAAAGGGACAAAGAGTGAGATCACGGGGAGGTTTAAGGGACAGAGTTAACTTACGGGGAGGTTAAAGGGACATAGATTGAGATCACGGGGAGGTTAAAGGGACATAGAGTGAGATCACGGGGAGGTTAAAGGGACAGAGATTGAGATCACTGGGAGGTTAAAGGGACAGAGAGTGATCACGGGGAGGTTAAAGGGACATAGAGTGAGATCACGGGGAGGTTAAAGGGACAGAGATTGAGATCACTGGGAGGTTAAAGGGACAGAGAGTGAGATCACGGGGAGGTTAAATGGTCAGAGAGTGAGATCACGGGGTGGTTAAAGGGACAGGGACAGATCATGGGCAGGTTAAAAGGACAGAGAGAGAGTTCATGGGGAGGTTAATGGGACAGATAGTGAGATCACGGGGAGGTTAATGGGACAGAGTGATATCACGGGGAGGTTAATGGGACAGAGTTATATCACGGGGAGGTTAAAGGGACAGATAGCGAGATCTCGGGGAGGTTAAAGGGACAGAGAGTGAGATCACGGGGAGGTTAAAGGGACAGAAATTGAGATCACGGGGAGGTTAATGGGACAGAGTGAGATCACGGGCAGCTTAAAGAGACAGAGTGAAATCATAGGAAGGTTAAAGGGACAGAGAAAGAGATCACGGTGAAGTTAAAGGGACAGAGAGTCTGATCATGGGCAGGTTAAATGGACAGAGCGAGAGATCACGAGTGTTTACAGGGACAGTGAGTGAGATCACGGGGAGTTTAAAGGGACAGAGAGAGAGATCACGCGGAGGTAAAAGGTACAGAGAGTGAGATCACGGGGTGGTTAAATGTACAGGGGCAGATCACGGGGAGTTTAAAGGGACAGAGTGAGATCACGAGGAGGTTAAAGGGACATAGAGTGAGATCACGGGGAGGTTAAAGGGACAGAGTGAGATCACAGGGAGGTTAAGGGACAGAGAGTGAGATCAAGGGGAGGTTAAAGGGACAGCGAGTGAGATCACGGTTTGGTAAAAGGGTCAGAGAGTGAGATCACGGGGTGGTTAAAGGGACAGAGAGTGAGATCACGAGGAGGTGAAAATGACAGAGAGTGAGATCCCGGGGAGGTTATAGGGACAGAGTGAGATCACGTGGAGGTTAAAGGGACAGAGTGAGATCACGGGGAGGTTAAAGGGACAGAGAGAGAGGTCACGGGGAAATTAAAGGGACTGAGTGAGATTACGGGGAGGTTAAAGGGACAGAGAGAGAGGTTCGGGGAAATTAAAGGGACAGAGTGAGATCACTGGGAGGTTAAAGGGACATAGAGTGAGATCACGGGGAGGTTAAAGGGACAGAGTGAGATCACTGGGAGGTTAAAGGGACATAGAGTGAGATCACGGGGAGGTTAAAGGGACAGAGAGTGAGATCACGGGGAGGTTAAAGGGACAGACAGTGAGATCACTGGGAGGTTAAAGGGGCATAGAGTGAGATCACAGGGAGGTTAAAGGGACAGAGAGAGAGATCACGGGTAGGTTAAAGGGACATAGAGTGAGATCACGGGGAGGTTAAAGGGACAGAGTTAAATTACGGGGAGGTTAAAGGGACAGAGATTGAGATCACTGGGAGGTTAAAGGGACATAGAGTGAGATCACGGGGAGGTTAAAAGGGACAGAGAGTGATCACGGGGAGGTTATTGGGACAGAGAGTGAGATCACGGGGAGGATAATGGAACAAGAGAGTTTGATCACGGGAAGGTTAAAGGGACATTGCGAGATCACGTGGAGTTTAAAGGGACAAAGAAAGATCACGAGGAGTAAAAAGGGACAGAGTGAGATCACGGGGAGGTTAGAGGGATAGAGAGTGAGTTCACGAGGAGGTTAAAGGGACAGAGTGAGATCACGAGGAGGTTAAAGGGACTGAGAGTGAGATCACGGGGAGGTTAAAGGGACATTGCGAGATCACGGGGAGTTTAAAGGGACAAAGAAAGATCACGAGGAGGTAAAAGGGACAGAGTGAGATCACGGGGAGGTTAGAGGGACAGAGAGTGAGTTCACGAGGAGATTAAAGGGACTGAGACTGAGATCACGTGGAGGATAAAGGGACTGAGAGTGAGATCACGGGGAGGATAAAGGGACTGAGAGTGAGATCACGGGGAGGTTAAAGGGACTGAGAGTGAGATCACGGGGAGGTTAAAGGGGCAGAGACAGATCACGGGCAGGTTAAAGGGACAGCGAGAGAGATCACGGGGAGGTTAAAGGGAAAGAGATTTAGATCACTGGGAGGTTAAACGGACAGAGATGGATCGCGGGGAGGTTAAAGGGACAGAGTGAGATCACGGAAAGTTTAAAGGGACAGAGTGAGATTACGAGAAGGTTAAAGCGACATAGTGACATCACGGGGAGGTTAAAGGGACAGAGAGTGAGATCAAGGTTTGGTAAAAGGGTCAGAGAGTGAGATCCCTGGGAGGTTATAGGGACAGAGTGAGATCACGTGGAGGTTAAAGGGACAGAGTGAGATCACGGGGAGGATAAAGGGACTGAAAGTGAGATCACGGGGAGGTTAAAGGGACAGAGAGAGAGGTCACGGGGAAATTAAAGCGACTGAGTGAGATTACGGGGAGGTTAAAGGGACAGAGAGAGAGGTCACGGGGAAATTAAAGGGATAGAGTGAGATCACTGGGAGGTTAAAGGGACATAGAGTGAGATCATGGGGAGGTTAAAGGGACAGAGAGTGAGATCAAGGGGAGGTTAAAGGGACAGCGAGTGAGATCACGGTTTGGTAAAAGGGTCAGAGAGTGAGATCACGGGGAGGTTAAAGGGACAGAGTGAGATCACAGGGAGGTTAAAGGGACATAGAGTGAGATCACGGGGAGGTGAAAGGGACAGACAGTGAGATCACTGGGAGGTTAAAGGGACATAGAGTGAGATCACGGGGAGGTTAAAGGGACAGAGAGAGAGATCACGGGTAGGTTAAAGGGACATAGAGTGAGATCACGGGGAGGTTAAAGGGACAGAGTTAAATTACGGGGAGGTTAAAGGGACAGAGATTGAGATCACTGGGAGGTTAATGGGACATAGAGTGAGATCACTGGGAGGTTAAAGGGACATAGAGTGAGATCACGGGGAGGTTAAAGGGACAGAGATTGAGATCACTGGGAGGTTAAAGGGACAGAGAGTGATCACGGGGAGGTTAATGGGACAGAGAGTGAGATCACGGGGAGGTTAAAGGGACAGAGAGTGCGATCACGGGGAGGTTAAATGGACAGAGATGAGATCACGGGGTGGTTAAAGGGACAGGGACAGATCACGGGCAGGTTAAAGGGACAGAGAAAGAGTTCATGGGGAGGTTAATGAGACAGATAGTGAGATCACCGGGAGGTTAAAGGGACAGAGAGTGAGTTCACGGGGAGGTTAAAGTGACAGAGTGAGATTACGGGGAAGTTAAAGGGACAGAGAGAGAGGTCACGGGGACATTAAAGGGACAGAGTGAGATCACGGGGAGGTTAAAGGGACAGAGAGTGAGATCACGGGGAGGATAATGGAACAGAGAGTTTGATCACGGGGAGGTTAAAGGGACATTGCGAGATCACGGGAAGTTTAAAGGGACAAAGTAAGATCACGAGGAGGTAAAAGGGACAGTGTGAGATCACGGGGAGGTTAGAGGTACAGAGAGTGAGATCATGGGGAGGTTAAAGGGACAGAGACAGAGATCACGGGGAGGTTAAAGTTAAAGAGAGTTAGATCACTGGGAGGTTAAGCGGACAGAGATGGATCACGGGGAGGTTAAAGGGACAGAGTGAGATCATGGGAAGTTTAAAGGGACAGAGTGACATCACGAGGAGGTTAAAGCGACAGAGTGAGATCACGGTTTGGTAAAAGGGTCAGAGAGTGAGATCATGGGGTGGTTAAAGGGACAGAGTGAGATCATGGGGAGGTTCAAGGGACTGAGAGTGAGATCACGGGGAGGTTAAAGGGTCAGAGAGTGAGATCACGGCGAGGTTAAAGGGACAGAGTGAGTTCACGGGGAGGTTAAAGGGACAGAGAGTGAGATCACGAGGAGGTGAATGGGACAGAGAATGAGATCACGTGGAGGTTAAAGGGACAGAGTGAGATCACGGGGAGGTTAAACGGACAGAGAGTGAGATCACGAGGAGGTGAAAGGGACAGAGAGTGAGATCCCGGGGAGGTTAAAGGGACAGAGTGAGATCACGTGGAGGTTAAAGGGACTGAAAGTGAGATCACGGGGAGGTTAAAGGGACAGAGAGAGAGGTCACGGAAAAATTAAAGGGACAGAGTGAGATTACGGGGAGGTAAAAGGGACAGAGAGAGAGGTCACGGGGAAATTTAAGGGACAGAATGAGATCACTGGGAGGTTAAAGGAACATAGAGTGAGATCACTGGGAGGTTAAAGGGATAGAGAGTGAGATCACGGGGAGGTTAAAGGGACAGAGAGAGAGATCACGGGGAAGTTAAAGGGACAGTGTTAAATTACGGGGAGGTGAAATGGACAGCGATTGAGATCACTGGGAGGTTAAAGGGACATAGAGTGAGATCACGGGGAGGTTAAAGGGACAGAGATTGAGATCACTGGGAGGTTAAAGGGACAGAGTGAGATCACTGGGAGGTTAAAGGGACATAGAGTGAGATCACGGGGAGGTTAAAGGGACAGAGAGTGAGATCACGGGGAGGTTAAAGGGACAGACAGTGAGATCACGGGGAGGTTAAAGGGACATAGAGTGAGATCACAGGGAGGTTAAAGGGACAGAGAGAGAGATCACGGGTAGGTTAAAGGGACATAGAGTGAGATCACGGGGAGGTTAAAGGCACAGAGTTAAATTACGGGGAGGTTAAAGGGACAGAGATTGAGATCACTGGGAGGTTAAAGGGACATAGAGTGAGATCACAGGGAGGTTAAAGGGACAGAGAGAGAGATCACGGGTAGGTTAAAGGGACATAGAGTGAGATCACGGGGAGGTTAAAGGGACAGAGTTAAATTACGGGGAGGTTAAAGGGACAGAGATTGAGATCACTGGGAGGTTAAAGGGACATAGAGTGAGATCACAGGGAGGTTAAAGGGACAGAGTGTGAGATCACGGGGAGGTTAAAGGGACAGAGAGTGAGATCACGGGGAGGATAATGGAACAAGAGAGTTTGATCACGGGAAGGTTAAAGGCACATTGCGAGATCACGTGGAGTTTAAAGGGACAAAGAAAGATCACGAGGAGTAAAAAGGGACAGAGTGAGATCACGGGGAGGTTAAAGGGACTGAGAGTGAGATCACGGGGAGTTTAAAGGGACAGAGCGAGATCACGGGGAGGTTAAAGTGACAGTGAGATTACGGGGAAGTTAAAGGGACAGAGAGAGAGGTCACGGGGAGGATAATGGAACAGAGAGTTTGATCACGGGGAGGTTAAAGGGACATTGCGAGATCACGGGGAGTTTAAAGGGACAAAGAAAGATCACGAGGAGGTAAAAGGGACAGAGTGAGATCACGGGGAGGTTAGAGGGACAGAGAGTGAGTTCACGAGGAGATTAAAGGGAATGAGACTGAGATCACGGGGAGGATATAGGGACTGAGAGTGAGATCACGGGGAGGATAAAGGGACTGAGAGTGAGATCACGGGGAGGTTAAAGGGACTGAGAGTGAGATCACGGGGAGGTTAAAGGGGCAGAGACAGATCACGGGCAGGTTAAAGGGACAGCGAGAGAGATCACGGGGAGGTTAAAGGGAAAGAGATTTAGATCACTGGGAGGTTAAACGGACAGAGATGGATCGCGGGGAGGTTAAAGGGACAGAGTGAGATCACGGAAAGTTTAAAGGGACAGAGTGAGATTACGAGAAGGTTAAAGCGACATAGTGACATCACGGGGAGGTTAAAGGGACAGAGAGTGAGATCAAGGTTTGGTAAAAGGGTCAGAGAGTGAGATCCCTGGGAGGTTATAGGGACAGAGTGAGATCACGTGGAGGTTAAAGGGACAGAGTGAGATCACGGGGAGGATAAAGGGACTGAAAGTGAGATCACGGGGAGGTTAAAGGGACAGAGAGAGAGGTCACGGGGAAATTAAAGCGACTGAGTGAGATTACGGGGAGGTTAAAGGGACAGAGAGAGAGGTCACGGGGAAATTAAAGGGATAGAGTGAGATCACTGGGAGGTTAAAGGGACAGAGATTGAGATCACTGGGAGGTTAAAGGGACAGAGTGAGATCACTGGGAGGTTAAAGGGACATAGAGTGAGATCACGGGGAGGTTAAAGGGACAGAGAGTGAGATCACGGGGAGGGGAAAGGGACAGACAGTGAGATCACGGGGAGGTTAAAGGGACATAGAGTGAGATCACAGGGAGGTTAAAGGGACAGAGAGAGAGATCACGGGTAGGTTAAAGGGACATAGAGTGAGATCACGGGGAGGTTAAAGGGACAGAGTTAAATTACGGGGAGGTTAAAGGGACAGAGATTGAGATCACTGGGAGGTTAAAGGGACATAGAGTGAGATCACAGGGAGGTTAAAGGGACAGAGAGAGAGATCACGGGTAGGTTAAAGGGACATAGAGTGAGATCACGGGGAGGTTAAAGGGACAGAGTTAAATTACGGGGAGGTTAAAGGGACAGAGATTGAGATCACAGGGAGGTTAAAGGGACAGAGTGTGAGATCACGGGGAGGTTAAAGGGACAGAGAGTGAGATCACGGGGAGGATAATGGAACAAGAGAGTTTGATCACGGGAAGGTTAAAGGCACATTGCGAGATCACGTGGAGTTTAAAGGGACAAAGAAAGATCACGAGGAGTAAAAAGGGACAGAGTGAGATCACGGGGAGGTTAGAGGGATAGAGAGTGAGTTCACGAGGAGGTAAAAGGGAGAGAGTGAGATCACGAGGAGGTTAAAGGGACTGAGAGTGAGATCACGGGGAGTTTAAAGGGACAGAGCGAGATCACGGGGAGGTTAAAGTGACAGTGAGATTACGGGGAAGTTAAAGGGACAGAGAGAGAGGTCACGGGGAGGATAATGGAACAGAGAGTTTGATCACGGGGAGGTTAAAGGGACATTGCGAGATCACGGGGAGTTTAAAGGGACAAAGAAAGATCACGAGGAGGTAAAAGGGACAGAGTGAGATCACGGGGAGGTTAGAGGGACAGAGAGTGAGTTCACGAGGAGATTAAAGGGAATGAGACTGAGATCACGGGGAGGATATAGGGACTGAGAGTGAGATCACGGGGAGGATAAAGGGACTGAGAGTGAGATCACGGGGAGGTTAAAGGGACTGAGAGTGAGATCACGGGGAGGTTAAAGGGGCAGAGACAGATCACGGGCAGGTTAAAGGGACAGCGAGAGAGATCACGGGGAGGTTAAAGGGAAAGAGATTTAGATCACTGGGAGGTTAAACGGACAGAGAGTGAGATCACGGGGAGGTTAAAGGGACTGAGAGTGAGATCACGGGGAGTTTAAAGGGACAGAGCGAGATCACGGGGAGGTTAAAGTGACAGTGAGATTACGGGGAAGTTAAAGGGACAGAGAGAGAGGTCACGGGGAGGATAATGGAACAGAGAGTTTGATCACGGGGAGGTTAAAGGGACATTGCGAGATCACGGGGAGTTTAAAGGGACAAAGAAAGATCACGAGGAGGTAAAAGGGACAGAGTGAGATCACGGGGAGGTTAGAGGGACAGAGAGTGAGTTCACGAGGAGATTAAAGGGAATGAGACTGAGATCACGGGGAGGATATAGGGACTGAGAGTGAGATCACGGGGAGGATAAAGGGACTGAGAGTGAGATCACGGGGAGGTTAAAGGGACTGAGAGTGAGATCACGGGGAGGTTAAAGGGGCAGAGACAGATCACGGGCAGGTTAAAGGGACAGCGAGAGAGATCACGGGGAGGTTAAAGGGAAAGAGATTTAGATCACTGGGAGGTTAAACGGACAGAGAGTGAGATCACGGGGAGGTTAAAGGGACTGAGAGTGAGATCACGGGGAGGTTAAAGGGACAGAGTGAGATCACAGGGAGGTTAAAGGGACATAGAGTGAGATCACGGGGAGGTGAAAGGGACAGACAGTGAGATCACTGGGAGGTTAAAGGGACATAGAGTGAGATCACGGGGAGGTTAAAGGGACAGAGAGAGAGATCACGGTTAGGTTAAAGGGACATAAAGTGAGATCACGGGGAGGTTAAAGGGACAGAGTTAAATTACGGGGAGGTTAAAGGGACAGAGATTGAGATCACTGGGAGGTTAAAGGGACATAGAGTGAGATCACGGGGAGGTTAAAGGGACAGAGATTGAGATCACTGGGAGGTTAAAGGGACAGAGAGTGATCACGGGGAGGTTAATGGGACAGAGAGTGAGATCACGGGGAGGTTAAAGGGACAGAGAGTGCGATCACGGGGAGGTTAAATGGACAGAGAGTGAGATCACGGGGTGGTTAAAGGGACAGGGACAGATCACGGGCAGGTTAAAGGGACAGAGAAAGAGTTCATGGGGAGGTTAATGGGACAGATAGTGAGATCACCGGGAGGTTAAAGGGACATAGAGTGAGATCACGGGGAGGTTAAAGGGACAGAGATTGAGATCACTGGGAGGTTAAAGGGACAGAGAGTGATCACGGGGAGGTTAATGGGACAGAGAGTGAGATCACGGGGAGGTTAAAGGGACAGAGAGTGCGATCACGGGGAGGTTAAATGGACAGAGAGTGAGATCACGGGGTGGTTAAAGGGACAGGGACAGATCACGGGCAGGTTAAAGGGACAGAGAAAGAGTTCATGGGGAGGTTAAAGGGACAGATAGTGAGATCACCGGGAGGTTAAAGGGACAGAGAGTGAGATCACGGGGAGGTTAAAGTGACAGAGTGAGATTACGGGGAGGTTAAACGGACAGAGAGTGAGATCACGGGGAGGATAATGGAACAGAGAGTTTGATCACGGGGAGGTTAAAGGGACATTGCGAGATCACGGGAAGTTTAAAGGGACAAAGTCAGATCACGAGGAGGTAAAAGGGACAGTGTGAGATCACGGGGAGGTTAGAGGGACAGAGAGAGAGATCACGGGGAGTTTAAAGTTAAAGAGAGTTAGATCACTGGGAGGTTAAGCGGACAGAGATGGATCACGGGGAGGTTAAAGGGACAGAGTGAGATCATGGGAAGTTTAAAGGGACAGAGTGACATCACGAGGAGGTTAAAGCGACAGAGTGAGATCACGGTTTGGTAAAAGGGTCAGAGAGTGAGATCATGGGGTGGTTAAAGGGACAGAGTGAGATCATGGGGAGGTTCAAGGGACTGAGAGTGAGATCACGGGGAGGTTAAAGGGTCAGAGAGTGAGATCACGGCGAGGTTAAAGGGACAGAGTGAGTTCACGGGGAGGTTAAAGGGACAGAGAGTGAGATCACGAGGAGGTGAATGGGACAGAGAATGAGATCACGTGGAGGTTAAAGGGACAGAGTGAGATCACGGGGAGGTTAAACGGACAGAGAGTGAGATCACGAGGAGGTGAAAGGGACAGAGAGTGAGATCCCGGGGAGGTTAAAGGGACAGAGTGAGATCACGTGGAGGTTAAAGGTACTGAAAGTGAGATCACGGGGAGGTTAAAGGGACAGAGAGAGAGGTCACGGAAAAATTAAAGGGACAGAGTGAGATTACGGGGAGGTAAAAGGGACAGAGTGAGATCACGGGGAGGTTAAAGGGACAGAGAGTGAGATCACGAGGAGGTGAATGGGACAGAGAATGAGATCACGTGGAGGTTAAAGGGACAGAGTGAGATCACGGGGAGGTTAAACGGACAGAGAGTGAGATCACGAGGAGGTGAAAGGGACAGAGAGTGAGATCCCGGGGAGGTTAAAGGGACAGAGTGAGATCACGTGGAGGTTAAAGGGACTGAAAGTGAGATCACGGGGAGGTTAAAGGGACAGAGAGAGAGGTCACGGAAAAATTAAAGGGACAGAGTGAGATTACGGGGAGGTAAAAGGGACAGAGAGAGAGGTCACGGGGAAATTTAAGGGACAGAATGAGATCACTGGGAGGTTAAAGGAACATAGAGTGAGATCACTGGGAGGTTAAAGGGATAGAGAGTGAGATCACGGGGAGGTTAAAGGGACAGAGAGAGAGATCACGGGGAAGTTAAAGGGACAGTGTTAAATTACGGGGAGGTGAAATGGACAGCGATTGAGATCACTGGGAGGTTAAAGGGACATAGAGTGAGATCACGGGGAGGTTAAAGGGACAGAGATTGAGATCACTGGGAGGTTCAAGGGACAGAGAGTGAGATCACGGGGAGGTTAAAGGGACAGAGTAAGATCACATGGAGGTTATAGGGACAGAGTGAGATCACGGGGAGGTTAAAGGGACTGAAAGTGAGATCACGGGGAGGTTAAAGAAACAGAGAGTGAGGTCACGGGGAAATTAAAGGGACTGAGTGAGATTACGGGACGGTTAAAGGGACAGACAGTGAGTTCACGAGGAGGTTAAAGGGACATTGCGAGTTCACGGGGAGTTTAAAGGGACAGAGAAAGATCACAAGGAGGTTAAAGGGACAGAGAGTGAGATCACGGTTCGGTTAAAGGGACAGACAGTGACTTCACGAGGAGTTTAAAGGGGCAGAGTGAGATCACGGTTCGTTTAAAGGGACAGAGAGTGAGATCACGGTTTGATTAAAGGGGCAGAGTGTGAGATCACGGGGAGGTTAAAGGGACAGAGAGTGAGATCACTGGGTGGTTAAAGGGACAGAGAGTGAGATCACGGGGAGGTTAATGGGACAGAGTGATATCACGGGGAGGTTAATGGGACAGAGTTATATCACGGGGAGGTTAAAGGGACAGAGAGCGAGATCTCGGGGAGGTTAAAGGGACAGAGAGCGATATCTCGGGGAGGTTAAAGGGACAGAAATTGAGATCACGGGGAGGTTAGTGGGACAGAGTGAGATCACGGGCAGCTTTAAGGGACAGAGTGAAATCACAGGGAGGTTAAAGGGACAGCGAAAGAGATCACGGGGAAGTTAAAGGGACAGAGAGTCTGATCATGGGCAGGTTAAAGGGACAGAGGGAGAGATCACGAGGGGGTTACAGGGACAGTGAGTGAGATCACGGGGAGGTTAAATGGACAGAGAGAGAGATCATACGGAGGTTAAAGGTAGAGAGAGTGAGATCACGGGGTGGTTAAATGTACAGGGGCAGATCACGGGGAGTTTAAAGGGACAGAGTGAGATCACGAGGAGGTTAAAGGGAGAGAGTGAGATCACGAGGAGGTTAAAGGGACAGAGTGAGATCACGGGGAGTATAAATGGACAGAGAGTGAGATCACGGTTTGGTTCAAGAGACAGAGAGTTATTTCACGAGGAGTTTAAAGGGACAGAGTGACATCATGGAGAGGTTAAACGGACAGAGAGTGAGATCACAGTGATTTAAAGGGACAGAATGAAATCACCATGAGTTTAAAGGGACAGAGTGAGATCACGGGGAGGTTAAAGTGACAGAGTGAGATTACGGGGAAGTTAAAGGGACAGAGAGAGAGGTCACGGGGACATTAAAGGGACAGAGTGAGATCACGGGGAGGATAAAGGGACAGAGAGTGAGATCACGGGGAGGATAATGGAACAGAGAGTTTGATCACGGGGAGGTTAAAGGGACATTGCGAGCTCACGGGAAGTTTAAAGGTACAAAGAAAGATCACGAGGAGGTAAAAGGGACAGTGTGAGATCACGGGGAGGTTAGAGGGACAGAGAGTGAGATTACGGGGAGATTTGAAGGGACAGAGAGTGAGATCACGGGGAGGTTAAATGGACTGAGAGTGAGATCACGGGGAGGTTAAAGGGGCAGAGACAGATCACGGGCAGGTTAAAGGCACAGCGAGAGAGATCACGGGGAGGTTAAAGGGAAAGAGATTTAGATCACTGGGAGGTTAAACGGACAGAGATGGATCGCGGGGAGGTTAAAGGGACAGAGTGAGATCACGGAAAGTTTAAAGGGACAGAGTGAGATTACGAGAAGGTTAAAGCGACATAGTGACATCACGGGGAGGTTAAAGGGACAGAGAGTGAGTTCACGAGGATGTTTAAGGGTGAGAGTGAGATCACGGGGAGGTTAAAGGGACAGAGAGTGAGATCAAGGTTTAGTAAAAGGGTCAGAGAGTGAGATCACGGGGTGGTTAAAGGGACAGAGTGAGATCACGTGGAGGTTAAAGGTACAGAGAGTGAGATCCCGGGGAGGTTATAGGGACAGAGTGAGATCACGTGGAGGTTAAAGGGACAGAGTGAGATCACGGAAAGTTTAAAGGGACAGAGTGAGATTACGAGAAGGTTAAAGCGACATAGTGACATCACGGGGAGGTTAAAGGGACAGAGAGTGAGTTCACGAGGATGTTTAAGGGTGAGAGTGAGATCACGGGGAGGTTAAAGGGACAGAGAGTGAGATCAAGGTTTAGTAAAAGGGTCAGAGAGTGAGATCACGGGGTGGTTAAAGGGACAGAGTGAGATCACGTGGAGGTTAAAGGTACAGAGAGTGAGATCCCGGGGAGGTTATAGGGACAGAGTGAGATCACGTGGAGGTTAAAGGGACAGAGTGAGATCACGGGGAGGATAAAGGGACTGAAAGTGAGATCACGGGGAGGTTAAAGGGACAGAGAGAGAGGTCACGGGGAAAATAAAGCGACTGAGTGAGATTACGGGGAGGTTAAAGGGACAGAGAGAGAGGTCACGGGGAAATTAAAAGGTTAGAGTGAGATCATGGGGAGGTTAAAGGGACAGAGAGTGAGATCACGGGGAGGTTAAAGGGACAGAGTGAGACCACAGGGAGGTTAAGGGACAGAGAGTGAGATCAAGGGGAGGTTAAAGAGACAGCGAGTGAGATCACGGTTTAGTAAAAGGGTCAGAGAGTGAGATCACGGGGTGGTTAAAGGGACAGAGAGTGAGATCACGAGGAGGTGAAAATGACAGAGAGTGAGATCCCGGGGAGGTTATAGGGACAGAGTGAGATCACGTGGAGGTTAAAGGGACAGAGTGAGATCACGGGGAGGATAAAGGGACTGGAAGTGAGATCACGGGGAGGTTAAAGGGACAGAGAGAGAGGTCACGGGGAAAATAAAGCGACTGAGTGAGATTACGGGGAGGTTAAAGGGGCAGAGAGAGAGGTCACGGGGAAATTAAAAGGTTAGAGTGAGATCACTGGGAGGTTAAAGGGACATAGAGTGAGATCATGGGGAGGTTAAAGGGACAGAGAGTGAGATCACGGGGAGGTTAAAGGGACAGAGTGAGATCACAGGGAGGTTAAGGGACAGAGAGTGAGATCAAGGGGAGGTTAAAGGGACAGCGAGTGAGATCACGGTTTGGTAAAAGGGTCAGAGAGTGAGATCACGGGGTGGTTAAAGGGACAGAGAGTGAGATCACGAGGAGGTGAAAATGACAGAGAGTGAGATCCCGGGGAGGTTAAAGGGACAGAGTGAGATCACGGGGAGGTTAAAGGGACAGAGTGAGATCACAGGGAGGTTAAAGGGACATAGAGTGAGATCACGGGGAGGTTAAAGGGACAGAGAGAGAGATCACGGGTTGGTTAAAGGGACAAAGAGTGAGATCACGGGGAGGTTAAAGGGACAGAGTTAAATTACGGGGAGGTTAAAGGGACATAGATTGAGATCACGGGGAGGTTAAAGGGACATAGAGTGAGATCACGGGGAGGTTAAAGGGACAGAGATTGAGATCACTGGGAGGTTAAAGGGACAGAGAGTGATCACGGGGAGGTTAAAGGGACATAGAGTGAGATCACGGGGAGGTTAAAGGGACAGAGATTGAGATCACTGGGAGGTTAAAGGGACAGAGAGTGAGATCACGGGGAGGTTAAAGGGACAGAGAGTGAGATCACGGGGAGGTTAAATGGTCAGAGAGTGAGATCACGGGGTGGTTAAAGGGACAGGGACAGATCACGGGCAGGTTAAAAGGACAGAGAGAGAGTTCATGGGGAGGTTAATGGGACAGATAGTGAGATCACGGGGAGGTTAATGGGACAGAGTGATATCACGGGGAGGGTAATGGGACAGAGTTATATCACGGGGAGGTTAAAGGGACAGATAGCGAGATCTCGGGGAGGTTAAAGGGACAGAGAGTGAGTTCACGAGGATGTTAAAGGGTGAGAGTGAGATCACTGGGAGGTTAAAGGGACTGAGAGTGAGATCACGGGGAGGTTAAAGGGGCAGAGACAGATCACGGTCAGGTTAAAGGGACATCGAGAGAGATCACGGGGAGGGAAAAAGGGACAGAGAGTGAGATCACTGGGACGTTAAACGGACAGAGATGGATCACGGGGAGGTTAAAGGGACAGAGAGAGAGAGAACACGGGGAGGTTAAAGGGACAGCGAGTGAGATCACGGGGTGGTTAAATGGACAGGGGCAGATCACGGGGAGTTTAAAGGGACAGAGTGACATCACGAGGAGCAAAAAGGGTCAGAGTGAGATCACGGGGAGGTTAGAGGGATAGAGAGTGAGTTCACGAGGAGGTTAAAGGGACAGAGTGAGATCAAGGGGAGCATAAATGTACAGAGAGTGAGATCACGGTTTGGTTAAAGGGACAGAGAGTGATTTCACGAGTAGTTTAAAGGGACAGAGCGAGATCACGGGGAGGTTAAAGTGACAGTGAGATTCCGGGGAAGTTAAAGGGACAGAGAGAGAGGTCACGGGGACATTAATTGGACAGAGTGAGATCACGGGGAGGTTAAAGGGACATAGAGTGAGATCACGGGGAGGATAATGGAACAAGAGAGTTTGATCACGGGAAGGTTAAAGGGACATTGCGAGATCACGTGGAGTTTAAAGGGACCAAGAAAGATCACGAGGAGGTAAAAGGGACAGAGTGAGATCACGGGGAGGTTAGAGGAACAGAGAGTGAGTTCACGAGGAGGTTAAAGGGACAGAGTGAGATTACGGGGAGATTTGAAGGGACAGAGAGTGAGATCACTGGGATGTTGAAGGGACAGAGTGAGATCACGGGGAGGTTAAAGGGACAGAGAGTGAGATCACGGGGAGGTTAAAGGGACTGAGAGTGAGATCACGGGGAGGTGAAAGGGACAGAGAGTGAGATCACAGGGAGGATAATGGAACAGAGAGTTTGATCACGGGTCGGTTAAAGGGACATTGCGAGAT
This sequence comes from Isurus oxyrinchus, assembly GCA_026770705.1. Classification (NCBI taxonomy): domain Eukaryota; kingdom Metazoa; phylum Chordata; class Chondrichthyes; order Lamniformes; family Lamnidae; genus Isurus; species Isurus oxyrinchus. The sequence goes on from JANJGN010000490.1 coordinate 246,490, forward strand.
CACGGGAAGTTTAAAGGGACAAAGAAAGATCACGAGGAGGTAAAAGGGACAGTGTTAGATCACGGGGAGGTTAAATGGAGAGAGTGAGATCACGGGGAGGTTAAAGGGACATAGAGTGAGATCACGGGGAGATTAAAGGGACAGAGTGAGATTACGGGGAGATTTGAAGGGACAGAGAGTGAGATCACGGGGAGGTTAAAGGGACAGAGAGTGAGATCACGAGGAGGATAAAGGGACTGAGAGTGAGATCACGGGGAGGTTAAAGGGGCAGAGACAGATCACGGGCAGATTAAAGGGACAGCGAGAGAGATCACTGGGAGGTTAAACGGACAGAGATGGATCGCGGGGAGGTTAAAGGGACAGAGTGAGATCACAGAAAGTTTAAAGGGACAGAGTGAGATTACGAGAAGGTTAAAGCGACATAGTGACATCACGGCGAGGTTAAAGGGACAGAGAGTGAGTTCACGAGGATGTTAAAGGGTGAGAGTGAGATCACGGGGAGGTTAAAGGGACAGAGAGTGAGATCACGGGGAGGTTAAAGGGACTGAGAGTGAGATCACGGGGAGGTGAAAGGGACAGAGAGTGAGATCACGAGGAGGTTAAAGGGACAGAGAGAGAGATCACGGGGAGGTTAAGGGGACAGAGAGTGAGATCACGGGGAGGTTAAAGGGACAGAGTGAGATCACGGGGAGGTTAAAGGGACACAGTGAGATCTCGGTGTGGTTAAAGGGGCAGAAAGTGAGATCATGGGGAGGTTAAAGGGACAGAGAGAGAGGTCAAGGGGACATTAAAGAAACAGAGAGTGATATCACTGGGAGGTTATAAGGACAGAGTGTGACATCACGGGGAGGTTTAAGGGACAGAGAGCAACATCACGGGGAGGTTAAAGGGACAGAGAGAGAGATCACGGGGAGGTTAAAGGGACAGAGACTGAGTTCACGGGGAGGTTCACGGGACAGAGAGTGACATCACGGGGACGTTAAAAGGAGACAGAGTGAGATCACGGGGAGGTTAAAGGGACAGAGAGAGAGATCACTGGGAGATTAAAGTGACAGAGTTTGAGATCACGGGGAGGTTAAAGGGACAGAGAGTGAGTTCACGGAGAGGTTAAAGGGACAGAGAGTGAGATCACGGGGAGGTTAAAGGGACAGAGAGAGAGTTCACGGGGAGGTTAAAGGGACAGAGTGAGATCACGGGGAGGTTAAAGGGACAGAGAGAGAACACGGGGAGATTAATGTGACAGCGACTGAGATCATGGGGAGGTTAAAGGGACAGAGCGAGATCACGGGGAGGTTAAAGTGACAGTGAGATTCCGGGGAAGATAAAGGGACAGAGAGAGAGGTCACGGGGACATTAAATGGACAGAGTGAGATCACTGGGAGGTTAAAGGGACAGGGAGTGAGATCACGGGGAGGATAATGGAACAGGAGAGTTTGATCACGGGAAGGTTAAAGGGACATTGCGAGATCACGTGGAGTTTAAAGGGACAAAGAAAGATCACGAGGAGGTAAAAGGGACAGAGTGAGATCACGGGGAGGTTAGAGGGACAGAGAGTGAGATCACGAGGAGGTTAAAGGGACAGAGAGAGAGATCACGGGGAGGTTAAGGGGACAGAGAGTGAGATCACGGGGAGGTTAAAGGGACAGAGTGAGATCACGGGGAGGTTAAAGGGACACAGTGAGATCTCGGTGTGGTTAAAGGGGCAGAAAGTGAGATCATGGGGAGGTTAAAGGGACAGAGAGAGAGGTCAAGGGGACATTAAAGAAACAGAGAGTGATATCACTGGGAGGTTATAAGGACAGAGTGTGACATCACGGGGAGGTTTAAGGGACAGAGAGCAACATCACGGGGAGGTTAAAGGGACAGAGAGAGAGATCACGGGGAGGTTAAAGGGACAGAGACTGAGTTCACGGGGAGGTTCACGGGACAGAGAGTGACATCACGGGGAGGTTAAAAGGAGACAGAGTGAGATCACGGGGAGGTTAAAGGGACAGAGAGAGAGATCACTGGGAGATTAAAGTGACAGAGTTTGAGATCACGGGGAGGTTAAAGGGACAGAGAGAGTTCACGGAGAGGTTAAAGGGACAGAGAGTGAGATCACGGGGAGGTTAAAGGGACAGAGAGAGAGTTCACGGGGAGGTTAAAGGGACAGAGTGAGATCACGGGGAGGTTAAAGGGACAGAGAGAGAACACGGGGAGATTAATGTGACAGCGACTGAGATCATGGGGAGGTTAAAGGGACAGAGAGAGATCACGGGGAGGTTAAAGGGACAGAGAGTGAGATCACGGGGAGGGTTAAGGGACAGAGAGTGAGATCACGGGAAGGTTAAAGGGACAGAGAGCAACATCACGGGGAGGTTAAAGGGAAAGAGAGAGATCACGGGGAGGTTAAAGGGACAGAGAGTTTGATCACGGGGAGGTTAAACGGACAGAGTGAGATCACGGGGTGGTTAAAGGTACAGAGAGTGAGATTACGGGGAGTTTATAGGGACTGACAGAGAGATCGCGGGGAGGTTAAGGGGACAGAGTGAGATCATGAGGAGTTTAAAGGGACAGAGTGAGATCACGAGGAGGTTAAAGGGACAGAGAGAGAGATCACGGGGAGATTAAAGGGACAGAGAGTGAGATCACGGGGAGGTTAAAGGGACAGAGAGTGAGATCACGGGGAGGTTAAAGGGACAGTTTGTGATTACGGGGAGGTTAAAGGGACGGAGAGTGAGATCACGGGGAGGTTAAAGGGACAGAGTGAGATCACGGGGAGGTTAAAGGGACAGAGAGTGACATCACGGGGTGGTTAAAAGGAGAGAGATCGAGATTACGGGGAGGTTAAGGGGACAGAGTGAGATTATGAGGAGTTTAAAGGGACAGAGTGAGATCACGAGGAGGTTAAAGGGACAGAGAGAGAGATCACGGGGTGGTTAAAGGGGCAGAAAGTGAGATCACGGGGAGGTTAAAGGGACAGAGAGAGAGATCAAGGGCACATTAAAGAAACATAGATTGAGATCACGGGGAGGTTATAAGGACAGAGTGTGACATCACGGGGAGGTTTAAGGGACAGAGTGTGAGATCACAGGGAGGTTAAAGGGAAAGAGAGCAACATCATGGGGAGGTTAAAGGGACAGAGAGAGATCACGGGGAGGTTAAAGGGACAGAGAGTGAGATCACGGGGTGGTTAAAGGTACAGAGTGATATCACGGGGAGGTTCACGGGACATAGAATGACATCACGGGGATCTTAAAAGGAGAGAGAGTGAGATCATGGGGAGGTTAAAGGGACAGAGTGAGTTCACGGGGAGGTTAAAGGGACAGAGAGTGAGATCACGGGGAGGTTAAAGGGACAGAGATTGAGATCACGAGGTGGTTAAAGGGACAGAGATTGAGATCACGGTTCGGTTAAAGGGACAGAGAGTGAGATCACGGTTTGATTAAAGGGGCAGAGTGTGAGATCATGGGGAGGTTAAAGGACAGAGAGTGAGATCACTGGGACGTTAAACGGACAGAGATGGATCACGGGGAGGTTAAAGGGACAGCGAGTGAGATCACGGGGTGGTTAAATGGACAGGGGCAGATCACGGGGAGTTTAAAGGGACAGAGTGACATCACGAGGAGGTTAAATGGAGAGAGTGAGATCACGGGGAGGTTAAAGGGACAGAGAGTGATTTCACGAGGAGTTTAAAGGGAATGAGTGAGATCAAGGGGAGCATAAATGTACAGAGAGTGAGATCACGGTTTGGTTAAAGGGACAGAGAGTGATTTCACGAGTAGTTTAAAGGGACAGAGCGAGATCACTGGGAGGTTAAAGTGACAGTGAGATTCCGGGGAAGTTAAAGGGACAGAGAGAGAGGTCACGGGGACATTAAATGGACAGAGTGAGATCACTGGGAGGTTAAAGGGACCGAGAGTGAGATCACGGGGAGGATAATGGAACAGGAGAGTTTGATCACGGGAAGGTTAAAGGGACATTGCGAGATCACGTGGAGTTTAAAGGGACAAAGAAAGATCACGAGGAGGTAAAAGGGACAGAGTGAGATCACGGGGAGGTTAGAGGAACAGAGAGTGAGATCACGAAGAGGTTAAAGGGACAGAGAGAGAGATCACGGGGAGGTTAAAGGGACACAGTGAGATCTCGGTGTGGTTAAAGGGGCAGAAAGTGAGATCATGCGGAGGTTAAAGGGACAGAGAGAGAGGTCAAGGGGACATTAAAGAAACAGAGTGATATCACTGGGAGGTTATAAGGACAGAGTGTGACATCACGGGGAGGTTTAAGGGACAGAGTGTGAGATCACGGGGAGGTTAAAGGGACAGAGAGTGAGATCACGGGGAGGTTAAAGGGACAGAGTGAGATCACGGGGAGGTTAAAGGGACAGAGTGATATCACGGGGAGGTTCACGGGACAGAGAGTGAGATCATGGGGAGGTTAAAGGGACAGAGAGAGAGAACACGGGGAGATTAATGTGACAGCGACTGAGATCACGGGGAGGTTAAAGGGACAGAGAGAGATAACGGGGAGGTTAAAGGGGCAGAGAGTGAGATCACGGGGAGGTTTAAGGGACGGAGTGTGAGATCACGGGAAGGTTAAAGGGACAGAGAGTAACATCACGGGGAGTTTAAAGGGACAGAGAGAGAGATCACGGGGAGGTTAAAGGGACAGAGACTGAGATCACAGGGAGGTTAAAGGGACAGATTGAGATTCCGGGGAGGTTAAAGGGACAGAGAGTGAGATCACGGGGAGGTTAAAGGGACAAAGTGAGATCACGGGGTGGTTAAAGGTACAGAGTGATATCACGGGGAGGTTACGGGACAGAGAGTGACATCACGGGGATGTTAAAAGGAGAGAGAGTGAGATCATGGGGAGGTTAAAGGGACAGAGTGAGATCACGGGGAGGTTAAAGGGACAGAGAGTGAGATCACGGGGAGGTTAAAGGGACAGAGAATGAGATCACGAGGTGGTTAAAGGGACAGAGAGTGAGATTACGGGGAGTTTATAGGGACAGAGAGAGTGATCGCGGGGAGGTTAAAGGGACAGTGTGAGATCATGAGGAGTTTAAAGGGACAGAGAGCGAGATCACGGGGAGGTTAAGGGGACAGAGAGTGAGATCACGGGGAGGTTAAAGGGACAGAGTGAGATCACGGGGAGGTTAAAGGGACACAGTGAGATCTCGGGGTGGTTAAAGGGGCAGAAAGTGAGATCATGGGGAGGTTAAAGGGACAGAGAGAGAGGTCAAGGGGACATTAAAGAAACAGAGAGTGATATCACTGGGAGGTTATAAGGACAGAGTGTGACATCACGGGGAGGTTTAAGGGACAGAGTGTGAGATCACGGGGAGGTTAAAGGGACAGAGGGCAACATCACGGGGAGGTTAAAGGGACAGAGAGAGAGATCACAGGGAGGTTAAAGGGACAGAGAGTGAGTTCACGGAGAGGTTAAAGGGACAGAGAGTGAGATCACGGGTAGGTAAAAGGGACTGAGAGTGAGTTCACGGGGAGGTTCACGGGACAGAGAGTGACATCACGGGGAGTTTAAAAGGAGACAGAGTGAGATCATGGGGAGGTTAAAGGAACAGAGAGAGATCACGGGGTGGTTAACGGGACAGAGAGTGAGATCACGGAGAGGTTAAAGGGACAGAGTGAGATCACGGAGAGGTTAAAGGGACACAGTGAGATCACGGGGTGGTTAAAGGGGCAGAAAGTGTGATCACGGGGAGGTTAAAGGGACAGAGAGTGAGATCACGGGGAGGTTAAAGGGACAGAGAGAGAGATCACTGGGAGGTTAAAAGGACAGAGAGTGAGATCACGAGGTGGTTAAAGGGACAGAGAGTGAGATTACGGGAAGTTTAAAGGGACAGAGAGAGAGATCACGGGGAGGTTAAGGGGACAGAGTGAGATCATGAGGAGTTTAAAGGGACAGAGAGTGAGATCACGGGGAGGTTAAAGGGACAGAGTGATATCACGGGGAGGTTAAAGGGACAGAGAGTGAGTTCACGGAGAGGTTAAAGGGACAGAGAGTGAGATCACGGGGAGGTTAAAGGGACAGAGTGAGATCACAGGGAGGTTAAAGGGACTGAGAGTGAGTTCACGGGGAGGTTCACGGGACAGAGAGTGACATCACGGGGAGTTTAAAAGGAGACAGAGTGAGATCATGGGGAGGTTAAAGGGACAGAGAGAGATCACGGGGTGGTTAACGGGACAGAGAGTGAGATCACGGAGAGGTTAAAGGGACAGAGTGAGATCACGGAGAGGTTAAAGGGACACAGTGAGATCACGGGGTGGTTAAAGGGACAGAGAGTGAGATCACGGGGAGGTTAAAGGGACAGAGAGAGAGATCACTGGGAGGTTAAAAGGACAGAGAGTGAGATCACGAGGTGGTTAAAGGGACAGAGAGTGAGATTACGGGAAGTTTAAAGGGACAGAGAGAGAGATCACGGGGAGGTTAAGGGGACAGAGTGAGATCATGAGGAGTTTAAAGGGACAGAGAGAGATCACGGGGAGGTTAAAGGGACAGAGAGTGAGATCACGGGGAGGGTTAAGGGACAGAGTGAGATCACGGGGAGGTTAAAGGGACAGAGAGAGAACACGGGGAGATTAATGTGACAGCGACTGAGATCACGGGGAGGTTAAAGGGACAGAGAGCAACATCACGGGGAGGTTAAAGGGACAGAGAGAGAGATCACGGGGAGGTTAAAGGGACAGAGAGTGAGATCACGGGGAGGTTAAAGGGACAGATTGAGATTACGGGGAGGTTAAAGGGACAGAGAGTGAGATCACGGGGAGGTTAAACGGACAGAGTGAGATCACGGGGTGGTTAAAGGTACAGAGTGATATCACGGGGATGTTCACGGGACAGAGAGTGACATCACGGGGATGTTAAAAGGAGAGAGAGTGAGATCATGGGGAGGTTAAAGGGACAGAGTGAGATCACGGGGAGATTAAAGGGACAGAGAGTGAGATCACGGGGAGATTAAAGGGACAGAGATTGAGATCACGAGGTGGTTAAAGGGACAGAGATTTAGATCACGAGGTGGTTAAAGGGACAGAGAGTGAGATTACGGGGAGTTTATAGGGACAGACAGAGAGATCGCGGGGAGGTTAAGGGGACAGAGTGAGATCATGAGGAGTTTAAAGGGACAGAGAGAGAGATCACGGGGAGGTTAAGGGGACAGAGAGTGAGATCACGGGGAGGTTAACGGGACAGAGTGAGATCACCGAGAGGTTAAAGGGACACAGTGAGATCACGGGGAGGTTCATGGGACAGAGAGTGACATCACGGGGAGGTTAAAAGGAGAGAGAGTGAGATCATGGGGAGGTTAAAGGGTCAGAGTGAGATCACGGGGAGGCTAAACGGACAGAGAGAGAGATCACGGGAAGGTTAAAGGGACAGAGTGTGAGACACGTGGAGGTTAAAGGGACAGATTGAGATCACGGGGAGGTTAAAGGGACAGAGAGAGAGAACACGGGGAGATTAATGTGACAGCGACTGAGATCAAGGGGAGGTTAAAGGGACAGAGAGTGAGATCACGGGGAGGTTAAAGGGACAGAGAGCAACATCACAGGGAGGTTAAAGATACAGAGAGAGAGATCACGGGGAGGTTAAAGGGACAGAGATTGAGTTCACGGGGAGGTTAAAGGGACAGAGATTGAGATCACGGGGAGGTAAAAGGGACAGAGAGAGATCACGGGGAGGTTAAAGGGACAGAGTGATATCACGGGGAAGTTCACGGAACAGAGAGAGAGATCAAGGGGAGGTTAAAGGGACAGAGAGTGAGATCACGGGGAGGTTAAAGGGACAGAGTGATATCACGGGGAAGTTCACGGAACAGAGAGTGAGATCACGGGGAGGTTAAAGATACAGAGAGAGAGATCACGGGGAGGTTAAAGGGACAGAGATTGAGTTCACGGGGAGGTTAAAGGGACAGAGATTGAGATCACGGGGAGGTTAAAGGGACAGAGAGAGATCACGGGGAGGTTAAAGGGACAGAGTGATATCACGGGGAAGTTCACGGAACAGAGAGTGAGATCATGGGGAGGTTAAAGGGACAGAGAGAGAGAACACGGGGAGATTAATGTGACAGCGACAGAGATCACGGGGTGGTTAAAGGGACAGAGAGAGATCACGGGGAGGTTAAAGGGACAGAGAGTGAGATCACGGGGAGGTTTAAAGGACAGAGTGTGAGATCACGGGGAGGTTAAAGGGACAGAGAGAGAGATCACGGGGAGGTGAAAGGGACAGAGACTGAGATCACGGGGAGGTTAAAGGGACAGAGAGTGAGATCACGGGGAGGTTAAAGGGACAGAGTGAGATCACGGGGAGGTTCACGGGACAGAGAGTGACATCACGGGGTGGTTAAAAGGAGAGAGAGAGTGAGATCACGGGGTGGTTAAAGGGACAGAGATCGAGATCACGGGGAGGTTAAAGGGACAGAGAGAGAGATTAAGGGGACATTAAAGAAACAGATTGAGATCACGGGGAGGTTATAAGGACAGAGTGTGACATCACGGGGAGGTTAAAGGGACAGAGAGAGATCACGGGGAGGTTAAAGGGACAGAGAGTGAGTTCACGGGGAGGTTAAAGGGACAGATTGAGATTACGGGGAGGTTAAAGGGACAGAGAGTGAGATCACGGGGAGGTTAAAGGGACAGAGTGAGATCACGGGGTGGTTAAAGGTACAGAGTGATATCACGGGGAGGTTCACGGGACATAGAATGACATCACGGGGATCTTAAAAGGAGAGAGAGTGAGATCATGGGGAGGTTAAAGGGACAGAGTGAGTTCACGGGGAGGTTAAAGGGACAGAGAGTGAGATCACGGGCAGGTTAAAGGGACAGAGATTGAGATCACGAGGTGGTTAAAGGGACAGAGAGTGAGATTACGGGGAGTTTATAGGGACAGAGAGAGAGATCGCGGGGAGGTTAAGGGGACAGAGTGAGATCATGAGGAGTTTAAAGGGACAGAGTGAGATCACGAGGAGGTTAAAGGGACAGAGAGAGAGATCACGAGGAGTTTAAGGGGACAGAGAGTGAGATCACGGGGAGGTTAAAGGGACAGAGTGAGATCTCGGTGTGGTTAAAGGGGCAGAAAGTGAGATCATGCGGAGGTTAAAGGGACAGAGAGAGAGGTCAAGGGGACATTAAAGAAACAGAGAGTGATATCACTGGGAGGTTATAAGGACAGAGTGTGACATCATGGGGAGGTTTAAGGGACAGAGTGTGAGATCACGGGGAGGTTTAAGGGACAGAGAGCAACATCACGGGGAGGTTAAAGGGACAGAGAGTGAGATCACGGGGAGGTTAAAGGGATAGTGACTGAGATCACAGGGAGGTTAAAGGGACAGAGAGTGAGATCACGGGGAGGTTAAAGGGACAGATTGAGATCACGGGGAGGTTAAAGGGACAGAGAGTGAGATCACGGGGAGATTAAAGGGACAGAGAGTGAGATCACGGGGAGATTAAAGGGACAGAGATTGAGATCACGAGGTGGTTAAAGGGACAGAGATTTAGATCACGAGGTGGTTAAAGGGACAGAGAGTGAGATTACGGGGAGTTTATAGGGACAGACAGAGAGATCGCGGGGAGGTTAAGGGGACAGAGTGAGATCATGAGGAGTTTAAAGGGACAGAGAGAGAGATCACGGGGAGGTTAAGGGGACAGAGAGTGAGATCACGGGGAGGTTAACGGGACAGAGTGAGATCACCGAGAGGTTAAAGGGACACAGTGAGATCACGGGGAGGTTCATGGGACAGAGAGTGACATCACGGGGAGGTTAAAAGGAGAGAGAGTGAGATCATGGGGAGGTTAAAGGGTCAGAGTGAGATCACGGGGAGGCTAAACGGACAGAGAGAGAGATCACGGGAAGGTTAAAGGGACAGAGTGTGAGACACGTGGAGGTTAAAGGGACAGATTGAGATCACGGGGAGGTTAAAGGGACAGAGAGAGAGAACACGGGGAGATTAATGTGACAGCGACTGAGATCAAGGGGAGGTTAAAGGGACAGAGAGTGAGATCACGGGGAGGTTAAAGGGACAGAGAGCAACATCACAGGGAGGTTAAAGATACAGAGAGAGAGATCACGGGGAGGTTAAAGGGACAGAGATTGAGTTCACGGGGAGGTTAAAGGGACAGAGATTGAGATCACGGGGAGGTAAAAGGGACAGAGAGAGATCACGGGGAGGTTAAAGGGACAGAGTGATATCACGGGGAAGTTCACGGAACAGAGAGAGAGATCAAGGGGAGGTTAAAGGGACAGAGAGTGAGATCACGGGGAGGTTAAAGGGACAGAGTGATATCACGGGGAAGTTCACGGAACAGAGAGTGAGATCACGGGGAGGTTAAAGATACAGAGAGAGAGATCACGGGGAGGTTAAAGGGACAGAGATTGAGTTCACGGGGAGGTTAAAGGGACAGAGATTGAGATCACGGGGAGGTTAAAGGGACAGAGAGAGATCACGGGGAGGTTAAAGGGACAGAGTGATATCACGGGGAAGTTCACGGAACAGAGAGTGAGATCATGGGGAGGTTAAAGGGACAGAGAGAGAGAACACGGGGAGATTAATGTGACAGCGACAGAGATCACGGGGTGGTTAAAGGGACAGAGAGAGATCACGGGGAGGTTAAAGGGACAGAGAGTGAGATCACGGGGAGGTTTAAAGGACAGAGTGTGAGATCACGGGGAGGTTAAAGGGACAGAGAGAGAGATCACGGGGAGGTGAAAGGGACAGAGACTGAGATCACGGGGAGGTTAAAGGGACAGAGAGTGAGATCACGGGGAGGTTAAAGGGACAGAGTGAGATCACGGGGAGGTTCACGGGACAGAGAGTGACATCACGGGGTGGTTAAAAGGAGAGAGAGAGTGAGATCACGGGGTGGTTAAAGGGACAGAGATCGAGATCACGGGGAGGTTAAAGGGACAGAGAGAGAGATTAAGGGGACATTAAAGAAACAGATTGAGATCACGGGGAGGTTATAAGGACAGAGTGTGACATCACGGGGAGGTTAAAGGGACAGAGAGAGATCACGGGGAGGTTAAAGGGACAGAGAGTGAGTTCACGGGGAGGTTAAAGGGACAGATTGAGATTAGGGGGAGGTTAAAGGGACAGAGAGTGAGATCACGGGGAGGTTAAAGGGACAGAGTGAGATCACGGGGTGGTTAAAGGTACAGAGTGATATCACGGGGAGGTTCACGGGACATAGAATGACATCACGGGGATCTTAAAAGGAGAGAGAGTGAGATCATGGGGAGGTTAAAGGGACAGAGTGAGTTCACGGGGAGGTTAAAGGGACAGAGAGTGAGATCACGGGCAGGTTAAAGGGACAGAGATTGAGATCACGAGGTGGTTAAAGGGACAGAGAGTGAGATTACGGGGAGTTTATAGGGACAGAGAGAGAGATCGCGGGGAGGTTAAGGGGACAGAGTGAGATCATGAGGAGTTTAAAGGGACAGAGTGAGATCACGAGGAGGTTAAAGGGACAGAGAGAGAGATCACGAGGAGTTTAAGGGGACAGAGAGTGAGATCACGGGGAGGTTAAAGGGACAGAGTGAGATCTCGGTGTGGTTAAAGGGGCAGAAAGTGAGATCATGCGGAGGTTAAAGGGACAGAGAGAGAGGTCAAGGGGACATTAAAGAAACAGAGAGTGATATCACTGGGAGGTTATAAGGACAGAGTGTGACATCATGGGGAGGTTTAAGGGACAGAGTGTGAGATCACGGGGAGGTTTAAGGGACAGAGAGCAACATCACGGGGAGGTTAAAGGGACAGAGAGTGAGATCACGGGGAGGTTAAAGGGATAGTGACTGAGATCACAGGGAGGTTAAAGGGACAGAGAGTGAGATCACAGGGAGGTTAAAGGGACAGATTGAGATTACGGGGAGGTTAAAGGGACAGAGAGTGAGATCACGGGGAGGTTAAAGGGACAGAGAGTGAGATCACGGGGAGATTAAAGGGACAGAGATTGAGATCACGAGGTGGTTAAAGGGACAGAGAGTGAGATTACGGGGAGTTTATAGGGACAGACAGAGAGATCGCGGGGAGGTTAAGGGGACAGAGTGAGATCATGAGGAGTTTAAAGGGACAGAGAGATCACGGGGAGGTTAAGGGGACAGAGAGTGAGATCACGGGGAGGTTAACGGGACAGAGTGAGATCACCGAGAGGTTAAAGGGACACAGTGAGATCACGGGGAGGTTCATGGGACAGAGAGTGACATCACGGGGAGGTTAAAAGGAGAGAGAGTGAGATCATGGGGAGGTTAAAGGGTCAGAGTGAGATCACGGGGAGGCTAAAGGGACAGAGAGAGAGATCACGGGAAGGTTAAAGGGACAGAGTGTGAGACACGTGGAGGTTAAAGGGACAGATAGAGATCACGGGGAGGTTAAAGGGACAGAGAGAGAGAACACGGGGAGATTAATGTGACAGCGACTGAGATCAAGGGAAGGTTAAAGGGACAGAGAGTGAGATCACGGGGAGGTTCACGGAACAGAGAGTGAGATCACGGGGAGGTTAAAGATACAGAGAGAGAGATCACGGGGAGGTTAAAGGGACAGAGATTGAGTTCACGGGGAGGTTAAAGGGACAGAGATTGAGATCACGGGGAGGTTAAAGGGACAGAGAGAGATCACGGGGAGGTTAAAGGGACAGAGTGATATCACGGGGAAGTTCACGGAACAGAGAGTGAGATCATGGGGAGGTTAAAGGGACAGAGAGAGAGAACACGGGGAGATTAATGTGACAGCGACAGAGATCACGGGGTGGTTAAAGGGACAGAGAGAGATCACGGGGAGGTTAAAGGGACAGAGAGTGAGATCACGGGGAGGTTTAAAGGACAGAGTGTGAGATCACGGGGAGGTTAAAGGGACAGAGAGAGAGATCACGGGGAGGTGAAAGGGACAGAGACTGAGATCACGGGGAGGTTAAAGGGACAGAAAGTGAGATCACGGGGAGGTTAAAGGGACAGAGTGAGATCACGGGGAGGTTCACGGGACAGAGAGTGACATCACGGGGTGGTTAAAAGGAGAGAGAGTGAGATTACGGGGAGTTTAAAGGGACAGAGATCGAGATCACGGGGAGGTTAAAGGGACAGAGAGAGAGATTAAGGGGACATTAAAGAAACAGATTGAGATCACGGGGAGGTTATAAGGACAGAGTGTGACATCACGGGGAGGTTAAAGGGACAGAGAGAGATCACGGGGAGGTTAAAGGGACAGAGAGTGAGTTCACGGGGAGGTTAAAGGGACAGATTGAGATTACGGGGAGGTTAAAGGGACAGAGAGTGAGATCACGGGGAGGTTAAAGGGACAGAGTGAGATCACGGGGTGGTTAAAGGTACAGAGTGATATCACGGGGAGGTTCACGGGACATAGAATGACATCACGGGGATCTTAAAAGGAGAGAGAGTGAGATCATGGGGAGGTTAAAGGGACAGAGTGAGTTCACGGGGAGGTTAAAGGGACAGAGAGTGAGATCACGGGCAGGTTAAAGGGACAGAGATTGAGATCACGAGGTGGTTAAAGGGACAGAGATTGAGATCATGAGGTGGTTAAAGGGACAGAGAGTGAGATTACGGGGAGTTTACAGGGACAGAGAGAGAGATCGCGGGGAGGTTAAGGGGACAGAGTGAGATCATGAGGAGTTTAAAGGGACAGAGTGAGATCACGAGGAGGTTAAAGGGACAGAGAGAGAGATCACGAGGAGTTTAAGGGGACAGAGAGTGAGATCACGGGGAGGTTAAAGGGACAGAGTGAGATCTCGGTGGGTTAAAGGGGCAGAAAGTGAGATCATGCGGAGGTTAAAGGGACAGAGAGAGAGGTCAAGGGGACATTAAAGAAACAGAGAGTGATATCACTGGGAGGTTATAAGGACAGAGTGTGACATCACGGGGAGGTTTAAGGGACAGAGTGTGAGATCACGGGGAGGTTTAAGGGACAGAGAGCAACATCACGGGGAGGTTAAAGGGACAGAGAGTGAGATCACGGGGAGGTTAAAGGGATAGTGACTGAGATCACAGGGAGGTTAAAGGGACAGAGAGTGAGATCACGGGGAGGTTAAAGGGACAGAGAGTGAGATCACGGGGAGGTTAAAGGGACAGAGTGAGTTCACGGGGTGGTTAAAGGTACAGAGTGATATCACGGGGAGGTTCACGGGACAGAGAGTGACATCACGGGGATGTTAAAAGAAGAGAGAGTGAGATCATGGGGAGGTAAAAGGGACAGAGTGAGATCACGGGGAGGTTAAAGGGACAGATTGAGATCACGGGGAGGTTAAAGGGACAGATTGAGATCACGGGGAGGTTAAAGGGACAGATTGAGATCACGGGGAGGTTAAAGGGACAGAGAGAGAGAACACGGGGAGATTAATGTGACAGCGACTGAGATCTCGGGGAGGTTAAAGAGACAGAGAGAGAGATCAAGGGGAGGTAAAAGGGACAGATTGAGATTACGGGGAGGTTAAAGGGACAGAGAGTGAGATCACGAGGAGGTAAAAGGGACAGAGTGAGATCACGGGGAGGTTAGAGGGACAGAGAGTGAGATCACGAGGAAGTTAAAGGGACAGAGAGAGAGATCACGGGGAGGTTAAAGGGACAGAGTGAGATCACGGGGAGGTTAAAGGGACAGAGTGATATCACGGGGAGGTTCACGGGACAGAGAGTGAGATCATGGGGAGGTTAAAGGGACAGAGAGAGAGAACACGGGGAGATTAATGTGACAGCGACTGAGATCACGGGGAGGTTAAAGGGACAGAGAGTGAGATCACGGGGAGGTTAAAGGGACAGAGAGCAACAGCACGGGGAGGTTAAAGGGACAGAGAGAGAGATCACGGGGAGGTTAAAGGGACATAGAGTGAGATCACAGGGAGGTTAAAGGGACAGAGAGAGAGATCACGGGTAGGTTAAAGGGAAATAGAGTGAGATCACGGGGAGGTTAAAGGGACAGAGTTAAATTACGGGGAGGTTAAAGGGACAGAGATTGAGATCACTGGGAGGTTAAAGGGACATAGAGTGAGATCACGGGGAGGTTAAAAGGGACAGAGAGTGATCACGGGGAGGTTATTGGGACAGAGTGTGAGATCACGGGGAGGTTAAAGGGACAGAGAGTGAGATCACGGGGAGGATAATGGAACAAGAGAGTTTGATCACGGGTAGGTTAAAGGGACATTGCGAGATCACGTGGAGTTTAAAGGGACAAAGAAAGATCACGAGGAGTAAAAAGGGACAGAGTGAGATCACGGGGAGGTTAGAGGGATAGAGAGTGAGTTCACGAGGAGGTTAAAGGGAGAGAGTGAGATCACGAGGAGGTTAAAGGGACTGAGAGTGAGATCACGGGGAGTTTAAAGGGACAGAGCGAGATCACGGGGAGGTTAAAGTGACAGTGAGATTACGGGGAAGTTAAAGGGACAGAGAGAGAGGTCACGGGGAGGATAATGGAACAGAGAGTTTGATCACGGGGAGGTTAAAGGGACATTGCGAGATCACGGGGAGTTTAAAGGGACAAAGAAAGATCACGAGGAGGTAAAAGGGACAGAGTGAGATCACGGGGAGGTTAGAGGGACAGAGAGTGAGTTCACGAGGAGATTAAAGGGAATGAGACTGAGATCACGGGGAGGATAAAGGGACTGAGAGTGAGATCACGGGGAGGATAAAGGGACTGAGAGTGAGATCACGGGGAGGTTAAAGGGACTGAGAGTGAGATCACGGGGAGGTTAAAGGGGCAGAGACAGATCACGGGCAGGTTAAAGGGACAGCGAGAGAGATCACGGGGAGGTTAAAGGGAAAGAGATTTAGATCACTGGGAGGTTAAACGGACAGAGATGGATCGCGGGGAGGTTAAAGGGACAGAGTGAGATCACGGAAAGTTTAAAGGGACAGAGTGAGATTACGAGAAGGTTAAAGCGACATAGTGACATCACGGGGAGGTTAAAGGGACAGAGAGTGAGATCAAGGTTTGGTAAAAGGGTCAGAGAGTGAGATCCCTGGGAGGTTATAGGGACAGAGTGAGATCACGTGGAGGTTAAAGGGACAGAGTGAGATCACGGGGAGGATAAAGGGACTGAAAGTGAGATCACGGGGAGGTTAAAGGGACAGAGAGAGAGGTCACGGGGAAATTAAAGCGACTGAGTGAGATTACGGGGAGGTTAAAGGGACAGAGAGAGAGGTCACGGGGAAATTAAACGGATAGAGTGAGATCACTGGGAGGTTAAAGGGACATAGAGTGAGATCATGGGGAGGTTAAAGGGACAGAGAGTGAGATCAAGGGGAGGTTAAAGGGACAGCCAGTGAGATCACGGTTTGGTAAAAGGGTCAGAGAGTGAGATCACGGGGAGGGGAAAGGGACAGACAGTGAGATCACTGGGAGGTTAAAGGGACATAGAGTGAGATCACGGGGAGGTTAAAGGGACAGAGAGAGAGATCACGGGTAGGTTAAAGGGACATAGAGTGAGATCACGGGGAGGTTAAAGGGACAGAGTTAAATTACGGGGAGGTTAAAGGGACAGAGATTGAGATCACTGGGAGGTTAAAGGGACATAGAGTGAGATCACGGGGAGGTTAAAGGGACAGAGATTGAGATCGCTGGGAGGTTAAAGGGACAGAGAGTGATCACGGGGAGGTTAATGGGACAGAGAGTGAGATCACGGGGAGGTTAAAGGGACAGAGAGTGCGATCACGGGGAGGTTAAATGGACAGAGAGTGAGATCACGGGGTGGTTAAAGGGACAGGGACAGATCACGGGCAGTTTAAAGGGACAGAGAAAGAGTTCATGGGGAGGTTAATGGGACAGATAGTGAGATCACCGGGAGGTTAAAGGGACAGAGAGTGAGATCACGGGGAGGTTAAAGTGACAGAGTGAGATTACGGGGAAGTTAAAGGGACAGAGAGAGAGGTCACGGGGACATTAAAGGGACAGAGTGAGATCACGGGGAGGTTAAAGGGACAGAGTGAGATCACGGGGAGGATAATGGAACAGAGAGTTTGATCACGGGGAGGTTAAAGGGACATTGCGAGATCACGGGAAGTTTAAAGGGACAAAGTAAGATCACGAGGAGGTAAAAGGGACAGTGTGAGATCACGGGGAGGTTAGAGGGACAGAGAGAGAGATCACGGGGAGGTTAAAGTTAAAGAGAGTTAGATCACTGGGAGGTTAAGCGGACAGAGATGGATCACGGGGAGGTTAAAGGGACAGAGTGAGATCATGGGAAGTTTAAAGGGACAGAGTGACATCACGAGGAGGTTAAAGCGACAGAGTGAGATCACGGTTTGGTAAAAGGGTCAGAGAGTGAGATCATGGGGTGGTTAAAGGGACAGAGTGAGATCATGGGGAGGTTCAAGGGACTGAGAGTGAGATCACGGGGAGGTTAAAGGGTCAGAGAGTGAGATCACGGCGAGGTTAAAGGGACAGAGTGAGTTCACGGGGAGGTTAAAGGGACAGAGAGTGAGATCACGAGGAGGTGAATGGGACAGAGAATGAGATCACGTGGAGGTTAAAGGGACAGAGTGAGATCACGGGGAGGTTAAACGGACAGAGAGTGAGATCACGAGGAGGTGAAAGGGACAGAGAGTGAGATCCCGGGGAGGTTAAAGGGACAGAGTGAGATCACGTGGAGGTTAAAGGTACTGAAAGTGAGATCACGGGGAGGTTAAAGGGACAGAGAGAGAGGTCACGGAAAAATTAAAGGGACAGAGTGAGATTACGGGGAGGTAAAAGGGACAGAGTGAGATCACGGGGAGGTTAAAGGGACAGAGAGTGAGATCACGAGAAGGTGAATGGGACAGAGAATGAGATCACGTGGAGGTTAAAGGGACAGAGTGAGATCACGGGGAGGTTAAACGGACAGAGAGTGAGATCACGAGGAGGTGAAAGGGACAGAGAGTGAGATCCCGGGGAGGTTAAAGGGACAGAGTGAGATCACGTGGAGGTTAAAGGGACTGAAAGTGAGATCACGGGGAGGTTAAAGGGACAGAGAGAGAGAGATCACGGGGAAGTTAAAGGGACAGTGTTAAATTACGGGGAGGTGAAATGGACAGCGATTGAGATCACTGGGAGGTTAAAGGGACAGAGTGAGATCACGGAAAGTTTAAAGGGACAGAGTGAGATTACGAGAAGGTTAAAGCGACATAGTGACATCACGGGGAGGTTAAAGGGACAGAGAGTGAGTTCACGAGGATGTTAAAGGGTGAGAGTGAGAACACGGGGAGGTTAAAGGGACAGAGAGTGAGATCAAGGTTTGGTAAAAGGGTCAGAGAGTGAGATCACGGGGTGGTTAAAGGGACAGAGTGAGATCACGTGGAGGTTAAAGGGACAGAGAGTGAGATCCCGGGGAGGTTATAGGGACAGAGTGAGATCACGTGGAGGTTAAAGGGACAGAGTGAGATCACGGGGAGGATAAAGGGACTGAAAGTGAGATCACGGGGAGGTTAAAGGGACAGAGAGAGAGGTCACGGGGAAAATAAAGCGACTGAGTGAGATTACGGGGAGGTTAAAGGGACAGAGAGAGAGGTCACGGGGAAATTAAAAGGTTAGAGTGAGATCACTGGGAGGTTAAAGGGACAGAGAGTGAGATCAAGGTTTGGTAAAAGGGTCAGAGAGTGAGATCACGGGGTGGTTAAAGGCACAGCGAGAGAGATCACGGGGAGGTTAAAGGGAAAGAGATTTAGATCACTGGGAGGTTAAACGGACAGAGATGGATCGCGGGGAGGTTAAAGGGACAGAGTGAGATCACGGAAAGTTTAAAGGGACAGAGTGAGATTACGAGAAGGTTAAAGCGACATAGTGACATCACGGGGAGGTTAAAGGGACAGAGAGTGAGTTCACGAGGATGTTAAAGGGTGAGAGTGAGATCACGGGGAGGTTAAAGGGACAGAGAGTGAGATCAAGGTTTGGTAAAAGGGTCAGAGAGTGAGATCACGGGGTGGTTAAAGGGACAGAGTGAGATCACGTGGAGGTTAAAGGGACAGAGAGTGAGATCCCGGGGAGGTTATAGGGACAGAGTGAGATCACGTGGAGGTTAAAGGGACAGAGTGAGATCACGGGGAGGATAAAGGGACTGAAAGTGAGATCACGGGGAGGTTAAAGGGACAGAGAGAGAGGTCACGGGGAAAATAAAGCGACTGAGTGAGATTACGGGGAGGTTAAAGGGACAGAGAGAGAGGTCACGGGGAAATTAAAAGGTTAGAGTGAGATCACTGGGAGGTTAAAGGGACATAGAGTGAGATCATGGGGAGGTTAAAGGGACAGAGAGTGAGATCACGGGGAGGTTAAAGGGACAGAGTGAGACCACAGGGAGGTTAAGGGACAGAGAGTGAGATCAAGGGGAGGTTAAAGAGACAGCGAGTGAGATCACGGTTTAGTAAAAGGGTCAGAGAGTGAGATCACGGGGTGGTTAAAGGGACAGAGAGTGAGATCACGAGGAGGTGAAAATGACAGAGAGTGAGATCCCGGGGAGGTTAAAGGGACAGAGTGAGATCACGGGGAGGTTAAAGGGACAGAGTGAGATCACAGGGAGGTTAAAGGGACATAGAGTGAGATCACGGGGAGGTTAAAGGGACAGAGAGAGAGATCACGGGTAGGTTAAAGGGACAAAGAGTGAGATCACGGGGAGGTTAAAGGGAAAGAGTTAAATTACGGGGAGGTTAAAGGGACATAGATTGAGATCACGGGGAGGTTAAAGGGACATAGAGTGAGATCACGGGGAGGTTAAAGGGACAGAGATTGAGATCACTGGGAGGTTAAAGGGACAGAGAGTGATCACGGGGAGGTTAAAGGGACAGAGAGTGAGATCACGGGGAGGTTAAATGGTCAGAGAGTGAGATCACGGGGTGGTTAAAGGGACAGGGACAGATCACGGGCAGGTTAAAAGGACAGAGAGAGAGTTCATGGGGAGGTTAATGGGACAGATAGTGAGATCACGGGGAGGTTAATGGGACAGAGTGATATCACGGGGAGGTTAATGGGACAGAGTTATATGACGGGGAGGTTAAAGGGACAGATAGCGAGATCTCGGGGAGGTTAAAGGGACAGAGAGTGAGATCACGGGGAGGTTGAAGGGACAGAAATTGAGATCACGGGGAGGTTAATGGGACAGAGTGAGATCACGGGCAGCTTAAAGAGACAGAGTGAAATCATAGGAAGGTTAAAGGGACAGAGAAAGAGATCACGGTGAAGTTAAAGGGACAGAGAGTCTGATCATGGGCAGGTTAAATGGACAGAGCGAGAGATCACGAGTGTTTACAGGGACAGTGAGTGAGATCACGGGGAGTTTAAAGGGAGAGAGAGAGAGATCACGCGGAGGTTAAAGGTACAGAGAGTGAGATCACGGGGTGGTTAAATGTACAGGGGCAGATCACGGGGAGTTTAAAGGGACAGAGTGAGATCACGAGGAGGTTAAAGGGAGAGAGTGAGATCACGAGGAGGTTAAAGGGACAGAGTGAGATCACGGGGAGTATAAATGGACAGAGAGTGAGATCACGGTTTGGTTCAAGAGACAGAGTTATTTCACGAGGAGTTTAAAGGGACAGAGTGACATCATGGAGAGGTTAAACGGACAGAGAGTGAGATCACAGTGATTTAAAAGGACAGAATGAAATCACCATGAGTTTAAAGGGACAGAGTGAGATCACGGGGAGGTTAAAGTGACAGTGAGATCACGGGGAGGTTAAAGGGACAGAGAGTGAGATCACGGGGAGGATAATGGAACAGAGAGTTTGATCACGGGGAGGTTAAAGGGACATTGCGAGATCACGGGAAGTTTAAAGGGACAAAGAAAGATCACGAGGAGGTAAAAGGGACAGTGTGAGATCACGGGGAGCTTTGAGGGACAGAGAGTGAGATCACGGGGAGGTTAAAGGGACTGAGAGTGAGATCACGGGGAGGTTAAAGGCACAGAGAGAGAGGTCACGGGGAAATTAAAGCGACTGAGTGAGATTACGGGGAGGTTAAAGGGACAGAGAGAGAGGTCACGGGGAAATTAAAGGGATAGAGTGAGATCACTGGGAGGTTAAAGGGACATAGAGTGAGATCACGGGGAGGTTAAAGGGACAGAGTGAGATCACAGGGAGGTTAAGGGACAGAGAGTGAGATCAAGGGGAGGTTAAAGGGACAGCGAGTGAGATCACGGTTTGGTAAAAGGGTCAGAGAGTGAGATCACGGGGTGGTTAAAGGGACAGAGAGTGAGATCACGAGGAGGTGAAAATGACAGAGTGAGATCCCGGGGAGGTTATAGGGACAGAATGAGATCACGTGGAGGTTAAAGGGACAGAGTGAGATCACGGGGAGGTTAAAGGGACAGAGAGAGAGGTCACGGGGAAATTAAAGGGACTGAGTGAGATTACGGGGAGGTTAAAGGGACAGAGAGAGAGGTTCGGGGAAATTAAAGGGACAGAGTGAGATCACTGGGAGGTTAAAGGGACATAGAGTGAGATCACGGGGAGGTTAAAGGGACAGAGATTGAGATCACTGGGAGGTTAAAGGGACAGAGTGAGATCACTGGGAGGTTAAAGGGACATAGAGTGAGATCACTGGGAGGTTAAAGGGGCATAGAGTGAGATCACAGGGAGGTTAAAGGGACAGAGAGAGAGATCACGGGTAGGTTAAAGGGACATAGAGTGAGATCACGGGGGGGTTAAAGGGACAGAGTTAAATTACGGGGAGGTTAAAGGGACAGAGATTGAGATCACTGGGAGGTTAAAGGGACATAGAGTGAGATCACGGGGAGGTTAAAAGGGACAGAGAGTGATCACGGGGAGGTTATTGGGACAGAGTGTGAGATCACGGGGAGGTTAAAGGGACAGAGAGTGAGATCACGGGGAGGATAATGGAACAAGAGAGTTTGATCACGGGAAGGTTAAAGGGACATTGCGAGATCACGTGGAGTTTAAAGGGACAAAGAAAGATCACGAGGAATAAAAAGGGACAGAGTGAGATCACGGGGAGGTTAGAGGGATAGAGAGTGAGTTCACGAGGAGGTTAAAGGGACAGAGTGAGATCACGAGGAGGTTAAAGGGACTGAGAGTGAGATCACGGGGAGGTTAAAGGGACATTGCGAGATCACGGGGAGTTTAAAGGGACAAAGAAAGATCACGAGGAGGTAAAAGGGACAGAGTGAGATCACGGGGAGGTTAGAGGGACAGAGAGTGAGTTCACGAGGAGATTAAAGGGACTGAGACTGAGATCACGGGGAGGATAAAGGGACTGAGAGTGAGATCACGGGGAGGATAAAGGGACTGAGAGTGAGATCAAGGGGAGGTTAAAGGGACTGAGAGTGAGATCACGGGGAGGTTAAAGGGGCAGAGACAGATCACGGTCAGGTTAAAGGGACATCGAGAGAGATCACGGGGAGGGAAAAAGGGACAGAGAGTGAGATCACTGGGACGTTAAACGGACAGAGATGGATCACGGGGAGGTTAAAGGGACAGAGAGAGAGAGAACACGGGGAGGTTAAAGGGACAGCGAGTGAGATCACGGGGTGGTTAAATGGACAGGGGCAGATCACGGGGAGTTTAAAGGGACAGAGTGACATCACGAGGAGTAAAAAGGGACAGAGTGAGATCACGGGGAGGTTAGAGGGATAGAGAGTGAGTTCACGAGGAGGTTAAAGGGACAGAGTGAGATCAAGGGGAGCATAAATGTACAGAGAGTGAGATCACGGTTTGGTTAAAGGGACAGAGAGTGATTTCACGAGTAGTTTAAAGGGACAGAGCGAGATCACGGGGAGGTTAAAGTGACAGTGAGATTCCGGGGAAGTTAAAGGGACAGAGAGAGAGGTCACGGGGACATTAATTGGACAGAGTGAGATCACGGGGAGGTTAAAGGGACATAGAGTGAGATCACGGGGAGGATAATGGAACAAGAGAGTTTGATCACGGGAAGGTTAAAGGGACATTGCGAGATCACGTGGAGTTTAAAGGGACCAAGAAAGATCACGAGGATGTAAAAGGGACAGAGTGAGATCACGGGGAGGTTAGAGGGACAGAGAGTGAGTTCACGAGGAGGTTAAAGGGACAGAGTGAGATTACGGGGAGATTTGAAGGGACAGAGAGTGAGATCACTGGGATGTTGAAGGGACAGAGTGAGATCACGGGGAGGTTAAAGGGACTGAGAGTGAGATCACGGGGAGGTGAAAGGGACAGAGAGTGAGATCACGGGGAGGATAATGGAACAGAGAGTTTGATCACGGGTCGGTTAAAGGGACATTGCGAGATCACGGGAAGTTTAAAGGGACAAAGAAAGATCACGAGGAGGTAAAAGGGACAGTGTTAGATCACGGGGAGGTTAAATGGAGAGAGTGAGATCACGGGGATGTTAAAGGGACAGAGAGAGAGATCACGGGAAGGTTAAAGGGACAGAGTGAGAGATCACGGGGAGGATAAAGGGACATAGAGTGAGATCACGGGGAGGTTAAAGGGACAGAGCTAAATTACGGGGAGGTTAAAGGGACAGAGATTGAGATCACGGGGAGGTTAAAGGGACAGAGAGTGAGATCACGGGGAGATTAAAGGGACAGAGTGAGATTACGGGGAGATTTGAAGGGACAGAGAGTGAGATCACGGGGTGGTTAAAGGGACAGAGAGTGAGATCACGAGGAGGTGAAAATGACAGAGAGTGAGATCCCGGGGAGGTTAAAGGGACAGAGTGAGATCCCGGGGAGGTTAAAGGGACAGAGTGAGATCACGGGGAGGTTAAAGTGACAGTGAGATTCCGGGGAAGTTAAAGGGACAGAGAGAGAGGTCACGGGGACATTAATTGGACAGAGTGAGATCACGGGGAGGTTAAAGGGACATAGAGTGAGATCACGGGGAGGATAATGGAACAAGAGAGTTTGATCACGGGAAGGTTAAAGGGACATTGCGAGATCACGTGGAGTTTAAAGGGACCAAGAAAGATCACGAGGATGTAAAAGGGACAGAGTGAGATCATGGGGAGGTTAGAGGGACAGAGAGTGAGTTCACGAGGAGGTTAAAGGGACAGAGTGAGATTACGGGGAGATTTGAAGGGACAGAGAGTGAGATCACTGGGATGTTGAAGGGACAGAGTGAGATCACGGGGAGGTTAAAGGGACTGAGAGTGAGATCACGGGGAGGTGAAAGGGACAGAGAGTGAGATCACGGGGAGGATAATGGAACAGAGAGTTTGATCACGGGTCGGTTAAAGGGACATTGCGAGATCACGGGAAGTTTAAAGGGACAAAGAAAGATCACGAGGAGGTAAAAGGGACAGTGTTAGATCACGGGGAGGTTAAATGGAGAGAGTGAGATCACGGGGATGTTAAAGGGACAGAGAGAGAGATCACGGGAAGGTTAAAGGGAGAGAGTGAGAGATCACGGGGAGGATAAAGGGACATAGAGTGAGATCACGGGGAGGTTAAAGGGACAGAGCTAAATTACGGGGAGGTTAAAGGGACAGAGATTGAGATCACGGGGAGGTTAAAGGGACAGAGAGTGAGATCACGGGGAGATTAAAGGGACAGACTGAGATTACGGGGAGATTTGAAGGGACAGAGAGTGAGATCACGGGGAGGTTAAAGGGACAGAGAGTGAGATCACGAGGAGGATAAAGGGACTGAGAGTGAGATCACGGGGAGGTTAAAGGGGCAGAGACAGATCACGGGCAGGTTAAAGGGACAGCGAGAGAGATCACTGGGAGGTTAAACGGACAGAGATGGATCGCGGGGAGGTTAAAGGGACAGAGTGAGATCACAGAAAGTTTAAAGGGACAGAGTGAGATTACGAGAAGGTTAAAGCGACATAGTGACATCACGGCGAGGTTAAAGGGACAGAGAGTGAGTTCACGAGGATGTTAAAGGGTGAGAG
Organism: Isurus oxyrinchus; assembly: GCA_026770705.1. Classification (NCBI taxonomy): domain Eukaryota; kingdom Metazoa; phylum Chordata; class Chondrichthyes; order Lamniformes; family Lamnidae; genus Isurus; species Isurus oxyrinchus. The sequence continues at coordinate 271,273 of JANJGN010000490.1, forward strand.
TGAGATCACGGGGAGGTTAAAGGGACAGAGAGAGAGATCACGGGAAGGTTAAAGGGAGAGAGTGAGAGATCACGGGGAGGATAAAGGGACATAGAGTGAGATCACGGGGAGGTTAAAGGGACAGAGCTAAATTACGGGGAGGTTAAAGGGACAGAGATTGAGATCACGGGGAGGTTAAAGGGACAGAGAGTGAGATCACGGGGAGATTAAAGGGACAGAGTGAGATTACGGGGAGATTTGAAGGGACAGAGAGTGAGATCACGGGGAGGTTAAAGGGACAGAGAGTGAGATCACGAGGAGGATAAAGGGACTGAGAGTGAGATCACGGGGAGGTTAAAGGGGCAGAGACAGATCACGGGCAGGTTAAAGGGACAGCGAGAGAGATCACTGGGAGGTTAAACGGACAGAGATGGATCGCGGGGAGGTTAAAGGGACAGAGTGAGATCACAGAAAGTTTAAAGGGACAGAGTGAGATTACGAGAAGGTTAAAGCGACATAGTGACATCACGGCGAGGTTAAAGGGACAGAGAGTGAGTTCACGAGGATGTTAAAGGGTGAGAGTGAGATCACGGGGAGGTTAAAGGGACAGAGAGTGAGATCACGGGGAGGTTAAAGGGACTGAGAGTGAGATCACGGGGAGGTGAAAGGGACAGAGAGTGAGATCACGAGGAGGTTAAAGGGACAGAGAGAGAGATCACGGGGAGGTTAAGGGGACAGAGAGTGAGATCACGGGGAGGTTAAAGGGACAGAGTGAGATCACGGGGAGGTTAAAGGGACAGAGAGTGAGATCACGGGGAGGATAATGGAACAGAGAGTTTGATCACGGGGAGGTTAAAGGGACATTGCGAGATCACGGGAAGTTTAAAGGGACAAAGAAAGATCACGAGGAGGTAAAAGGGACAGTGTGAGATCACGGGGAGCTTTGAGGGACAGAGAGTGAGATCACGGGGAGGTTAAAGGGACTGAGAGTGAGATCACGGGGAGGTTAAAGGCACAGAGAGAGAGGTCACGGGGAAATTAAAGCGACTGAGTGAGATTACGGGGAGGTTAAAGGGACAGAGAGAGAGGTCACGGGGAAATTAAAGGGATAGAGTGAGATCACTGGGAGGTTAAAGGGACATAGAGTGAGATCACGGGGAGGTTAAAGGGACAGAGTGAGATCACAGGGAGGTTAAGGGACAGAGAGTGAGATCAAGGGGAGGTTAAAGGGACAGCGAGTGAGATCACGGTTTGGTAAAAGGGTCAGAGAGTGAGATCACGGGGTGGTTAAAGGGACAGAGAGTGAGATCACGAGGAGGTGAAAATGACAGAGAGTGAGATCCCGGGGAGGTTATAGGGACAGAATGAGATCACGTGGAGGTTAAAGGGACAGAGTGAGATCACGGGGAGGTTAAAGGGACAGAGAGAGAGGTCACGGGGAAATTAAAGGGACTGAGTGAGATTACGGGGAGGTTAAAGGGACAGAGAGAGAGGTTCGGGGAAATTAAAGGGACAGAGTGAGATCACTGGGAGGTTAAAGGGACATAGAGTGAGATCACGGGGAGGTTAAAGGGACAGAGATTGAGATCACTGGGAGGTTAAAGGGACAGAGTGAGATCACTGGGAGGTTAAAGGGACATAGAGTGAGATCACTGGGAGGTTAAAGGGGCATAGAGTGAGATCACAGGGAGGTTAAAGGGACAGAGAGAGAGATCACGGGTAGGTTAAAGGGACATAGAGTGAGATCACGGGGAGGTTAAAGGGACAGAGTTAAATTACGGGGAGGTTAAAGGGACAGAGATTGAGATCACTGGGAGGTTAAAGGGACATAGAGTGAGATCACGGGGAGGTTAAAAGGGACAGAGAGTGATCACGGGGAGGTTATTGGGACAGAGTGTGAGATCACGGGGAGGTTAAAGGGACAGAGAGTGAGATCACGGGGAGGATAATGGAACAAGAGAGTTTGATCACGGGAAGGTTAAAGGGACATTGCGAGATCACGTGGAGTTTAAAGGGACAAAGAAAGATCACGAGGAATAAAAAGGGACAGAGTGAGATCACGGGGAGGTTAGAGGGATAGAGAGTGAGTTCACGAGGAGGTTAAAGGGACAGAGTGAGATCACGAGGAGGTTAAAGGGACTGAGAGTGAGATCACGGGGAGGTTAAAGGGACATTGCGAGATCACGGGGAGTTTAAAGGGACAAAGAAAGATCACGAGGAGGTAAAAGGGACAGAGTGAGATCACGGGGAGGTTAGAGGGACAGAGAGTGAGTTCACGAGGAGATTAAAGGGACTGAGACTGAGATCACGGGGAGGATAAAGGGACTGAGAGTGAGATCACGGGGAGGATAAAGGGACTGAGAGTGAGATCAAGGGGAGGTTAAAGGGACTGAGAGTGAGATCACGGGGAGGTTAAAGGGGCAGAGACAGATCACGGTCAGGTTAAAGGGACATCGAGAGAGATCACGGGGAGGGAAAAAGGGACAGAGAGTGAGATCACTGGGACGTTAAACGGACAGAGATGGATCACGGGGAGGTTAAAGGGACAGAGAGAGAGAGAACACGGGGAGGTTAAAGGGACAGCGAGTGAGATCACGGGGTGGTTAAATGGACAGGGGCAGATCACGGGGAGTTTAAAGGGACAGAGTGACATCACGAGGAGTAAAAAGGGACAGAGTGAGATCACGGGGAGGTTAGAGGGATAGAGAGTGAGTTCACGAGGAGGTTAAAGGGACAGAGTGAGATCAAGGGGAGCATAAATGTACAGAGAGTGAGATCACGGTTTGGTTAAAGGGACAGAGAGTGATTTCACGAGTAGTTTAAAGGGACAGAGCGAGATCACGGGGAGGTTAAAGTGACAGTGAGATTCCGGGGAAGTTAAAGGGACAGAGAGAGAGGTCACGGGGACATTAATTGGACAGAGTGAGATCACGGGGAGGTTAAAGGGACATAGAGTGAGATCACGGGGAGGATAATGGAACAAGAGAGTTTGATCACGGGAAGGTTAAAGGGACATTGCGAGATCACGTGGAGTTTAAAGGGACCAAGAAAGATCACGAGGATGTAAAAGGGACAGAGTGAGATCACGGGGAGGTTAGAGGGACAGAGAGTGAGTTCACGAGGAGGTTAAAGGGACAGAGTGAGATTACGGGGAGATTTGAAGGGACAGAGAGTGAGATCACTGGGATGTTGAAGGGACAGAGTGAGATCACGGGGAGGTTAAAGGGACTGAGAGTGAGATCACGGGGAGGTGAAAGGGACAGAGAGTTTGATCACGGGTCGGTTAAAGGGACATTGCGAGATCACGGGAAGTTTAAAGGGACAAAGAAAGATCACGAGGAGGTAAAAGGGACAGTGTTAGATCACGGGGAGGTTAAATGGAGAGAGTGAGATCACGGGGATGTTAAAGGGACAGAGAGAGAGATCACGGGAAGGTTAAAGGGACAGAGTGAGAGATCACGGGGAGGATAAAGGGACATAGAGTGAGATCACGGGGAGGTTAAAGGGACAGAGCTAAATTACGGGGAGGTTAAAGGGACAGAGATTGAGATCACGGGGAGGTTAAAGGGACAGAGAGTGAGATCACGGGGAGATTAAAGGGACAGAGTGAGATTACGGGGAGATTTGAAGGGACAGAGAGTGAGATCACGGGGTGGTTAAAGGGACAGAGAGTGAGATCACGAGGAGGTGAAAATGACAGAGAGTGAGATCCCGGGGAGGTTAAAGGGACAGAGTGAGATCCCGGGGAGGTTAAAGGGACAGAGTGAGATCACGGGGAGGTTAAAGTGACAGTGAGATTCCGGGGAAGTTAAAGGGACAGAGAGAGAGGTCACGGGGACATTAATTGGACAGAGTGAGATCACGGGGAGGTTAAAGGGACATAGAGTGAGATCACGGGGAGGATAATGGAACAAGAGAGTTTGATCACGGGAAGGTTAAAGGGACATTGCGAGATCACGTGGAGTTTAAAGGGACCAAGAAAGATCACGAGGATGTAAAAGGGACAGAGTGAGATCACGGGGAGGTTAGAGGGACAGAGAGTGAGTTCACGAGGAGGTTAAAGGGACAGAGTGAGATTACGGGGAGATTTGAAGGGACAGAGAGTGAGATCACTGGGATGTTGAAGGGACAGAGTGAGATCACGGGGAGGTTAAAGGGACTGAGAGTGAGATCACGGGGAGGTGAAAGGGACAGAGAGTGAGATCACGGGGAGGATAATGGAACAGAGAGTTTGATCACGGGTCGGTTAAAGGGACATTGCGAGATCACGGGAAGTTTAAAGGGACAAAGAAAGATCACGAGGAGGTAAAAGGGACAGTGTTAGATCACGGGGAGGTTAAATGGAGAGAGTGAGATCACGGGGATGTTAAAGGGACAGAGAGAGAGATCACGGGAAGGTTAAAGGGACAGAGTGAGAGATCACGGGGAGGATAAAGGGACATAGAGTGAGATCACGGGGAGGTTAAAGGGACAGAGCTAAATTACGGGGAGGTTAAAGGGACAGAGATTGAGATCACGGGGAGGTTAAAGGGACAGAGAGTGAGATCACGGGGAGATTAAAGGGACAGAGTGAGATTACGGGGAGATTTGAAGGGACAGAGAGTGAGATCACGGGGAGGTTAAAGGGACATAGAGTGAGATCACGAGGAGGATAAAGGGACTGAGAGTGAGATCACGGGGAGGTTAAAGGGGCAGAGACAGATCACGGGCAGGTTAAAGGGACAGCGAGAGAGATCACTGGGAGGTTAAACGGACAGAGATGGATCGCGGGGAGGTTAAAGGGACAGAGTGAGATCACAGAAAGTTTAAAGGGACAGAGTGAGATTACGAGAAGGTTAAAGCGACATAGTGACATCACGGCGAGGTTAAAGGGACAGAGAGTGAGTTCACGAGGATGTTAAAGGGTGAGAGTGAGATCACGGGGAGGTTAAAGGGACAGAGAGAGAGATCACGGGAAGGTTAAAGGGAGAGAGTGAGAGATCACGGGGAGGATAAAGGGACATAGAGTGAGATCACGGGGAGGTTAAAGGGACAGAGCTAAATTACGGGGAGGTTAAAGGGACAGAGATTGAGATCACGGGGAGGTTAAAGGGACAGAGAGTGAGATCACGGGGAGATTAAAGGGACAGAGTGAGATTACGGGGAGATTTGAAGGGACAGAGAGTGAGATCACGGGGAGGTTAAAGGGACAGAGAGTGAGATCACGAGGAGGATAAAGGGACTGAGAGTGAGATCACGGGGAGGTTAAAGGGGCAGAGACAGATCACGGGCAGGTTAAAGGGACAGCGAGAGAGATCACTGGGAGGTTAAACGGACAGAGATGGATCGCGGGGAGGTTAAAGGGACAGAGTGAGATCACAGAAAGTTTAAAGGGACAGAGTGAGATTACGAGAAGGTTAAAGCGACATAGTGACATCACGGCGAGGTTAAAGGGACAGAGAGTGAGTTCACGAGGATGTTAAAGGGTGAGAGTGAGATCACGGGGAGGTTAAAGGGACAGAGAGTGAGATCACGGGGAGGTTAAAGGGACTGAGAGTGAGATCACGGGGAGGTGAAAGGGACAGAGAGTGAGATCACGAGGAGGTTAAAGGGACAGAGAGAGAGATCACGGGGAGGTTAAGGGGACAGAGAGTGAGATCACGGGGAGGTTAAAGGGACAGAGTGAGATCACGGGGAGGTTAAAGGGACAGAGAGTGAGATCACGGGGAGGATAATGGAACAGAGAGTTTGATCACGGGGAGGTTAAAGGGACATTGCGAGATCACGGGAAGTTTAAAGGGACAAAGAAAGATCACGAGGAGGTAAAAGGGACAGTGTGAGATCACGGGGAGCTTTGAGGGACAGAGAGTGAGATCACGGGGAGGTTAAAGGGACTGAGAGTGAGATCACGGGGAGGTTAAAGGCACAGAGAGAGAGGTCACGGGGAAATTAAAGCGACTGAGTGAGATTACGGGGAGGTTAAAGGGACAGAGAGAGAGGTCACGGGGAAATTAAAGGGATAGAGTGAGATCACTGGGAGGTTAAAGGGACATAGAGTGAGATCACGGGGAGGTTAAAGGGACAGAGTGAGATCACAGGGAGGTTAAGGGACAGAGAGTGAGATCAAGGGGAGGTTAAAGGGACAGCGAGTGAGATCACGGTTTGGTAAAAGGGTCAGAGAGTGAGATCACGGGGTGGTTAAAGGGACAGAGAGTGAGATCACGAGGAGGTGAAAATGACAGAGAGTGAGATCCCGGGGAGGTTATAGGGACAGAATGAGATCACGTGGAGGTTAAAGGGACAGAGTGAGATCACGGGGAGGTTAAAGGGACAGAGAGAGAGGTCACGGGGAAATTAAAGGGACTGAGTGAGATTACGGGGAGGTTAAAGGGACAGAGAGAGAGGTTCGGGGAAATTAAAGGGACAGAGTGAGATCACTGGGAGGTTAAAGGGACATAGAGTGAGATCACGGGGAGGTTAAAGGGACAGAGATTGAGATCACTGGGAGGTTAAAGGGACAGAGTGAGATCACTGGGAGGTTAAAGGGACATAGAGTGAGATCACTGGGAGGTTAAAGGGGCATAGAGTGAGATCACAGGGAGGTTAAAGGGACAGAGAGAGAGATCACGGGTAGGTTAAAGGGACATAGAGTGAGATCACGGGGAGGTTAAAGGGACAGAGTTAAATTACGGGGAGGTTAAAGGGACAGAGATTGAGATCACTGGGAGGTTAAAGGGACATAGAGTGAGATCACGGGGAGGTTAAAAGGGACAGAGAGTGATCACGGGGAGGTTATTGGGACAGAGTGTGAGATCACGGGGAGGTTAAAGGGACAGAGAGTGAGATCACGGGGAGGATAATGGAACAAGAGAGTTTGATCACGGGAAGGTTAAAGGGACATTGCGAGATCACGTGGAGTTTAAAGGGACAAAGAAAGATCACGAGGAATAAAAAGGGACAGAGTGAGATCACGGGGAGGTTAGAGGGATAGAGAGTGAGTTCACGAGGAGGTTAAAGGGACAGAGTGAGATCACGAGGAGGTTAAAGGGACTGAGAGTGAGATCACGGGGAGGTTAAAGGGACATTGCGAGATCACGGGGAGTTTAAAGGGACAAAGAAAGATCACGAGGAGGTAAAAGGGACAGAGTGAGATCACGGGGAGGTTAGAGGGACAGAGAGTGAGTTCACGAGGAGATTAAAGGGACTGAGACTGAGATCACGGGGAGGATAAAGGGACTGAGAGTGAGATCACGGGGAGGATAAAGGGACTGAGAGTGAGATCAAGGGGAGGTTAAAGGGACTGAGAGTGAGATCACGGGGAGGTTAAAGGGGCAGAGACAGATCACGGTCAGGTTAAAGGGACATCGAGAGAGATCACGGGGAGGGAAAAAGGGACAGAGAGTGAGATCACTGGGACGTTAAACGGACAGAGATGGATCACGGGGAGGTTAAAGGGACAGAGAGAGAGAGAACACGGGGAGGTTAAAGGGACAGCGAGTGAGATCACGGGGTGGTTAAATGGACAGGGGCAGATCACGGGGAGTTTAAAGGGACAGAGTGACATCACGAGGAGTAAAAAGGGACAGAGTGAGATCACGGGGAGGTTAGAGGGATAGAGAGTGAGTTCACGAGGAGGTTAAAGGGACAGAGTGAGATCAAGGGGAGCATAAATGTACAGAGAGTGAGATCACGGTTTGGTTAAAGGGACAGAGAGTGATTTCACGAGTAGTTTAAAGGGACAGAGCGAGATCACGGGGAGGTTAAAGTGACAGTGAGATTCCGGGGAAGTTAAAGGGACAGAGAGAGAGGTCACGGGGACATTAATTGGACAGAGTGAGATCACGGGGAGGTTAAAGGGACATAGAGTGAGATCACGGGGAGGATAATGGAACAAGAGAGTTTGATCACGGGAAGGTTAAAGGGACATTGCGAGATCACGTGGAGTTTAAAGGGACCAAGAAAGATCACGAGGATGTAAAAGGGACAGAGTGAGATCACGGGGAGGTTAGAGGGACAGAGAGTGAGTTCACGAGGAGGTTAAAGGGACAGAGTGAGATTACGGGGAGATTTGAAGGGACAGAGAGTGAGATCACTGGGATGTTGAAGGGACAGAGTGAGATCACGGGGAGGTTAAAGGGACTGAGAGTGAGATCACGGGGAGGTGAAAGGGACAGAGAGTGAGATCACGGGGAGGATAATGGAACAGAGAGTTTGATCACGGGTCGGTTAAAGGGACATTGCGAGATCACGGGAAGTTTAAAGGGACAAAGAAAGATCACGAGGAGGTAAAAGGGACAGTGTTAGATCACGGGGAGGTTAAATGGAGAGAGTGAGATCACGGGGATGTTAAAGGGACAGAGAGAGAGATCACGGGAAGGTTAAAGGGACAGAGTGAGAGATCACGGGGAGGATAAAGGGACATAGAGTGAGATCACGGGGAGGTTAAAGGGACAGAGCTAAATTACGGGGAGGTTAAAGGGACAGAGATTGAGATCACGGGGAGGTTAAAGGGACAGAGAGTGAGATCACGGGGAGATTAAAGGGACAGAGTGAGATTACGGGGAGATTTGAAGGGACAGAGAGTGAGATCACGGGGTGGTTAAAGGGACAGAGAGTGAGATCACGAGGAGGTGAAAATGACAGAGAGTGAGATCCCGGGGAGGTTAAAGGGACAGAGTGAGATCCCGGGGAGGTTAAAGGGACAGAGTGAGATCACGGGGAGGTTAAAGTGACAGTGAGATTCCGGGGAAGTTAAAGGGACAGAGAGAGAGGTCACGGGGACATTAATTGGACAGAGTGAGATCACGGGGAGGTTAAAGGGACATAGAGTGAGATCACGGGGAGGATAATGGAACAAGAGAGTTTGATCACGGGAAGGTTAAAGGGACATTGCGAGATCACGTGGAGTTTAAAGGGACCAAGAAAGATCACGAGGATGTAAAAGGGACAGAGTGAGATCACGGGGAGGTTAGAGGGACAGAGAGTGAGTTCACGAGGAGGTTAAAGGGACAGAGTGAGATTACGGGGAGATTTGAAGGGACAGAGAGTGAGATCACTGGGATGTTGAAGGGACAGAGTGAGATCACGGGGAGGTTAAAGGGACTGAGAGTGAGATCACGGGGAGGTGAAAGGGACAGAGAGTGAGATCACGGGGAGGATAATGGAACAGAGAGTTTGATCACGGGTCGGTTAAAGGGACATTGCGAGATCACGGGAAGTTTAAAGGGACAAAGAAAGATCACGAGGAGGTAAAAGGGACAGTGTTAGATCACGGGGAGGTTAAATGGAGAGAGTGAGATCACGGGGATGTTAAAGGGACAGAGAGAGAGATCACGGGAAGGTTAAAGGGACAGAGTGAGAGATCACGGGGAGGATAAAGGGACATAGAGTGAGATCACGGGGAGGTTAAAGGGACAGAGCTAAATTACGGGGAGGTTAAAGGGACAGAGATTGAGATCACGGGGAGGTTAAAGGGACAGAAAGTGAGATCACGGGGAGATTAAAGGGACAGAGTGAGATTACGGGGAGATTTGAAGGGACAGAGAGTGAGATCACGGGGTGGTTAAAGGGACAGAGAGTGAGATCACGAGGAGGTGAAAATGACAGAGAGTGAGATCCCGGGGAGGTTAAAGGGACAGAGTGAGATCCCGGGGAGGTTAAAGGGACAGAGTGAGATCACGGGGAGGTTAAAGTGACAGTGAGATTCCGGGGAAGTTAAAGGGACAGAGAGAGAGGTCACGGGGACATTAATTGGACAGAGTGAGATCACGGGGAGGTTAAAGGGACATAGAGTGAGATCACGGGGAGGATCATGGAACAAGAGAGTTTGATCACGGGAAGGTTAAAGGGACATTGCGAGATCACGTGGAGTTTAAAGGGACCAAGAAAGATCACGAGGATGTAAAAGGGACAGAGTGAGATCACGGGGAGGTTAGAGGGACAGAGAGTGAGTTCACGAGGAGGTTAAAGGGACAGAGTGAGATTACGGGGAGATTTGAAGGGACAGAGAGTGAGATCACTGGGATGTTGAAGGGACAGAGTGAGATCACGGGGAGGTTAAAGGGACTGAGAGTGAGATCACGGGGAGGTGAAAGGGACAGAGAGTGAGATCACGGGGAGGATAATGGAACAGAGAGTTTGATCACGGGTCGGTTAAAGGGACATTGCGAGATCACGGGAAGTTTAAAGGGACAAAGAAAGATCACGAGGAGGTAAAAGGGACAGTGTTAGATCACGGGGAGGTTAAATGGAGAGAGTGAGATCACGGGGATGTTAAAGGGACAGAGAGAGAGATCACGGGAAGGTTAAAGGGACAGAGTGAGAGATCACGGGGAGGATAAAGGGACATAGAGTGAGATCACGGGGAGGTTAAAGGGACAGAGCTAAATTACGGGGAGGTTAAAGGGACAGAGATTGAGATCACGGGGAGGTTAAAGGGACAGAGAGTGAGATCACGGGGAGATTAAAGGGACAGAGTGAGATTACGGGGAGATTTGAAGGGACAGAGAGTGAGATCACGGGGAGGTTAAAGGGACAGAGAGTGAGATCACGAGGAGGATAAAGGGACTGAGAGTGAGATCACGGGGAGGTTAAAGGGGCAGAGACAGATCACGGGCAGGTTAAAGGGACAGCGAGAGAGATCACTGGGAGGTTAAACGGACAGAGATGGATCGCGGGGAGGTTAAAGGGACAGAGTGAGATCACAGAAAGTTTAAAGGGACAGAGTGAGATTACGAGAAGGTTAAAGCGACATAGTGACATCACGGCGAGGTTAAAGGGACAGAGAGTGAGTTCACGAGGATGTTAAAGGGTGAGAGTGAGATCACGGGGAGGTTAAAGGGACAGAGAGAGAGATCACGGGAAGGTTAAAGGGAGAGAGTGAGAGATCACGGGGAGGATAAAGGGACATAGAGTGAGATCACGGGGAGGTTAAAGGGACAGAGCTAAATTACGGGGAGGTTAAAGGGACAGAGATTGAGATCACGGGGAGGTTAAAGGGACAGAGAGTGAGATCACGGGGAGATTAAAGGGACAGAGTGAGATTACGGGGAGATTTGAAGGGACAGAGAGTGAGATCACGGGGAGGTTAAAGGGACAGAGAGTGAGATCACGAGGAGGATAAAGGGACTGAGAGTGAGATCACGGGGAGGTTAAAGGGGCAGAGACAGATCACGGGCAGGTTAAAGGGACAGCGAGAGAGATCACTGGGAGGTTAAACGGACAGAGATGGATCGCGGGGAGGTTAAAGGGACAGAGTGAGATCACAGAAAGTTTAAAGGGACAGAGTGAGATTACGAGAAGGTTAAAGCGACATAGTGACATCACGGCGAGGTTAAAGGGACAGAGAGTGAGTTCACGAGGATGTTAAAGGGTGAGAGTGAGATCACGGGGAGGTTAAAGGGACAGAGAGTGAGATCACGGGGAGGTTAAAGGGACTGAGAGTGAGATCACGGGGAGGTGAAAGGGACAGAGAGTGAGATCACGAGGAGGTTAAAGGGACAGAGAGAGAGATCACGGGGAGGTTAAGGGGACAGAGAGTGAGATCACGGGGAGGTTAAAGGGACAGAGTGAGATCACGGGGAGGTTAAAGGGACACAGTGAGATCTCGGTGTGGTTAAAGGGGCAGAAAGTGAGATCATGGGGAGGTTAAAGGGACAGAGAGAGAGGTCAAGGGGACATTAAAGAAACAGAGAGTGATATCACTGGGAGGTTATAAGGACAGAGTGTGACATCACGGGGAGGTTTAAGGGACAGAGAGCAACATCACGGGGAGGTTAAAGGGACAGAGAGAGAGATCACGGGGAGGTTAAAGGGACAGAGACTGAGTTCACGGGGAGGTTCACGGGACAGAGAGTGACATCACGGGGACGTTAAAAGGAGACAGAGTGAGATCACGGGGAGGTTAAAGGGACAGAGAGAGAGATCACGGAGATTAAAGTGACAGAGTTTGAGATCACGGGGAGGTTAAAGGGACAGAGAGTGAGTTCACGGAGAGGTTAAAGGGACCGAGAGTGAGATCACGGGGAGGTTAAAGGGGCAGAGAGAGAGTTCACGGGGAGGTTAAAGGGACAGAGTGAGATCACGGGGAGGTTAAAGGGACAGAGAGAGAACACGGGGAGATTAATGTGACAGCGACTGAGATCATGGGGAGGTTAAAGGGACAGAGCGAGATCACGGGGAGGTTAAAGTGACAGTGAGATTCCGGGGAAGTTAAAGGGACAGAGAGAGAGGTCACGGGGACATTAAATGGACAGAGTGAGATCACTGGGAGGTTAAAGGGACAGAGAGTGAGATCACGGGGAGGATAATGGAACAGGAGAGTTTGATCACGGGAAGGTTAAAGGGACATTGCGAGATCACGTGGAGTTTAAAGGGACAAAGAAAGATCACGAGGAGGTAAAAGGGACAGAGTGAGATCACGGGGAGGTTAGAGGGACAGAGAGTGAGATCACGAGGAGGTTAAAGGGACAGAGAGAGAGATCACGGGGAGGTTAAGGGGACAGAGAGTGAGATCACGGGGAGGTTAAAGGGACAGAGTGAGATCACGGGGAGGTTAAAGGGACACAGTGAGATCTCGGTGTGGTTAAAGGGGCAGAAAGTGAGATCATGGAGAGGTTAAAGGGACAGAGAGAGAGGTCAAGGGGACATTAAAGAAACAGAGAGTGATATCACTGGGAGGTTATAAGGACAGAGTGTGACATCACGGGGAGGTTTAAGGGACAGAGAGCAACATCACGGGGAGGTTAAAGGGACAGAGAGAGAGATCACGGGGAGGTTAAAGGGACAGAGACTGAGTTCACGGGGAGGTTCACGGGACAGAGAGTGACATCACGGGGAGGTTAAAAGGAGACAGAGTGAGATCACGGGGAGGTTAAAGGGACAGAGAGAGAGATCACTGGGAGATTAACGTGACAGAGTTTGAGATCACGGGGAGGTTAAAGGGACAGAGAGAGTTTACGGAGAGGTTAAAGGGACAGAGAGTGAGATCACGGGGAGGTTAAAGGGACAGAGAGAGAGTTCACGGGGAGGTTAAAGGGACAGAGTGAGATCACGGGGAGGTTAAAGGGACAGAGAGAGAACACGGGGAGATTAATGTGACAGCGACTGAGATCATGGGGAGGTTAAAGGGACAGAGAGAGATCACGGGGAGGTTAAAGGGACAGAGAGTGAGATCACGGGGAGGGTTAAGGGACAGAGAGTGAGATCACGGGAAGGTTAAAGGGACAGAGAGCAACATCACGGGGAGGTTAAAGGGACAGAGAGTGATATCACGGGGAGGTTAAACGGACAGAGTGAGATCATGGGGTGGTTAAAGGTACAGAGTGATATCACGGGGATGTTCACGGGACAGAGAGTGACATCACGGGGATGTTAAAAGGAGAGACAGTGAGATCATGGGGAGGTTAAAGGGACAGAGTGGGATCACGGGGAGGTTAAAGGGACAGAGAGTGAGATCACGGGGAGGTTAAAGGGACAGAGATTGAGATCACGAGGTGGTTAAAGGGACAGAGATTTAGATCACGAGGTGGTTAAAGAGACAGAGAGTGAGATTACCGGGAGTTTATAGGGACTGACAGAGAGATCGCGGGGAGGTTAAGGGGACAGAGTGAGATCATGAGGAGTTTAAAGGGACAGAGTGAGTTCACGGGGAGGTTAAAGGGACAGAGAGAGAGATCACGGGGAGATTAAAGGGACAGAGAGTGAGATCACGGGGAGGTTAAAGGGACAGAGAGTGAGATCACGGGGAGGTTAAAGGGACAGTTTGTGATTACGGGGAGGTTAAAGGGACGGAGAGTGAGATCACGGGGAGGTTAAAGGGACAGAGTGAGATCACGGGGAGGTTCACGGGACAGAGAGTGACATCACGGGGTGGTTAAAAGGAGAGAGATCGAGATTACGGGGAGGTTAAGGGGACAGAGTGAGATTATGAGGAGTTCAAAGGGACAGAGTGAGATCACGAGGAGGTTAAAGGGACAGAGAGAGAGATCACGGGGAGGTTAAAGGGACAGAGTGAGATCACGGGGAGGTTAAAGGGACACAGTGAGATCTCGGGGTGGTTAAAGGGGCAGAAAGTGAGATCACGGGGAGGTTAAAGGGACAGAGAGAGAGATCAAGGGCACATTAAAGAAACATAGATTGAGATCACGGGGAGGTTATAAGGACAGAGTGTGACATCACGGGGAGGTTTAAGGGACAGAGTGTGAGATCACAGGGAGGTTAAAGGGAAAGAGAGCAACATCACGGGGAGGTTAAAGGGACAGAGAGAGATCACGGGGAGGTTAAAGGGACAGATTGAGATTACGGGGAGGTTAAAGGGACAGAGAGTGAGATCACGGGGAGGTTAAAGGGACAGAGTGAGATCACGGGGTGGTTAAAGGTACAGAGTGATATCACGGGGAGGTTCACGGGACATAGAATGACATCACGGGGATCTTAAAAGGAGAGAGAGTGAGATCATGGGGAGGTTAAAGGGACAGAGTGAGTTCACGGGGAGGTTAAAGGGACAGAGAGTGAGATCACGGGGAGGTTAAAGGGACAGAGATTGAGATCACGAGGTGGTTAAAGGGACAGAGATTGAGATCACGGTTCGGTTAAAGGGACAGAGAGTGAGATCACGGTTTGATTAAAGGGGCAGAGTGTGAGATCATGGGGAGGTTCAAGGACAGAGAGTGAGATCACTGGGACGTTAAACGGACAGAGATGGATCACGGGGAGGTTAAAGGGACAGCGAGTGAGATCACGGGGTGGTTAAATGGACAGGGGCAGATCACGGAGAGTTTAAAGGGACAGAGTGACATCACGAGGAGGTTAAATGGAGAGAGTGAGATCACGGGGAGGTTAAAGGGACAGAGAGTGATTTCACGAGGAGTTTAAAGGGAATGAGTGAGATCAAGGGGAGCATAAATGTACAGAGAGTGAGATCACGGTTTGGTTAAAGGGACAGAGAGTGATTTCACGAGTAGTTTAAAGGGACAGAGCGAGATCACGGGGAGGTTAAAGTGACAGTGAGATTCCGGGGAAGTTAAAGGGACAGAGAGAGAGGTCACGGGGACATTAAATGGACAGAGTGAGATCACTGGGAGGTTAAAGGGACATAGAGTGAGATCACGGGGAGGTTAAAGGGACAGAGAGTGAGATCACGGGGAGGATAATGGAACAGGAGAGTTTGATCACGGGAAGGTTAAAGGGACATTGCGAGATCACGTGGAGTTTAAAGGGACAAAGAAAGATCACGAGGAGGTAAAAGGGACAGAGTGAGATCACGCGGAGGTTAGAGGGACAGAGAGTGAGATCACGAGGAGGTTAAAGGGACAGAGAGAGAGATCACGGGGAGGTTAAGGGGACAGAGAGTGAGATCACGGGGAGGTTAAAGGGACACAGTGAGATCTCGGTGTGGTTAAAGGGGCAGAAAGTGAGATCATGCGGAGGTTAAAGGGACAGAGAGAGAGGTCAAGGGGACATTAAAGAAACAGAGTGATATCACTGGGAGGTTATAAGGACAGAGTGTGAGATCACGGGGAGGTTAAAGGGACAGAGAGTGAGTTCACGGAGAGGTTAAAGGGACAGAGAGTGAGATCACGGGGAGGTTAAAAGGACAGAGAGAGAGTTCACGGGGTGGTTAAAGGGATAGAGAGTGAGATCACGGGGAGGTTAAAGGGACAGAGTGAGATCACGGGGAGGTTAAAGGGACAGAGTGATATCACGGGGAGGTTCACGGGACAGAGAGTGAGATCATGGGGAGGTTAAAGGGACAGAGAGAGAGAACACGGGGAGATTAATGTGACAGCGACTGAGATCACGGGGAGGTTAAAGGGACAGAGACTGAGATCACAGGGAGGTTAAAGGGACAGAGAGTGAGATCACGGGGAGGTTAAAGGGACAAAGTGAGATCACGGGGTGGTTAAAGGTACAGAGTGATATCACGGGGAGGTTACGGGACAGAGAGTGACATCACGGGGATGTTAAAAGGAGAGAGAGTGAGATCATGGGGAGGTTAAAGGGACAGAGTGAGATCACGGGGAGGTTAAAGGGACAGAGAGTGAGATCACGGGGAGGTTAAAGGGACAGAGAATGAGATCACGAGGTGGTTAAAGGGACAGAGAGTGAGATTACGGGGAGTTTATAGGGACAGAGAGAGTGATCGCGGGGAGGTTAAAGGGACAGTGTGAGATCATGAGGAGTTTAAAGGGACAGAGAGCGAGATCACGGGGAGGTTAAGGGGACAGAGAGTGAGATCACGGGGAGGTTAAAGGGACAGAGTGAGATCACGGGGAGGTTAAAGGGACACAGTGAGATCTCGGTGTGGTTAAAGGGGCAGAAAGTGAGATCATGGGGAGGTTAAAGGGACAGAGAGAGAGGTCAAGGGGACATTAAAGAAACAGAGAGTGATATCACTGGGAGGTTATAAGGACAGAGTGTGACATCACGGGGAGGTTTAAGGGACAGAGTGTGAGATCACGGGGAGGTTAAAGGGACAGAGGGCAACATCACGGGGAGGTTAAAGGGACAGAGAGAGAGATCACAGGGAGGTTAAAGGGACAGAGAGTGAGTTCACGGAGAGGTTAAAGGGACAGAGTGAGATCACGGGTAGGTAAAAGGGACTGAGAGTGAGTTCACGGGGAGGTTCACGGGACAGAGAGTGACATCACGGGGAGTTTAAAAGGAGACAGAGTGAGATCATGGGGAGGTTAAAGGGACAGTGAGAGATCACGGGGTGGTTAACGGGACAGAGAGTGAGATCACGGAGAGGTTAAAGGGACAGAGTGAGATCACGGAGAGGTTAAAGGGACACAGTGAGATCACGGGGAGGTTAAAGGGACAGAGAGTGAGATCACGGGGAGGTTAAAGGGACAGAGAGAGAGATCACTGGGAGGTTAAAAGGACAGAGAGTGAGATCACGAGGTGGTTAAAGGGACAGAGAGTGAGATTACGGGAAGTTTAAAGGGACAGAGAGAGAGATCACGGGGAGGTTAAGGGGACAGAGTGAGATCATGAGGAGTTTAAAGGGACAGAGAGTGAGATCATGGGGAGGTTAAAGGGACAGAGTGATATCACGGGGAGGTTAAAGGGACAGAGAGTGAGTTCACGGAGAGGTTAAAGGGACAGAGAGTGAGATCACGGGGAGGTTAAAGGGACAGAGTGAGATCACAGGGAGGTTAAAGGGACTGAGAGTGAGATCACGGGGAGGTTAAAGGGACAGAGAGAGAACACGGGGAGATTAATGTGACAGCGACTGAGATCACGGGGAGGTTAAAGGGACAGAGAGAGATCACGGGGAGGTTAAAGGGACAGAGAGTGAGATCACGGGGAGGGTTAAGGGACAGAGTGTGAGATCACGGGAAGGTTAAAGGGACAGAGAGCAACATCACGGGGAGGTTAAAGGGACAGAGAGAGAGATCACGGGGAGGTTAAAGGGACAGAGAGTGAGATCACGGGGAGGTTAAAGGGACAGATTGAGATTACGGGGAGGTTAAAGGGACAGAGAGTGAGATCACGGGGAGGTTAAAGGGACAGAGTGAGATCACGGGGTGGTTAAAGGTACAGATTGATATCACGGGGAGGTTCACGGGACATAGAATGACATCACGGGGATCTTAAAAGGAGAGAGAGTGAGATCATGGGGAGGTTAAAGGGACAGAGTGAGTTCACGGGGAGGTTAAAGGGACAGAGAGTGAGATCACGGGGAGGTTAAAGGGACAGAGATTGAGATCACGAGGTGGTTAAAGGGACAGAGATTGAGATCACGGTTCGGTTAAAGGGACAGAGAGTGAGATCACGGTTTGATTAAAGGGGCAGAGTGTGAGATCATGGGGAGGTTCAAGGACAGAGAGTGAGATCACTGGGACGTTAAACGGACAGAGATGGATCACGGGGAGGTTAAAGGGACAGCGAGTGAGATCACGGGGTGGTTAAATGGACAGGGGCAGATCACGGGGAGTTTAAAGGGACAGAGTGACATCACGAGGAGGTTAAATGGAGAGAGTGAGATCACGGGGAGGTTAAAGGGACAGAGAGTGATTTCACGAGGAGTTTAAAGGGAATGAGTGAGATCAAGGGGAGCATAAATGTACAGAGAGTGAGATCACGGTTTGGTTAAAGGGACAGAGATTGATTTCACGAGTAGTTTAAAGGGACAGAGCGAGATCACGGGGAGGTTAAAGTGACAGTGAGATTCCGGGGAAGTTAAAGGGACAGAGAGAGAGGTCACGGGGACATTAAATGGACAGAGTGAGATCACTGGGAGGTTAAAGGGACATAGAGTGAGATCACGGGGAGGTTAAAGGGACAGAGAGTGAGATCACGGGGAGGATAATGGAACAGGAGAGTTTGATCACGGGAAGGTTAAAGGGACATTGCGAGATCACGTGGAGTTTAAAGGGACAAAGAAAGATCATGAGGAGGTAAAAGGGACAGAGTGAGATCACGGGGAGGTTAGAGGGACAGAGAGTGAGATCACGAGGAGGTTAAAGGGACAGAGAGAGAGATCACGGGGAGGTTAAGGGGACAGAGAGTGAGATCACGGGGAGGTTAAAGGGACACAGTGAGATCTCGGTGTGGTTAAAGGGGCAGAAAGTGAGATCATGCGGAGGTTAAAGGGACAGAGAGAGAGGTCAAGGGGACATTAAAGAAACAGAGTGATATCACTGGGAGGTTATAACGACAGAGTGTGATATCACGGGGAGGTTTAAGGGACAGAGTGTGAGATCACGGGGTGGTTAAAGGGATAGAGAGTGAGATCACGGGGAGGTTAAAGGGACAGAGTGAGATCATGGGGAGGTTAAAGGGACAGAGTGATATCACGGGGAGGTTCACGGGACAGAGAGTGAGATCATGGGGAGGTTAAAGGGACAGAGAGAGAGAACACGGGGAGATTAATGTGACAGCGACTGAGATCACGGGGAGGTTAAAGGGACAGAGAGAGATCACGGGGAGGTTAAAGGGGCAGAGAGTGAGATCACGGGGAGGTTTAAGGGACGGAGTGTGAGATCACGGGAAGGTTAAAGGGACAGAGAGTAACATCACGGGGAGTTTAAAGGGACAGAGAGAGAGATCATGGGGAGGTTAAAGGGACAGAGTGAGATCATGGGGAGGTTAAAGGGACAGAGAGTGAGATCACGGGGAGGTTAAAGGGACAGAGAATGAGATCACGAGGTGCTTAAAGGGACAGAGAGTGAGATTACGGGGAGTTTATAGGGACAGAGAGAGTGATCGCGGGGAGGTTAAAGGGACAGAGTGAGATCACGGGGAGGTTAAAGGGACAGAGAGTGAGATCACGGGGAGATTAAAGGGACAGAGAGTGAGATCACGGGGAGATTAAAGGGACAGAGATTGAGATCACGAGGTGGTTAAAGGGACAGAGATTTAGATCACGAGGTGGTTAAAGGGACAGAGAGTGAGATTACGGGGAGTTTATAGGGACAGACAGAGAGATCGCGGGGAGGTTAAGGGGACAGAGTGAGATCATGAGGAGTTTAAAGGGACAGAGAGAGAGATCACGGGGAGGTTAAGGGGACAGAGAGTGAGATCACGGGGAGGTTAAAGGGACAGAGAGAGAGGTCAAGGGGACATTAAAGAAACAGAGTGATATCACTGGGAGGTTATAAGGACAGAGTGTGAGATCACGGGGAGGTTAAAGGGACAGAGAGTGAGTTCACGGAGAGGTTAAAGGGACAGAGAGTGAGATCACGGGGAGGTTAAAAGGACAGAGAGAGAGTTCACGGGGTGGTTAAAGGGATAGAGAGTGAGATCACGGGGAGGTTAAAGGGACAGAGTGAGATCACGGGGAGGTTAAAGGGACAGAGTGATATCACGGGGAGGTTCACGGGACAGAGAGTGAGATCATGGGGAGGTTAAAGGGACAGAGAGAGAGAACACGGGGAGATTAATGTGACAGCGACTGAGATCACGGGGAGGTTAAAGGGACAGAGACTGAGATCACAGGGAGGTTAAAGGGACAGAGAGTGAGATCACGGGGAGGTTAAAGGGACAAAGTGAGATCACGGGGTGGTTAAAGGTACAGAGTGATATCACGGGGAGGTTACGGGACAGATAGTGACATCACGGGGATGTTAAAAGGAGAGAGAGTGAGATCATGGGGAGGTTAAAGGGACAGAGTGAGATCACGGGGAGGTTAAAGGGACAGAGAGAGAGATCACGAGGTGGTTAAAGGGACAGAGAGTGAGATTACGGGGAGTTTATAGGGACAGAGAGAGTGATCGCGGGGAGGTTAAAGGGACAGTGTGAGATCATGAGGAGTTTAAAGGGACAGAGAGCGAGATCACGGGGAGGTTAAGGGGACAGAGAGTGAGATCACGGGGAGGTTAAAGGGACAGAGTGAGATCACGGGGAGGTTAAAGGGACACAGTGAGATCTCGGTGTGGTTAAAGGGGCAGAAAGTGAGATCATGGGGAGGTTAAAGGGACAGAGAGAGAGGTCAAGGGGACATTAAAGAAACAGAGAGTGATATCACTGGGAGGTTATAAGGACAGAGTGTGACATCACGGGGAGGTTTAAGGGACAGAGTGTGAGATCACGGGGAGGTTAAAGGGACAGAGGGCAACATCACGGGGAGGTTAAAGGGACAGAGAGAGAGATCACGGGGAGGTTAAAGGGACAGAGATTGAGATCACGAGGTGGTTAAAGGGACAGAGATTGAGATCACGGTTCGGTTAAAGGGACAGAGAGTGAGATCACGGTTTGATTAAAGGGGCAGAGTGTGAGATCATGGGGAGGTTAAAGGACAGAGAGTGAGATCACTGGGACGTTAAACGGACAGAGATGGATCACGGGGAGGTTAAAGGGACAGCGAGTGAGATCACGGGGTGGTTAAATGGACAGGGGCAGATCACGGGGAGTTTAAAGGGACAGAGTGACATCACGAGGAGGTTAAATGGAGAGAGTGAGATCACGGGGAGGTTAAAGGGACAGAGAGTGATTTCACGAGGAGTTTAAAGGGAATGAGTGAGATCAAGGGGAGCATAAATGTACAGAGAGTGAGATCACGGTTTGGTTAAAGGGACAGAGATTGATTTCACGAGTAGTTTAAAGGGACAGAGCGAGATCACGGGGAGGTTAAAGTGACAGTGAGATTCCGGGGAAGTTAAAGGGACAGAGAGAGAGGTCACGGGGACATTAAATGGACAGAGTGAGATCACTGGGAGGTTAAAGGGACATAGAGTGAGATCACGGGGAGGTTAAAGGGACAGAGAGTGAGATCACGGGGAGGATAATGGAACAGGAGAGTTTGATCACGGGAAGGTTAAAGGGACATTGCGAGATCACGTGGAGTTTAAAGGGACAAAGAAAGATCATGAGGAGGTAAAAGGGACAGAGTGAGATCACGGGGAGGTTAGAGGGACAGAGAGTGAGATCACGAGGAGGTTAAAGGGACAGAGAGAGAGATCACGGGGAGGTTAAGGGGACAGAGAGTGAGATCACGGGGAGGTTAAAGGGACACAGTGAGATCTCGGTGTGGTTAAAGGGGCAGAAAGTGAGATCATGCGGAGGTTAAAGGGACAGAGAGAGAGAGGTCAAGGGGACATTAAAGAAACAGAGTGATATCACTGGGAGGTTATAACGACAGAGTGTGATATCACGGGGAGGTTTAAGGGACAGAGTGTGAGATCACGGGGTGGTTAAAGGGATAGAGAGTGAGATCACGGGGAGGTTAAAGGGACAGAGTGAGATCATGGGGAGGTTAAAGGGACAGAGTGATATCACGGGGAGGTTCACGGGACAGAGAGTGAGATCATGGGGAGGTTAAAGGGACAGAGAGAGAGAACACGGGGAGATTAATGTGACAGCGACTGAGATCACGGGGAGGTTAAAGGGACAGAGAGAGATCACGGGGAGGTTAAAGGGGCAGAGAGTGAGATCACGGGGAGGTTTAAGGGACGGAGTGTGAGATCACGGGAAGGTTAAAGGGACAGAGAGTAACATCACGGGGAGTTTAAAGGGACAGAGAGAGAGATCATGGGGAGGTTAAAGGGACAGAGTGAGATCATGGGGAGGTTAAAGGGACAGAGAGTGAGATCACGGGGAGGTTAAAGGGACAGAGAATGAGATCACGAGGTGGTTAAAGGGACAGAGTGTGAGATTACGGGGAGTTTATAGGGACAGAGAGAGTGATCGCGGGGAGGTTAAAGGGACAGAGTGAGATCACGGGGAGGTTAAAGGGACAGAGAGTGAGATCACGGGGAGATTAAAGGGACAGAGAGTGAGATCACGGGGAGATTAAAGGGACAGAGATTGAGATCACGAGGTGGTTAAAGGGACAGAGATTTAGATCACGAGGTGGTTAAAGGGACAGAGAGTGAGATTACGGGGAGTTTATAGGGACAGACAGAGAGATCGCGGGGAGGTTAAGGGGACAGAGTGAGATCATGAGGAGTTTAAAGGGACAGAGAGAGAGATCACGGGGAGGTTAAGGGGACAGAGAGTGAGATCACGGGGAGGTTAAAGGGACAGAGAGAGAGGTCAAGGGGACATTAAAGAAACAGAGTGATATCACTGGGAGGTTATAAGGACAGAGTGTGAGATCACGGGGAGGTTAAAGGGACAGAGAGTGAGTTCACGGAGAGGTTAAAGGGACAGAGAGTGAGATCACGGGGAGGTTAAAAGGACAGAGAGAGAGTTCACGGGGTGGTTAAAGGGATAGAGAGTGAGATCACGGGGAGGTTAAAGGGACAGAGTGAGATCACGGGGAGGTTAAAGGGACAGAGTGATATCACGGGGAGGTTCACGGGACAGAGAGTGAGATCATGGGGAGGTTAAAGGGACAGAGAGAGAGAACACGGGGAGATTAATGTGACAGCGACTGAGATCACGGGGAGGTTAAAGGGACAGAGACTGAGATCACAGGGAGGTTAAAGGGACAGAGAGTGAGATCACGGGGAGGTTAAAGGGACAAAGTGAGATCACGGGGTGGTTAAAGGTACAGAGTGATATCACGGGGAGGTTACGGGACAGATAGTGACATCACGGGGATGTTAAAAGGAGAGAGAGTGAGATCATGGGGAGGTTAAAGGGACAGAGTGAGATCACGGGGAGGTTAAAGGGACAGAGAGAGAGATCACGAGGTGGTTAAAGGGACAGAGAGTGAGATTACGGGGAGTTTATAGGGACAGAGAGAGTGATCGCGGGGAGGTTAAAGGGACAGTGTGAGATCATGAGGAGTTTAAAGGGACAGAGAGCGAGATCACGGGGAGGTTAAGGGGACAGAGAGTGAGATCACGGGGAGGTTAAAGGGACAGAGTGAGATCACGGGGAGGTTAAAGGGACACAGTGAGATCTCGGTGTGGTTAAAGGGGCAGAAAGTGAGATCATGGGGAGGTTAAAGGGACAGAGAGAGAGGTCAAGGGGACATTAAAGAAACAGAGAGTGATATCACTGGGAGGTTATAAGGACAGAGTGTGACATCACGGGGAGGTTTAAGGGACAGAGTGTGAGATCACGGGGAGGTTAAAGGGACAGAGGGCAACATCACGGGGAGGTTAAAGGGACAGAGAGAGAGATCACAGGGAGGTTAAAGGGACAGAGAGTGAGTTCACGGAGAGGTTAAAGGGACAGAGAGTGAGATCACGGGTAGGTAAAAGGGACTGAGAGTGAGTTCACGGGGAGGTTCACGGGACAGAGAGTGACATCACGGGGAGTTTAAAAGGAGACAGAGTGAGATCATGGGGAGGTTAAAGGGACAGAGAGAGATCACGGGGTGGTTAACGGGACAGAGAGTGAGATCACGGAGAGGTTAAAGGGACAGAGTGAGATCACGGAGAGGTTAAAGGGACACAGTGAGATCACGGGGAGGTTAAAGGGACAGAGAGTGAGATCACGGGGAGGTTAAAGGGACAGAGAGAGAGATCACTGGGAGGTTAAAAGGACAGAGAGTGAGATCACGAGGTGGTTAAAGGGACAGAGAGTGAGATTACGGGAAGTTTAAAGGGACAGAGAGAGAGATCACGGGGAGGTTAAGGGGACAGAGTGAGATCATGAGGAGTTTAAAGGGACAGAGAGTGAGATCATGGGGAGGTTAAAGGGACAGAGTGATATCACGGGGAGGTTAAAGGGACAGAGAGTGAGTTCACGGAGAGGTTAAAGGGACAGAGAGTGAGATCACGGGGAGGTTAAAGGGACAGAGAGAGAACACGGGGAGATTAATGTGACAGCGACTGAGATCACGGGGAGGTTAAAGGGACAGAGAGAGATCACGGGGAGGTTAAAGGGACAGAGAGTGAGATCACGGGGAGGGTTAAGGGACAGAGTGTGAGATCACGGGGAGGTTAAAGGGACAGATTGAGATTACGGGGAGGTTAAAGGGACAGAGAGTGAGATCACGGGGAGGTTAAAGGGACAGAGTGAGATCACGGGGTGGTTAAAGGTACAGATTGATATCACGGGGAGGTTCACGGGACATAGAATGACATCACGGGGATCTTAAAAGGAGAGAGAGTGAGATCATGGGGAGGTTAAAGGGACAGAGTGAGTTCACGGGGAGGTTAAAGGGACAGAGAGTGAGATCACGGGGAGGTTAAAGGGACAGAGATTGAGATCACGAGGTGGTTAAAGGGACAGAGATTGAGATCACGGTTCGGTTAAAGGGACAGAGAGTGAGATCACGGTTTGATTAAAGGGGCAGAGTGTGAGATCATGGGGAGGTTAAAGGACAGAGAGTGAGATCACTGGGACGTTAAACGGACAGAGATGGATCACGGGGAGGTTAAAGGGACAGCGAGTGAGATCACGGGGTGGTTAAATGGACAGGGGCAGATCACGGGGAGTTTAAAGGGACAGAGTGACATCACGAGGAGGTTAAATGGAGAGAGTGAGATCACGGGGAGGTTAAAGGGACAGAGAGTGATTTCACGAGGAGTTTAAAGGGAATGAGTGAGATCAAGGGGAGCATAAATGTACAGAGAGTGAGATCACGGTTTGGTTAAAGGGACAGAGATTGATTTCACGAGTAGTTTAAAGGGACAGAGCGAGATCACGGGGAGGTTAAAGTGACAGTGAGATTCCGGGGAAGTTAAAGGGACAGAGAGAGAGGTCACGGGGACATTAAATGGACAGAGTGAGATCACTGGGAGGTTAAAGGGACATAGAGTGAGATCACGGGGAGGTTAAAGGGACAGAGAGTGAGATCACGGGGAGGATAATGGAACAGGAGAGTTTGATCACGGGAAGGTTAAAGGGACATTGCGAGATCACGTGGAGTTTAAAGGGACAAAGAAAGATCACGAGGAGGTAAAAGGGACAGAGTGAGATCACGGGGAGGTTAGAGGGACAGAGAGTGAGATCACGAGGAGGTTAAAGGGACAGAGAGAGAGATCACGGGGAGGTTAAAGGGACACAGTGAGATCTCGGTGTGGTTAAAGGGGCAGAAAGTGAGATCATGCGGAGGTTAAAGGGACAGAGAGAGAGGTCAAGGGGACATTAAAGAAACAGAGTGATATCACTGGGAGGTTATAACGACAGAGTGTGATATCACGGGGAGGTTTAAGGGACAGAGTGTGAGATCACGGGGTGGTTAAAGGGATAGAGAGTGAGATCACGGGGAGGTTAAAGGGACAGAGTGAGATCATGGGGAGGTTAAAGGGACAGAGTGATATCACGGGGAGGTTCACGGGACAGAGAGTGAGATCATGGGGAGGTTAAAGGGACAGAGAGAGAGAACACGGGGAGATTAATGTGACAGCGACTGAGATCACGGGGAGGTTAAAGGGACAGAGAGAGATCACGGGGAGGTTAAAGGGTCAGAGAGTGAGATCACGGGGAGGTTTAAGGGACGGAGTGTGAGATCACGGGAAGGTTAAAGGGACAGAGAGTAACATCACGGGGAGTTTAAAGGGACAGAGAGAGAGATCACGGGGAGGTTAAAGGGACAGAGACTGAGATCACAGGGAGGTTAAAGGGACAGAGAGTGAGATCGCAGGGAGGTTAAAGGGACAGATTGAGATTCCGGGGAGGTTAAAGGGACAGAGAGTGAGATCACGGGGAGGTTAAAGGGACAAAGTGAGATCACGGGGTGGTTAAAGGTACAGAGTGATATCACGGGGAGGTTACGGGACAGAGAGTGACATCACGGGGATGTTAAAAGGAGAGAGAGTGAGATCATGGGGAGGTTAAAGGGACAGAGTGAGATCACGGGGAGATTAAAGGGACAGAGAGTGAGATCACGGGGAGATTAAAGGGACAGAGATTGAGATCACGAGGTGGTTAAAGGGACAGAGATTTAGATCACGAGGTGGTTAAAGGGACAGAGAGTGAGATTACGGGGAGTTTATAGGGACAGACAGAGAGATCGCGGGGAGGTTAAGGGGACAGAGTGAGATCATGAGGAGTTTAAAGGGACAGAGAGAGAGATCACGGGGAGGTTAAGGGGACAGAGAGTGAGATCACGGGGAGGTTAACGGGACAGAGTGAGATCACCGAGAGGTTAAAGGGACACAGTGAGATCACGGGGTGGTTAAAGGGGCAGAAAGTGTGATCACGGGGAGGTTAAAGGGACAGAGTGATATCACGGGGAGGTTCATGGGACAGAGAGTGACATCACGGGGAGGTTAAAAGGAGAGAGAGTGAGATCATGGGGAGGTTAAAGGGTCAGAGTGAGATCACGGGGAGGCTAAAGGGACAGAGAGAGAGATCACGGGAAGGTTAAAGGGACAGAGTGTGAGACACGTGGAGGTTAAAGGGACAGATTGAGATCACGGGGAGGTTAAAGGGACAGAGAGAGAGAACACGGGCAGATTAATGTGACAGCGACTGAGATCACGGGGAGGTTAAAGGGACAGAGAGAGAGATCAAGGGGAGGTTAAAGGGACAGAGAGTGAGATCACGGGGAGGTTAAAGGGACAGAGAGCAACATCACAGGGAGGTTAAAGTTACAGAGAGAGAGATCACGGGGAGGTTAAAGGGACAGAGATTGAGTTCACGGGGAGGTTAAAGGGACAGAGATTGAGATCACGGGGAGGTAAAAGGGACAGAGAGAGATCACGGGGAGGTTAAAGGGACAGAGTGATATCACGGGGAAGTTCACGGAACAGAGAGTGAGATCACGGGGAGGTTAAAGGGACAGAGAGAGAGATCAAGGGGAGGTTAAAGGGACAGAGAGCGAGATCACGGGGAGGTTAAAGGGACAGAGTGATATCACGGGGAAGTTCACGGAACAGAGAGTGAGATCACGGGGAGGTTAAAGATACAGAGAGAGAGAACACGGGGAGATTAATGTGACAGCGACAGAGATCACGGGGTGGTTAAAGGGACAGAGAGAGATCACGGGGAGGTTAAAGGGACAGAGAGTGAGATCACGGGGAGGTTTAAAGGACAGAGTGTGAGATCACGGGGAGGTTAAAGGGACAGAGAGAGAGATCACGGGGAGGTGAAAGGGACAGAGACTGAGATCACGGGGAGGTTAAAGGGACAGAGAGTGACATCACGGGGAGGTTAAAGGGACAGAGTGAGATCACGGGGAGGTTCACGGGACAGAGAGTGACATCACGGGGTGGTTAAAAGGAGAGAGAGTGAGATTAAGGGGACATTAAAGAAACAGATTGAGATCACGGGGAGGTTATAAGGACAGAGTGTGACATCACGGGGAGGTTAAAGGGACAGAGAGAGATCACGGGGAGGTTAAAGGGACAGAGAGTGAGTTCACGGGGAGGTTAAAGGGACAGATTGAGATTACGGGGAGGTTAAAGGGACAGAGAGTGAGATCACGGGGAGGTTAAAGGGACAGAGTGAGATCACGGGGTTTTTAAAGGTACAGAGTGATATCACGGGGAGGTTCACGG
Organism: Isurus oxyrinchus; assembly: GCA_026770705.1. Taxonomy (NCBI): domain Eukaryota; kingdom Metazoa; phylum Chordata; class Chondrichthyes; order Lamniformes; family Lamnidae; genus Isurus; species Isurus oxyrinchus. The sequence goes on from JANJGN010000490.1 coordinate 299,016, forward strand.
GACATAGAATGACATCACGGGGATCTTAAAAGGAGAGAGAGTGAGATCATGGGGAGGTTAAAGGGACAGAGTGAGTTCACGGGGAGGTTAAAGGGACAGAGAGTGAGATCACGGGCAGGTTAAAGGGACAGAGATTGAGATCACGAGGTGGTTAAAGGGACAGAGATTGAGATCATGAGGTGGTTAAAGGGACAGAGAGTGAGATTACGGGGAGTTTATAGGGACAGAGAGAGAGATCGCGGGGAGGTTAAGGGGACAGAGTGAGATCATGAGGAGTTTAAAGGGACAGAGTGAGATCACGAGGAGGTTAAAGGGACAGAGAGAGAGATCACGAGGAGTTTAAGGGGACAGAGAGTGAGATCACGGGGAGGTTAAAGGGACAGAGTGAGATCTCGGTGTGGTTAAAGGGGCAGAAAGTGAGATCATGCGGAGGTTAAAGGGACAGAGAGAGAGGTCAAGGGGACATTAAAGAAACAGAGAGTGATATCACTGGGAGGTTATAAGGACAGAGTGTGACATCACGGGGAGGTTTAAGGGACAGAGTGTGAGATCACGGGGAGGTTAAAGGGACAGAGAGCAACATCACGGGGAGGTTAAAGGGACAGAGAGTGAGATCACGGGGAGGTTAAAGGGATAGTGACTGAGATCACAGGGAGGTTAAAGGGACAGAGAGTGAGATCACGGGGAGGTTAAAGGGACAGATTGAGATTACGGGGAGGTTAAAGGGACAGAGAGTGAGATCACGGGGAGGTTAAAGGGACAGAGTGAGTTCACGGGGTGGTTAAAGGTACAGAGTGATATCACGGGGAGGTTCACGGGACAGAGAGTGACATCACGGGGATGTTAAAAGAAGAGAGAGTGAGATCACGGGGAGGTTAAAGGGACAGATTGAGATCACGGGGAGGTTAAAGGGACAGATTGAGATCACGGGGAGGTTAAAGGGACAGAGAGAGAGAACACGGGGAGATTAATGTGACAGCGACTGAGATCACGGGGAGGTTAAAGAGACAGAGAGAGAGATAAAGGGGAGGTTAAAGGGACAGATTGAGATTACGGGGAGGTTAAAGGGACAGAGAGTGAGATCACGAGGAGGTAAAAGGGACAGAGTGAGATCACGGGGAGGTTAGAGGGACAGAGAGTGAGATCACGAGGAGGTTAAAGGGACAGAGAGAGAGATCACGGGGAGGTTCACGGGACAGAGAGTGAGATCATGGGGAGGTTAAAGGGACAGAGAGAGAGAACACGGGGAGATTAATGTGACAGCGACTGAGATCACGGGGAGGTTAAAGGGACAGAGAGTGAGATCACGGGGAGGTTAAAGGGACAGAGAGTGAGATCACGGGGAGGTTAAAGGGACAGATTGAGATCACGGGGAGGTTAAAGGGACAGATTGAGATCACGGGGAGGTTAAAGGGACAGAGAGAGAGAACACGGGGAGATTAATGTGACAGCGACTGAGATCACGGGGAGGTTAAAGAGACAGAGAGAGAGATCAAGGGGAGGTTAAAGGGACAGATTGAGATTACGGGGAGGTTAAAGGGACAGAGAGTGAGATCACGAGGAGGTAAAAGGGACAGAGTGAGATCACGGGGAGGTTAGAGGGACAGAGAGTGAGATCATGAGGAGGTTAAAGGGACAGAGAGAGAGATCACGGGGAGGTTCACGGGACAGAGAGTGAGATCATGGGGAGGTTAAAGGGACAGAGAGAGAGATCACGGGGTGGTTAAAGGTACAGAGTGATATCACGGGGAGGTTCACGGGACAGAGAGTGACATCACGGGGATGTTAAAAGGAGAGAGAGTGAGATCATGGGGAGGTTAAAGGGACAGAGTGAGATCACGGGGAGGTTAAAGGGACAGAGAGTGAGATCACGGGGACGTTAAAGGGACAGAGATTGAGATCACGAGGAGGTTAAAGGGACAGAGATTGAGATCATGAGGTGGTTAAAGGGACAGAGATTGAGATCACGAGGTGGTTAAAGGGACAGAGTGAGATTACGGGGAGTTTATCGGGACAGAGAGAGAGATCGCGGGGAGGTTAAAGGGACAGAGTGAGATCATGAGGAGTTTAAAGGGACATAGTGAGATCACGAGGAGGTTAAAGGGACAGAGAGAGAGATCACGGGGAGGTTAAGGGGACAGAGAGTGAGATCACGGGGAGGTTAAAGGGACAGAGTGAGATCACGGGGAGGTTAAAGGGACACAGTGAGATCTCGGGGTGGTTAAAGGGGCAGAAAGTGAGATCATGGGGAGGTTAAAGGGACAGAGAGAGAGGTCAAGGGGACATTAAAGAAACAGAGAGTGATATCACTGGGAGGTTATAAGGACAGAGTGTGACATCACGGGGAGGTTTAAGGGACAGAGAGCAACATCACGGGGAGGTTAAAGGGACAGAGATAGAGATCACAGGGAGGTTAAAGGGACAGAGGGTGAGTTCACGGGGAGGTTAAAGGGACAGAGTGAGATCACGGGGAGGTTAAAGGGACAGAGAGTGAGATCATGGGGAGGATAAAGGGACAGAGAGATCACGGGGAGGTTAAAAGGAGACAGAGTGAGATCATGGGGAGGTTAAAGGGACAGAGTGAGATCACGGGGAGGTTAAAGGGACAGAGAGATCACGGGGAGGTTCAGGGGACAGTGAGTGAGATCACGGGGAGGTTAACGGGACAGAGTGAGATCACGGAGAGGTTAAAGGGACAGAGTGAGATCAAGGAGAGGTTAAAGGGACACAGTGAGATCACGGAGAGGTTAAAGGGACACAGTGAGATCACGGGTTGGTTAAAGGGGCAGAAAGTGTGATCACGAGTAGTTTAAAGGGACAGAGCGAGATCACGGGGAGGTTAAAGTGACAGTGAGATTCCGGGGAAGTTAAAGGGACAGAGAGAGAGGTCACGGGGAAATTAAATGGACAGAGTGAGATCACGGGGAGGTTAAAGTGACATAGAGTGAGATCACGGGGAGGATAATGGAACAGGAGAGTTTGATCACGGGAAGGTTAAAGGGACATTGCGAGATCACGTGGAGTTTAAAGGGACAAAGAAAGATCACGAGGAGGTAAAAGGGACAGAGAGTGAGATCACGGGGAGGTTAGAGGGACAGAGAGTGAGATCACGAGGAGATTAAAGGGACAGAGAGAGAGATCACGAGGAGGTTAAGGGGACAGAGAGTGAGATCACGGGGAGGTTAAAGGGACACAGTGAGATCTCGGTGTGGTTAAAGGGGCAGAAAGTGAGATCATGGGGATGTTAAAGGGACAGAGAGAGAGGTCAAGGGGACATTAAAGAAACAGAGAATGAGATCACTGGGAGGTTATAAGGACAGAGTGTGACATCACGGGGAGGTTTAAGGGACAGAGTGTGAGATCACGGGGAGGTTAAAGGGACAGAGAGCAACATCACGGGGAGTTTAAAGGGACAGAGAGTGAGTTCACGGAGAGGTTAAAGGGACAGAGTGAGATCACGGGGAGGTTAAAGGGACAGAGAGTGAGATCACGGGGAGGTTAAAGGGACAGAGTGAAATCACGGGGAGGTTTAAGGGACAGAGAGTGAGATCACGGGGAGGTTTAAGGGACAGAGAGTGAGATCACGGGGAGGTTAAAGGGACAGATTGAGATTCCGGGGAGGTTAAAGGGACAGAGAGTGAGATCACGGGAAGGTTAAAGGGACAGAGAGCAACATCACGGGGAGTTTAAAGGGACAGAGAGAGAGATCACGGGGAGTTTAAAGGGACAGAGACTGAGATCACGGGGAGGTTAAAGGGACAGATTGAGATTCCGGGGAGGTTAAAGGGACAGAGAGTGAGATCACGGGGAGGGTAAAGGGACAGACAGTGAGTTCACGGGGAGGTTCACGGGACAGAGAGTGACATCATGGGGAGGTTAAAAGGAGACAGAGTGAGATCATGGGGAGGTTAAAGGGAAAGAGAGTGAGATCACGGAGAGGTTAAAGGGACAGAGTGAGATCACGGAGAGGTTAAAGGGACACAGTGAGATTACGGGAAGTTTAAAGGGACAGAGAGAGAGATCACGGGGAGGTTAAGGGGACAGAGAGTGAGATCACGGGGAGGGTAAAGGGACAGAGTGAGATGACGGGGAGGTTAAAGGGACGGAGAGAGAACACGGGGAGATTAATGTGACAGCGACTGAGATCACGGGGAGGTTAAAGGGACAGAGAGAGATCACGGGGAGGTTAAAGGGACAGAGAGTGAGATCACGGGGAGGGTTAAGGGACAGAGTGTGAGATCACGGGAAGGTTAAAGGAAGAGAGAGCAACATCACGGGGAGGTTAAAGGGACAGAGAGAGAGATCACGGGGAGGTTAAAGGGACAGAGAGTGATATCACGGGGAGGTTAAAGGGACAGATTGAGATTACGGGGAGGTTAAAGGGACAGAGATCGAGATTACGGGGAGGTTAATGGGACGGAGAGTGAGATCACGGGGTGGTTAAAGGTACAGAGTGATATCACGGGGATGTTCACGGGACAGAGAGTGACATCACGGGTATGTTAAAAGGAGAGAGAGTGAGATCATGGGGAGGTTAAAGGGACAGAGTGAGATCACGGGGAGGTTAAAGGGACAGAGAGTGAGATCATGGGGAGGTTAAAGGGACAGAGATTGAGATCACGAGGTGGTTAAAGGGACAGAGATTTAGATCACGAGGTGATTAAAGGGACAGAGAGTGAGATTACGGGGAGTTTATAGGGACAGACAGAGAGATCGCGGGGAGGTTAAGGGGACAGAGTGCGATCATGAGGAGTTTAAAGGGACAGAGTGAGATCACGAGGAGGTTAAAGGGACAGAGAGAGAGAGATCACGGGGAGGTTAACGGGACAGAGTGAGATCACCGAGAGGTTAAAGGGACACAGTGAGATCTCGGTGTGGTTAAAGGGGCAGAAAGTGTGAACACGGGGAGGTTAAAGGGACAGAGAAAGAGGTCACGGTTACATTAAAGAGACAGAGAGTGATATCACGGGGAGGTTCATGGGACAGAGAGTGACATCACGGGGAGGTTAAAAGGAGAGAGAGTGAGATCATGGGGAGGTTAAAGGGTCAGTGTGAGATCACGGGGAGGCTAAAGGGACAGAGAGTGAGATCACGGGGAGGTTAAATTGACAGAGAGAGAGATCAAGGGGAGGTTAAAGGGACAGAGAGTGAGATCACGGGGAGGTTAAAGGGACAGAGAGTGAGTTCACGGGGAGGTTAAAGGGACAGAGATTGAGATCACGGGGAGGTTAAAGGGACAGAGAGAGATCACGGGGAGGTTAAAGGGACAGAGTGATATCACGGGGAAGTTCACGGAACAGAGAGTGAGATCATGGGGAGCTTACAGGGACAGAGAGAGAGAACACGGGGAGGTTAAAGGGACAGAGAGAGAGAACACGGGGAGATTAATGTGACAGCGACAGAGATCACGGTGAGGTTAAAGGGACAGAGAGAGATCACGGGGAGGTTAAAGGGACAGAGAGCAACATCATGGGGAGGTGAAAGGGACAGAGACTGAGATCACGGGGAGGTTAAAGGGACAGAGACTGAGATCACGGGGAGGTTAAAGGGACAGAGAGAGAGATCACGGGGAGGTTAAGGGGACAGAGAGTGAGATCACGGGGAGGTTAAGGGGTCAGAGTGAGATCACGGGGAGGCTAAAGGAACAGAGAGAGAGATCACGGGAAGGTTAAAGGGACAGAGTGTGAGATCACGTGGAGGTTAAAGGGACAGATTGAGATCACGGGGAGGTTAAAGGGACAGAGAGAGAGATCACAGGGAGGTTAAAGGGACAGAGAGTGATCACGGGGAGGTTAAAGGGACAGAGAGAGAGATCACGGGGAGGTTAAAGGGACAGTGAGTTCACGGGGAGGTTAAAGGGACAGAGAGTGAGATCACGGGGAGGTTAAAGGGACAGAGAGAGATCACGGGGAGGTTAAAGGGACAGAGTGATATCACGGGGAAGTTCACGGAACAGAGAGTGAGATCATGGGGAGGTTAAAGGGACAGACAGCAACATCATGGGGAGGTTAAAGGGACAGAGAGAGAGATCACGGGGAGGTGAAAGGGACAGAGACTGAGATCACGGGGAGGTTAAAGGGACAGATTGTGATTACGGGGAGGTTAATGGGACGGAGAGTGAGATCACGGGGAGGTTAAAGGGACAGAGTGATATCACGGGGAGGTTCACGGGACAGAGAGTGACATCACGGGGTGGTTAAAAGGAGAGAGAGTGAGATCACTGTGAGGTTATAAGGACAGAGTGTGACATCTCGGGGAGGTTTAAGGGACAGAGTGTGAGTTCACGTGGAGGTTAAAGGGACAGATTGAGATTACGGGGAGGTTAAAGGGACAGAGAGTGAGATCACGGGGAGGTTAAAGGGACAGATTGTGATTACGGGGAGGTTCACGGGACAGAGAGTGACATCACGGGTGGTTAAATTGAGAGAGAGTGAGATTACGGGGAGTTTAAAGGGACAGAGAGCGAGATCATGGGGAGGTTAAGGGGACAGAGTGAGATCATGAGGATTTTAAAGGGACAGAGTGAGATCACGAGGAGGTTAAAGGGACAGAGAGAGAGATCACGGGGAGGTTAAGGGGACAGAGAGTGAGATCACGGGGAGGTTAAGGGGACAGAGAGTGAGATCACGGGGACGTTAAAGGGACAGAGAGAGATCACTGGGAGGTTAAAGGGACAGAGAGAGATCACGGGGAGGTTAAAGGGACAGAGAGTGAGTTCACGGGGAGGTTAAAGGGACAGATTGATATTACGAATGGTTAAAGGGACAGAGAGTGAGATCACGGGGAGGTTAAAGGGATAGAGTGAGATCACGGGGTGGTTAAAGGTACAGAGTGATATCACGGGGAGGTTCACGGGACAGAGAGTGACAACACGGGGATCTTAAAAGGAGAGAGAGTGAGATCATGGGGAGGTTAAAGGGACAGAGTGAGTTCATGTGGAGGTTAAAGGGACAGAGAGTGAGATCACGGGGAGGTTAAAGGGACAGAGATTGAGATCACGAGGTGGTTAAAGGGACAGAGATTGAGATCACGAGGTGGTTAAAGGGACAGAGAGTGAGATTACGGGGAGTTTATAGGGACAGAGAGAGAGATCACGGGGAGGTTAAGGGGACAGAGAGAGATCACGGGGAGGTTCACGGGACAGAGACTGACATCACGGGGTGGTTAAAAGGAGAGAGAGTGAGATTACGGGGAGTTTATAGGGACAGAGAGAGAGATCACGCCGAGGTTAAGGGGACAGAGTGAGATCATGAGGAGTTTAAAGGGACAGAGAGAGAGATCACGGGGAGGTTAAAGGGACAGAGTGAGATCATGGGGAGGTTAACGGGGCAGAAAGTGAGATCACGGGGAGGTTAAAGGGACAGAGAGATAGGTCAAGGGGACATTAAAGAAACAGAGAGTGATATCACGGTGAGGATATAAGGACATAGTGTGACATCACGGGGATGTTTAAGGGACAGTGTGTGAGATCACAGGGAGGTTAAAGGGACAGAGAGCAACATCACGGGGAGGTTAAAGGGACAGAGAGAGATCATGGGGAGGTTAAAGGGACAGAGAGTGAGTTCACGGGGAGGTTAAAGGGACAGAGTGAGATCACGGGGAGGTTAAAGGGACGGAGTGAAATCACGGGGAGGTTAAAGGGTCAGAATGATATCACGGTGAGGTTCACGGGACAGAGAGTGAGATCACGGGGAGGTTAAAGGGACAGAGAGAGAGATCACGGGGAGGTTAAAGGGACAGAGAGCAACATGATGGGGAGGTTAAAGGGACAGAGAGTGAGATCACGGGGAGGTTAAAGGGACAGATTGTGATCACGGGGAGGTTAATGGGACGGAGAGTGAGATCACGGGGAGGTTAAAGGGACAGAGTGATATCACGGGGAGGTTCACGGGACAGAGAGTGACATCACGGGTTGGTAAAAAGGAGAGAGAGTGAGATCACTGTGAGGTTATAAGGACAGAGTGTGACATCTCGGGGAGGTTTAAGGGACAGAGTGTGAGATCACAGGGAGGTTAAAGGGAAAGAGAGCAACATCACGGGGAGGTTAAAGGGACAGAGAGTGAGATCACGGGGAGGTTAAAGGGACAGAGAGAGATCACGGGGAGGTTAAAGGTACAGAGTGACATCACGGGGATCTTAAAAGGAGAGAGAGTGAGATCATGGGGAGGTTAAAGGGACAGAGAGTGAGATCACGGGGAGGTTAAAGGGAGAGAGATTGAGATCACGAGGTGGTTAAAGGGACAGAGATTGAGATCACGAGGTGGTTAAAGGGACAGAGGGTGAGATTACGGGGAGTTTATAGGGACAGAGAGAGATCGCGGTGAGGTTAAGGGGACAGAGTGAGATCATGAGGAGTTTAAAGGGACAGAGTGAGATCACGAGGAGGTTAAAGGGACAGAGAGAGATCACGGGGAGGTTAAGGGGACAGAGAGTGAGATCACGGGGAGGTTAAAGGGACAGAGTGAGATCACGGGGAGGTTAAGGGGACAGAGAGTGAGATCACGGGGAGGTTAAAGGGACAGAGTGAGATCATGAGGAGTTTAAAGGGACAGAGTGAGATCACGAAGAGGTTAAAGGGACAGAGAGAGAGATCACGGGGAGGTTAAGGGGACAGAGTGAGATCACGGGGAGGTTAAAGGGACACAGTGAGATCTCGGGGTGGTTAAAGGGGCAGAAAGTGAGATCATGGGGAGGTTAAAGGGACATAGAGAGAGGTCAAGGGGACATTAAAGAAACAGAGAGTGATATCACTGGGAGGTTATAAGGACAGAGTGTGACATCACGGGGAGGTTTAAGGGACAGAGTGTGAGATCACGGGGAGGTTAAAGGGACAGAGAGCAACATCACGGGGAGGTTAAAGGGACAGAGAGAGAGATCACGGGGAGGTTAAAGGGACAGCGAGTGAGTTCACGGAGAGGTTAAAGGGACAGAGAGTGAGATCAGGGGGAGGTTAAAGGGACAGAGTGAGATCACGGGGAGTTTAAAGGGACAGAGAGAGAGATCACAGGGAGGTTAAAGGGACAGAGTGAGATCACTGGGAGTTTAAAGGGACAGAGAGTGAGATCATGGGGAGGATAAAGGGACAGAGTGAAATCACGGGGAGGTTAAAGGGACAGAGTGAAATCACGGGGAGGTTAAAGGGACAGAGTGATATCACGGGAAGGTTCACGGGACAGAATGAGATCACGGGGAGGTCAACGGGACAGTGTGAGATCACGGGGAGGTTAAAGGGACAGAGAGTGAGATCACGGGGAGGTTAAGGGGACAGAGAGTGAGATCACGGGGAGGTTAAGGGGACAGAGAGTGAGATCACGGGGAGGTTAACGGGACAGAGTGAGATCACTGGGTGGTTAAAGGGACAGAGACAGATCACGGGCAGGTTAAAGGGACAGAGAGTGAGATCACGGGGAGGTTAAGGGGACAGAGAGTGAGATCACGGGGAGGTTAAGGGGACAGAGAGTGAGATCACGGGGAGGTTAAAAGGACACAGTGAGATCTCGGTGTGGTTAAAGGGGCAGAAAGTGAGATCATGGGGTGGTTAAAGGGACAGAGATAGAGGTCACGGGGAGGTTAAGGGGACAGAGAGTGAGATTACGGGGAGGTTAAAAGGACAGAGTGAGATCACGGGGAGGTTAAAGGGACACAGTGAGATCTCGGTGTGGTTAAAGGGGCAGAAAGCGAGATCATGGGGAGGTTAAAGGGACAGAGAGAGAGGTCAAGGGGACATTAAAGAAACAGAGAGTGATATCACTGGGAGGTTATAAGGATAGAGAGTGAGATTACGGGGAGTTTATAGGGACAGAGAGTGAGATCACGGGGAGGTTAAAGGGACAGAGTGAGATCACGGGGAGGTTCACGGGACAGAGACTGACATCACGGGGTGGTTAAAAGGAGAGAGAGTGAGATTACGGGGAGTTTAAAGGGACAGAGAGAGAGATCACGCCGAGGTTAAGGGGACAGAGTGAGATCATGAGGAGTTTAAAGGGACAGAGTGAGATCACGGGGAGGTTAAAGGGACAGAGAGAGATCATGGGGAGGTTAAAGGGATAGAGAGTGAGATCACGGGGAGGTTGAAGGGACAGAGAGCAACATCACGGGGAGGTTTAAGGGACAGAGTGTGAGATCAAGGAAAGGTTAAAGGGACAGAGAGCAACATCACGGGGAGTTAAAAGGGACAGAGAGAGAGATCACGGGGAGGATAAAGGGACAGAGACTGAGATCACAGCGAGGTTAAAGGGACAGAGAGTGAGATCACGGGGAGGTTAACGGGAAAGAGTGAGATCACCGAGAGGTTAAAGGGACACAGTGAGATCACGGGGTGGTTAAAGGGGCAGAAAGTGTGATCACGGGGAGGTTAAAGGGACAGAGAAAGAGATCACGGGGACATTAAAGAGACAGAGTGATATCACGGGGAGGTTCACGGGACAGAGAGTGACATCACGGGGAGGTTAAAAGGAGAGAGAGAGAGATCATGGGCAGGTTAAAGGGTCAGAGTGAGATCACGGGGAGTGTAAAGGGACAGAGTGTGAGATCACGTGGAGTTTAAAGGGACAGATTGAGATCACGGGGAGGTTAAAGGGACAGAGAGAGAGATCACGGGCAGATTAATGTGACAGCGACTGAGATCACGGGGAGGTTAAAGGGACAGAGAGAGAGATCAAGGGGAGGTTAAAGGGACAGAGAGTGAGATCACGGGGAGGTTAAAGGGACAGAGAGTGATCACGGGGAGGTTAAAGGGACAGAGAGTGAGTTCACGGAGAGGTTAAAGGGACAGAGATTGAGATCACGGGGAGGTTAAAGGGACAGAGAGAGATCACGGGAAGGTTAAAGGGACAGAGTGATATCACGGGGAAGTTCACGGAACAGAGAGTGAGATCACGGGGAGGTTAAAGGGACAGAGAGCAACATCATGGGGAGGTTAAAGGGACAGAGAGAGAGATCACGGGGAGGTGAAATGGACAGAGACTGAGATCACGGGGAGGTTAAAGGGACAGAGAGTGAGATCACGGGGAGGTTAAAGGGACAGAGTGAGATCACGGGGAGGTTCATGGGACAGAGAGTGACATCACGCGGTGGTTAAAAGGAGAGAGAGTGAGATTACGGGGAATTTAAAGGGACAGAGAGTGAGATCACGGGGAGGTTAAAGGGACAGAGTGAGATCACGGGGTGGTTAAAGGTACAGAGTGATATCACGGGGAGGTTCACGGGACAGAGAGTGACATCACGGGGATCTTAAAAGGAGAGAGAGTGACATCATGGGGAGGTTAAAGGGACAGAGTGAGTTCATGTGGAGGTTAAAGGGACAGAGATTGAGTTCACGAGGTGGTTAAAGGGACAGAGAGTGAGATTACGGGGAGTTTATAGGGACAGAGAGTGAGATCAAGGGGAGGTTAAAGGGACAGAGTGAGATCACGGGGAGGTTCACGGGACAGAGACTGACATCACGGGGTGGTTAAAAGGAGAGAGAGTGAGATTACGGGGAGTTTAAAGGGACAGAGAGAGAGATCACGCCGAGGTTAAGGGGACAGAGTGAGATCATGAGGAGTTTAAAGGGACAGAGTGAGATCACGAGGAGGTTAAAGGGACAGAGAGAGAGATCACGGGGAGGTTAAGGGGACAGAGAGTGAGGTCACAGGGAGGTTAAGGGGACAGAGAGTGAGATCACGGCGAGGTTAAAGGGACACAGTGAGATCACGGGGAGGTTAAAGGGACACAGTGAGATCTCGGGGTGGTTAAAGCGACAGAGTGAGATCACGGGGAGTTTAAAGGGACAGAGAGCAACATGATGGGGAGGTTAAAGGGACAGAGAGCAACATCACGGGGAGGTTAAAGGGACAGAGAGAGAGATCACGGGGAGGTTAAAGGGACAGAGAGTGAGTTCACGGAGAGGTTAAAGGGACAGAGAGTGAGATCACGGGGAGGTAAAAGGGACTAAGTGAGATCACAGGGAGGTTAAAGGGACAGAGAGAGATCACGGGGAGGGTAAAGGGACAGTGAGTGAGTTCACATGGATGTTAAAGGGACAGATTGAGATTACGGGGAGGTTAAAGGGACAGAGAGTGAGATCACGGGGAGGTTAAAGGGACGGAGTGAGATCACGGGGTGGTTAAAGGTACAGAGTGATATCACGGGGAGTTTCACGGGACAGAGAGTGACATCACGGGGATCTTAAAAGGAGAGAAAGTGAGATCATGGGGAGGTTAAAGGGACAGAGTGAGTTCACGGGGAGGTTAAAGGGACAGAGATTGAGATCACGAGGTGGTAAAAGGGACAGAGATTGAGATCACGAGGTGGTTATAAGGACAGAGTGTGACATCACGGGGAGGTTTAAGGGACAGAGTGTGAGATCACAGGGAGGTTAAAGGGACAGAGAGCAACATCACGGGGAGGTTAAAGGGACAGAGAGAGAGATCACGGGGAGGTTAAAGGGACAGAGAGTGATTTCACGGAGAGGTTAAAGGGACAGAGAGTGAGATCACGGGGAGGTTAAAGGGACCGAGTGAGATCACGGGGAGGTTCACGGGACAGAGACTGACATCACGGGGTGGTTAAAAGGAGAGAGAGTGAGATCACGGGGAGGTTAAAGGGACAGAGAGAGAGATCACGGGGAGGTTAAGGGGACAGAGAGTGAGATCACGGGGAGGTTAAGGGGACAGAGAGTGAGATCACGGGGAGGTTAAGGGGACAGAGAGTGAGATCACGGCGACGTTAAAGGGACAGAGTGAGATCACGGGGAGGTTAAAGGGACACAGTGAGATCTCGGGGTGGTTAAAGCGACAGAGTGAGATCACGGGGAGGTTAAAGGGACAGAGAGTGAGATCACGGGGAGGTTAAAGCGACAGAGTGAGATCACGGGGAGGTTAAAGGGACAGAGAGTGAGATCACGGGGAGGTTAAAGCGACAGAGTGAGATCACGGGGAGGTTAAAGGGACAGAGAGCAACATGATGGAGAGGTTAAAGGGACAGAGAGAGAGATCACGGGGAGGTTAAAGGGACAGAGAGTGAGTTCACGGAGAGGTTAAAGGGACAGAGAGTGAGATCACGGGGAGGTTAAAGGGACAGAGTGAGATCACGGGGTGGTTAAAGGTACAGAGTGATATCACGGGGAGGTTCACGGTACAGAGAGTGACATCACGGGGATCTTAAAAGGAGAGAAAGTGAGATCATGGGGAGGTTAAAGGGACAGAGTGAGCTCACGGGGAGGTTAAAGGGACAGAGTGAGATCACGGGGAGGTTAAAGGGACAGAGATTGAGATCACGAGGTGGTTAAAGGGACAGAGATTGAGATCACGAGGTGGTTATAAGGACAGAGTGTGACATCACGGGGAGGTTTAAGGGACAGAGTGTGAGATCACAGGGAGGTTAAAGGGACAGAGAGCAACATCACGGGGAGGTTAAAGGGACAGAGAGAGAGATCACGGGGAGGTTAAAGGGACAGAGAGTGATTTCACGGAGAGGTTAAAGGGACAGACAGTGAGATCACGGGGAGGTTAAAGGGACTGAGTGAGATCACGGGGAGGTTCACGGGACAGAGACTGACATCACGGGGTGGTTAAAAGGAGAGAGTGTGAGATCACGGGGAGGTTAAAGGGACAGAGAGAGAGATCACGGGGAGGTTAAAGGGACAGAGTGAGATCACGGGGAGGTTAAAGGGACAGTGAGATCTCGGGGTGGTTAAAGGGGCAGAAAGTGAGATCACGGGGAGGTTAAAGGGACAGATTGTGGTTACGGGGAGGTTAATGGGACGGAGAGTGAGATCACGGGGAGGTTAAAGGGACAGAGTGATATCACGGGGAAGTTCACGGGACAGAGAGTGACATCATGGGGTGGTTAAAAGGAGAGAGAGTGAGATCACTGTGAGGTTATGAGGACAGAGTGTGACATCTCGGGGAGGTTTAAGGGACAGAGTGTGAGATCACTGGGAGGTTAAAGGGAAAGAGAGCAACATTACGGGGAGGTTAAAAGGACAGAGAGAGATCACGGGGAGGTTAAAGGGACAGAGAGTGAGTTCACGTGGAGGTTAAAGGGACAGATTGAGATTACGGGGAGGTTAAAGGGACAGAGAGTGAGATCGCGGGGAGGTTAAAGGGACGGAGTGAGATCACGGGGTGGTTAAAGGTACAGAGTGATATCACGGGGAGGTTCACGGGACAGAGAGTGACATCACGGGGATCTTAAAAGGAGAGAGAGTGACATCATGGGGAGGTTAAAGGGACAGAGTGAGATCACGGGGAGGTTAAAGGGACAGAGATTGAGAACCGAGGTGGTTAAAGGGACAGAGATTGAGATCACGAGGTGGGTTAAAGGGGCAGAGAGTGAGATTACGGGGAGTTTATAGGGACAGAGAGAGAGATCGCGGGGAGGTTAAGGGGACAGAGTGAGATCACGGGGAGGTTAAGGGGACAGAGTGAGATCATGAGGAGTTTAAAGGGACAGAGTGAGATCACGAGGAGGTTAAAGGGACAGAGAGAGAGATCACGGGGAGGTTAAGGGGACAGAGAGTGAGATCACGGGGAGGTAAACGGGACAGTGTGAGATCACGGGGAGGTTAAAGGGACACAGTGAGATCACGGGGTGGTTAAAGGGGCAGAAAGTGTGATCACGGGGAGGTTAAAGGGGCAGAGAAAGAGGTCACGGGGACATTAAAGAGACAGAGAGTGATATCACGGCGAGGTTCCCGGGACAGGGAGTGACATCACGGGGAGGTTAAAAGGAGAATGAGTGAGATCATGGGGAGGTTAAAGGGACAGAGAGAGTGATCACGGGAAGGTTAAAGGGACAGAGTGTGAGTTCACGTGGAGGTTAAAGGGACAGAGAAAGAGAACACGGGAAGGTTAAAGGGAGAGAGTGAGATCACGGGGAGGTTAAAGGGACAGCGACTGAGATCACGGGGAGGTTAAAGGGACAGAGAGAGGTCAAGGGGACATTAAAGAAACAGTGTGACATCACGGGGAGGTTTAAGGGACGGAGCGTGAGATCACGGGGAGGTTAAAGGGACAGAGAGCAACATCACGGGGAGGTTAAAGGGACAGAGAGAGAGATCACGGGGAGGTTAAAGGGACAGAGAGTGAAATCACGGGGAGATAAAAGGGACATAGTGATATCACGGGGAAGTTCACGGAACAGAGAGTGAGATCATGGGGAGGTTAAAGGGACAGAGAGAGAGAACACGGGGAGATTAATGTGACGGCGACAGAGATCACGGGGAGGTTAAAGGGACAGAGTGAGATCACAGAGAGGTTAAAGGGACAGAGAGTGAGATCATGGGGAGGTTAAAGGGACAGAGAGTGAGATTACGGGGAGTTTAAAGGGACAGAGAGTGAGATTACGGGGAGTTTAAAGGGACAGACAGAGAGATCATGGGGAGGTTAAAGGGACAGAGATTGAGATCACGGGGAGGTTTAAGGGACAGAGTGTGAGATCACAGGGAGGTTAAAGGGACAGACAGCAACATCACGGGGAGGTTAAAGGGACAGTGAGCGAGATCACGGGGATGTTAAAGGGACAGAGACTGAGATCACGGGGAGGTTAAAGGGACAGAGAGTGAGATCACGGGGAGGTTAAAGGGACAGAGTGAGATCACGGGGAGGTTAAAGGGACAGAGTGAGATCACGGGGAGGTTAAAGGGACAGAGTGATATCACGGGGAAGTTCACGGAACAGTGAGTGAGGTCATGGGGAGGTTAAAGGGACAGAGAGAGAGAACACGGGGAGGTTAAAGGGACAGAGAGTGAGTTCACGGGGAGGTTAAAGGGACAGAGAGCAACATCACGGGGAGGTTAAAGGGACAGAGAGAGAGATCACGGGGAGGTTAAAGGGACAGAGAGTGATTTCACGGAGAGGTTAAAGGGACAGAGAGTGAGATCACGGGGAGGTTAAAGGGACCGAGTGAGATCACGGGGAGGTTCACGGGACAGAGACTGACATCACGGGGTGGTTAAAAGGAGAGAGAGTGAGATCACGGGGAGGTTAAAGGGACAGAGAGAGAGATCACGGGGAGGTTAAGGGGACAGAGAGTGAGATCACGGGGAGGTTAAGGGGACAGAGAGTGAGATCACGGGGAGGTTAAGGGGACAGAGAGTGAGATCACGGCGACGTTAAAGGGACAGAGTGAGATCACGGGGAGGTTAAAGGGACACAGTGAGATCTCGGGGTGGCTAAAGCGACAGAGTGAGATCACGGGGAGGTTAAAGGGACAGAGAGTGAGATCACGGGGAGGTTAAAGCGACAGAGTGAGATCACGGGGAGGTTAAAGGGACAGAGAGTGAGATCACGGGGAGGTTAAAGCGACAGAGTGAGATCACGGGGAGGTTAAAGGGACAGAGAGCAACATGATGGAGAGGTTAAAGGGACAGAGAGAGAGATCACGGGGAGGTTAAAGGGACAGAGAGTGAGTTCACGGAGAGGTTAAAGGGACAGAGAGTGAGATCACGGGGAGGTTAAAGGGACAGAGTGAGATCACGGGGTGGTTAAAGGTACAGAGTGATATCACGGGGAGGTTCACGGTACAGAGAGTGACATCACGGGGATCTTAAAAGGAGAGAAAGTGAGATCATGGGGAGGTTAAAGGGACAGAGTGAGCTCACGGGGAGGTTAAAGGGACAGAGTGAGATCACGGGGAGGTTAAAGGGACAGAGATTGAGATCACGAGGTGGTTAAAGGGACAGAGATTGAGATCACGAGGTGGTTATAAGGACAGAGTGTGACATCACGGGGAGGTTTAAGGGACAGAGTGTGAGATCACAGGGAGGTTAAAGGGACAGAGAGCAACATCACGGGGAGGTTAAAGGGACAGAGAGAGAGATCACGGGGAGGTTAAAGGGACAGAGAGTGATTTCACGGAGAGGTTAAAGGGACAGACAGTGAGATCACGGGGAGGTTAAAGGGACTGAGTGAGATCACGGGGAGGTTCACGGGACAGAGACTGACATCACGGGGTGGTTAAAAGGAGAGAGTGTGAGATCACGGGGAGGTTAAAGGGACAGAGAGAGAGATCACGGGGAGGTTAAAGGGACAGAGTGAGATCACGGGGAGGTTAAAGGGACAGTGAGATCTCGGGGTGGTTAAAGGGGCAGAAAGTGAGATCACGGGGAGGTTAAAGGGACAGATTGTGGTTACGGGGAGGTTAATGGGACGGAGAGTGAGATCACGGGGAGGTTAAAGGGACAGAGTGATATCACGGGGAAGTTCACGGGACAGAGAGTGACATCATGGGGTGGTTAAAAGGAGAGAGAGTGAGATCACTGTGAGGTTATGAGGACAGAGTGTGACATCTCGGGGAGGTTTAAGGGACAGAGTGTGAGATCACTGGGAGGTTAAAGGGAAAGAGAGCAACATTACGGGGAGGTTAAAAGGACAGAGAGAGATCACGGGGAGGTTAAAGGGACAGAGAGTGAGTTCACGTGGAGGTTAAAGGGACAGATTGAGATTACGGGGAGGTTAAAGGGACAGAGAGTGAGATCGCGGGGAGGTTAAAGGGACGGAGTGAGATCACGGGGTGGTTAAAGGTACAGAGTGATATCACGGGGAGGTTCACGGGACAGAGAGTGACATCACGGGGATCTTAAAAGGAGAGAGAGTGACATCATGGGGAGGTTAAAGGGACAGAGTGAGATCACGGGGAGGTTAAAGGGACAGAGATTGAGAACCGAGGTGGTTAAAGGGACAGAGATTGAGATCACGAGGTGGGTTAAAGGGGCAGAGAGTGAGATTACGGGGAGTTTATAGGGACAGAGAGAGAGATCGCGGGGAGGTTAAGGGGACAGAGTGAGATCACGGGGAGGTTAAGGGGACAGAGTGAGATCATGAGGAGTTTAAAGGGACAGAGTGAGATCACGAGGAGGTTAAAGGGACAGAGAGAGAGATCACGGGGAGGTTAAGGGGACAGAGAGTGAGATCACGGGGAGGTAAACGGGACAGTGTGAGATCACGGGGAGGTTAAAGGGACACAGTGAGATCACGGGGTGGTTAAAGGGGCAGAAAGTGTGATCACGGGGAGGTTAAAGGGGCAGAGAAAGAGGTCACGGGGACATTAAAGAGACAGAGAGTGATATCACGGCGAGGTTCCCGGGACAGGGAGTGACATCACGGGGAGGTTAAAAGGAGAATGAGTGAGATCATGGGGAGGTTAAAGGGACAGAGAGAGTGATCACGGGAAGGTTAAAGGGACAGAGTGTGAGTTCACGTGGAGGTTAAAGGGACAGAGAAAGAGAACACGGGAAGGTTAAAGGGAGAGAGTGAGATCACGGGGAGGTTAAAGGGACAGCGACTGAGATCACGGGGAGGTTAAAGGGACAGAGAGAGGTCAAGGGGACATTAAAGAAACAGTGTGACATCACGGGGAGGTTTAAGGGACGGAGCGTGAGATCACGGGGAGGTTAAAGGGACAGAGAGCAACATCACGGGGAGGTTAAAGGGACAGAGAGAGAGATCACGGGGAGGTTAAAGGGACAGAGAGTGAAATCACGGGGAGATAAAAGGGACATAGTGATATCACGGGGAAGTTCACGGAACAGAGAGTGAGATCATGGGGAGGTTAAAGGGACAGAGAGAGAGAACACGGGGAGATTAATGTGACGGCGACAGAGATCACGGGGAGGTTAAAGGGACAGAGTGAGATCACAGAGAGGTTAAAGGGACAGAGAGTGAGATCATGGGGAGGTTAAAGGGACAGAGAGTGAGATTACGGGGAGTTTAAAGGGACAGAGAGTGAGATTACGGGGAGTTTAAAGGGACAGACAGAGAGATCATGGGGAGGTTAAAGGGACAGAGATTGAGATCACGGGGAGGTTTAAGGGACAGAGTGTGAGATCACAGGGAGGTTAAAGGGACAGACAGCAACATCACGGGGAGGTTAAAGGGACAGTGAGCGAGATCACGGGGATGTTAAAGGGACAGAGACTGAGATCACGGGGAGGTTAAAGGGACAGAGAGTGAGATCACGGGGAGGTTAAAGGGACAGAGTGAGATCACGGGGAGGTTAAAGGGACAGAGTGAGATCACGGGGAGGTTAAAGGGACAGAGTGATATCACGGGGAAGTTCACGGAACAGTGAGTGAGGTCATGGGGAGGTTAAAGGGACAGAGAGAGAGAACACGGGGAGGTTAAAGGGACAGAGAGTGAGTTCACGGGGAGGTTAAAGGGACAGAGAGCAACATCACGGGGAGGTTAAAGGGACAGAGAGAGAGATCACGGGGAGGTTAAAGGGACAGAGAGTGATTTCACGGAGAGGTTAAAGGGACAGAGAGTGAGATCACGGGGAGGTTAAAGGGACCGAGTGAGATCACGGGGAGGTTCACGGGACAGAGACTGACATCACGGGGTGGTTAAAAGGAGAGAGAGTGAGATCACGGGGAGGTTAAAGGGACAGAGAGAGAGATCACGGGGAGGTTAAGGGGACAGAGAGTGAGATCACGGGGAGGTTAAGGGGACAGAGAGTGAGATCACGGGGAGGTTAAGGGGACAGAGAGTGAGATCACGGCGACGTTAAAGGGACAGAGTGAGATCACGGGGAGGTTAAAGGGACACAGTGAGATCTCGGGGTGGTTAAAGCGACAGAGTGAGATCACGGGGAGGTTAAAGGGACAGAGAGTGAGATCACGGGGAGGTTAAAGCGACAGAGTGAGATCACGGGGAGGTTAAAGGGACAGAGAGTGAGATCACGGGGAGGTTAAAGCGACAGAGTGAGATCACGGGGAGGTTAAAGGGACAGAGAGCAACATGATGGAGAGGTTAAAGGGACAGAGAGAGAGATCACGGGGAGGTTAAAGGGACAGAGAGTGAGTTCACGGAGAGGTTAAAGGGACAGAGAGTGAGATCACGGGGAGGTTAAAGGGACAGAGTGAGATCACGGGGTGGTTAAAGGTACAGAGTGATATCACGGGGAGGTTCACGGTACAGAGAGTGACATCACGGGGATCTTAAAAGGAGAGAAAGTGAGATCATGGGGAGGTTAAAGGGACAGAGTGAGCTCACGGGGAGGTTAAAGGGACAGAGTGAGATCACGGGGAGGTTAAAGGGACAGAGATTGAGATCACGAGGTGGTTAAAGGGACAGAGATTGAGATCACGAGGTGGTTATAAGGACAGAGTGTGACATCACGGGGAGGTTTAAGGGACAGAGTGTGAGATCACAGGGAGGTTAAAGGGACAGAGAGCAACATCACGGGGAGGTTAAAGGGACAGAGAGAGAGATCACGGGGAGGTTAAAGGGACAGAGAGTGATTTCACGGAGAGGTTAAAGGGACAGACAGTGAGATCACGGGGAGGTTAAAGGGACTGAGTGAGATCACGGGGAGGTTCACGGGACAGAGACTGACATCACGGGGTGGTTAAAAGGAGAGAGTGTGAGATCACGGGGAGGTTAAAGGGACAGAGAGAGAGATCACGGGGAGGTTAAAGGGACAGAGTGAGATCACGGGGAGGTTAAAGGGACAGTGAGATCTCGGGGTGGTTAAAGGGGCAGAAAGTGAGATCACGGGGAGGTTAAAGGGACAGATTGTGGTTACGGGGAGGTTAATGGGACGGAGAGTGAGATCACGGGGAGGTTAAAGGGACAGAGTGATATCACGGGGAAGTTCACGGGACAGAGAGTGACATCATGGGGTGGTTAAAAGGAGAGAGAGTGAGATCACTGTGAGGTTATGAGGACAGAGTGTGACATCTCGGGGAGGTTTAAGGGACAGAGTGTGAGATCACTGGGAGGTTAAAGGGAAAGAGAGCAACATTACGGGGAGGTTAAAAGGACAGAGAGAGATCACGGGGAGGTTAAAGGGACAGAGAGTGAGTTCACGTGGAGGTTAAAGGGACAGATTGAGATTACGGGGAGGTTAAAGGGACAGAGAGTGAGATCGCGGGGAGGTTAAAGGGACGGAGTGAGATCACGGGGTGGTTAAAGGTACAGAGTGATATCACGGGGAGGTTCACGGGACAGAGAGTGACATCACGGGGATCTTAAAAGGAGAGAGAGTGACATCATGGGGAGGTTAAAGGGACAGAGTGAGATCACGGGGAGGTTAAAGGGACAGAGATTGAGAACCGAGGTGGTTAAAGGGACAGAGATTGAGATCACGAGGTGGGTTAAAGGGGCAGAGAGTGAGATTACGGGGAGTTTATAGGGACAGAGAGAGAGATCGCGGGGAGGTTAAGGGGACAGAGTGAGATCACGGGGAGGTTAAGGGGACAGAGTGAGATCATGAGGAG
The DNA here is from genome assembly GCA_026770705.1 of Isurus oxyrinchus. Lineage (NCBI taxonomy): Eukaryota > Metazoa > Chordata > Chondrichthyes > Lamniformes > Lamnidae > Isurus > Isurus oxyrinchus. Next base: position 320,215 of record JANJGN010000490.1, read on the forward strand.
TTTAAAGGGACAGAGTGAGATCACGAGGAGGTTAAAGGGACAGAGAGAGAGATCACGGGGAGGTTAAGGGGACAGAGAGTGAGATCACGGGGAGGTAAACGGGACAGTGTGAGATCACGGGGAGGTTAAAGGGACACAGTGAGATCACGGGGTGGTTAAAGGGGCAGAAAGTGTGATCACGGGGAGGTTAAAGGGGCAGAGAAAGAGGTCACGGGGACATTAAAGAGACAGAGAGTGATATCACGGCGAGGTTCCCGGGACAGGGAGTGACATCACGGGGAGGTTAAAAGGAGAATGAGTGAGATCATGGGGAGGTTAAAGGGACAGAGAGAGTGATCACGGGAAGGTTAAAGGGACAGAGTGTGAGTTCACGTGGAGGTTAAAGGGACAGAGAAAGAGAACACGGGAAGGTTAAAGGGAGAGAGTGAGATCACGGGGAGGTTAAAGGGACAGCGACTGAGATCACGGGGAGGTTAAAGGGACAGAGAGGTCAAGGGGACATTAAAGAAACAGTGTGACATCACGGGGAGGTTTAAGGGACGGAGCGTGAGATCACGGGGAGGTTAAAGGGACAGAGAGCAACATCACGGGGAGGTTAAAGGGACAGAGAGAGAGATCACGGGGAGGTTAAAGGGACAGAGAGTGAAATCACGGGGAGATAAAAGGGACATAGTGATATCACGGGGAAGTTCACGGAACAGAGAGTGAGATCATGGGGAGGTTAAAGGGACAGAGAGAGAGAACACGGGGAGATTAATGTGACGGCGACAGAGATCACGGGGAGGTTAAAGGGACAGAGTGAGATCACAGAGAGGTTAAAGGGACAGAGAGTGAGATCATGGGGAGGTTAAAGGGACAGAGAGTGAGATTACGGGGAGTTTAAAGGGACAGAGAGTGAGATTACGGGGAGTTTAAAGGGACAGACAGAGAGATCATGGGGAGGTTAAAGGGACAGAGATTGAGATCACGGGGAGGTTTAAGGGACAGAGTGTGAGATCACAGGGAGGTTAAAGGGACAGACAGCAACATCACGGGGAGGTTAAAGGGACAGTGAGCGAGATCACGGGGATGTTAAAGGGACAGAGACTGAGATCACGGGGAGGTTAAAGGGACAGAGAGTGAGATCACGGGGAGGTTAAAGGGACAGAGTGAGATCACGGGGAGGTTAAAGGGACAGAGTGAGATCACGGGGAGGTTAAAGGGACAGAGTGATATCACGGGGAAGTTCACGGAACAGTGAGTGAGGTCATGGGGAGGTTAAAGGGACAGAGAGAGAGAACACGGGGAGGTTAAAGGGACAGAGAGTGAGTTCACGGGGAGGTTTTAGGGACAGAGTGAGATCACGGGGAGGTTAAAGGGACAGAGAGTGAGATCACGGGGAGGTTAAAATGACAGAGAGTGAGATCACGGGGAGGTTAAAAGGAGACAGAGTGAGATCATGGGGAGGTTAAAGGGACAGAGAGTGAGATCACGGGGAGGTAAACGGGACAGAGTGAGATCACGGGGAGGTTAACGGGACACAGTGAGATAATGGGGAGGTTAAAGGGACAGAGTGAGAACACGGGGAGATTAATGTGACAGCGACAGAGATCACGGGGAGGTTAAAGGGACAGAGAGAGTTCACGGGGATGTTTAAGGGACAGAGTGTGAGATCACGGGGAGTTTTAAGGGACAAGAGTGTGAGATCACAGGGAGGTTAAAGGGACAGAGAGCAACATCACGGGGCGGTTCAAGGGACAGAGACTGAGATCACGGGGAGGTTAAAGGGACAGAGAGTGAGATCACGGGGGGGTTAAAGGGACAGTGAGTGAGTTCACGGGGAGGCTAAAGGGACAGAGTGAGATCACGGGGAGGTTAAAGGAACAGAGAGTGAAATAACGGGGAGGTTAAAGGGACAGAGTGATATCACGGGGAGGTTCACGGGACAGAGAGTGACATCACGCGGAGGTTAAAAGGAGAGAGAGTGAGATCATGGGGAGGTTAAAGGGACAGAGTGAGATCAAGGGGAGGTTAAAGGGACACAGATTGAGATCTCGATGTGGTTAAAGGGACAGAGAGTGAGATAACGGGGAGTTTAAAGGGACAGAGAGAGAGACCACGGGGAGGTTAAAGGGACAGAGAGTGAGATCACGGGGAGGTTAAAGGGACAGAGAGCAACATCATGGGGAGGTTAAAGGGACAGAGAGAGAGATCAAGGGGAGGTTAAAGGGACAGATTGAGATCACGGAGAGGTTAAAGGGACAGAGAGAGATCACGGGGAGGTTAAAGGGACAGAGAGTGAGATCACGGGGAGTTTTAAGGGACAAGAGTGTGAGATCACAGGGAGGTTAAAGGGACAGAGAGCAACATCACGGGGAGGTTAAAGGGACAGAGACTGAGATCACGGGGAGGTTAAAGGGACAGAGAGTGAGATCACGGGGAGGTTAAAGGGACAGAGAGTGAGATCACGGGGAGGTTAAAGGTACAGAGAGTGAGTTCACAGGGAGGTTAAAGGGACAGAGTGAGATCACGGGGACGTTAAAGGAACAGAGAATGAAATAACGGGGAGGTTAAAGGGACAGAGTGATATCACGGGGAGGTTCACGGGACAGAGAGTGAGATCACGGGGAGGTTAAAGGGACAGAGTGAGATCACGGGGAGGTTAAAGGGACAGAGTGAGATCACGGGGAGGTTAAAGGGACAGAGTGATATCCCGGGGAAGTTCACGGAACAGAGAGTGAGATCATGGGGAGGTTAAAGGGACAGAGAGAGAGATCACAGGAAGGTTAAAGGGACAGAGAGTGAGATCATGGGGAGGTTAAAGGGACAGAGTGAGATCATGGGGAAGTTAAAACGACAGAGTGATATCACGGGGAGGTTCACGGGACAGCGACTGAGATCACGGGGATGTTAAAGGGACAGACAGAGAGATCACGGGGAGGTTAAAGGGACAGAGATTGAGATCACGGGGAGGTTTAAGCGACAGAGTGTTAGATCACAGGGAGGTTAAAGGGACAGAGAGCAACATCACGGGGAGGTTAAAGGGACAGTGAGCGAGATCACGGGGATGTTAAAGGGACAGAGACTGAGATCACGGGGAGGTTAAAGGGACAGAGTGAGATCACGGGGAGGTTAAAGGGACAGAGTGAGATCACGGGGAGGTTAAAGGGACAGAGTGAGATCACGGGGAGGTTAAAGGGACAGAGTGAGATCACGGGGAAGTTCACGGAACAGAGAGTGAGATCATGGGGAGGTTAAAGGGACAGAGAGAGAGAACACGAGGAGGTTAAAGGGACAGAGTGAGATCACGGGGAGGTTAAAGGGACAGAGAGTGAGATCACGGGGAGGTTAAAGGGACAGAGAGTGAGATCACGGGGAGGTTAAAGGGACAGAGAGTGAGATCACGGGGAGGTTAAAGGGACAGAGTGTGAGTTCACAGGGAGGTTAAAGGGACAGACTGAGATCACGGGGAGGTTAAAGGGACAGAGTGAGTTCACGGGGAGGTTAAAGGGACAGAGTGAGATCACGGGGAGGTTAAAGGGACAGAGTGAGATCACGGGTAGGTTAAAGGGACAGAGAGTGACATCACGGGGAGGTTAAAGGGACACAGTGAGATCACGGGGTGGTTAAAGGGGCAGAAAGTGTGATCACGGGGAGGTTAAAGGGACAGAGATAGAGGTCACGGGGACATTAAAGAGACAGAGAGTGATATCACGGCGAGGTTCCCGGGACAGAGAGTGACATCACGGGGAGGTTAAAAGGAGAATGAGTGAGATCATGGGGAGGTTAAAGGGACAGAGTTAGATCACGGGGAGGTTAAAGGGACAGAGAGAGAGAACACGGGGAGATTAATGTGACAGCGACTGAGATCACGGGGAGGTTAAAGGGACAGAGAGAGAGATCAAGGGGAGGTTAAAGGGACAGATTGAGATCACGGGGAGGTTAAAGGGACAGAGAGAGAGAACACGGGGAGATTAATGTGACAGCGACTGAGATCACGGGGTGGTTAAAGGGACAGAGAGAGAGATCAAGGGGAGGTTAAAGGGACAGAGAGTGAGATCTCGGGGAGGTTAAAGGGACAGAGAGCAACATCACGTGGAGGTTAAAGGGACAGAGAGAGAGATCACGGGGAGATTAAAGGGACAGGGAGTGAGTTCACGGGGAGGTTAAAGGGACAGAGAGTGAGATCACGGGGAGTTTAAAGGGACAGAGTGAGATCACGGGGAGGTTAAAGGGACAGAGTGATATCACGGGGAAGTTCACGGAACAGAGAGTGAGATCATGGGGAGGTTAAAGGGACAGAGAGAGAGAACACGGGGAGATTAATGTGACAGCGACAGAGATCACGGGGAGGTTAAAGGGACAGAGAGAGTTCACGGGGAGGTTAAAGGGCCAGAGAGTGAGATCACGGGGAGGTTTAAGGGACAGAGTGTGAGATCACGGGGAGCTTTAAGGGACAGAGTGTGAGATCACGGGGAGGTTAAAGCGACAGATTGTGATTACGGGGAGGTTAATGGGACGGAGAGTGAGATCACGGGGTGGTTAAAAGGAGAGAGAGTGAGATCACGGGGAGGTTAAAGGGACAGAGTGAGATCACGGGGAGGTTAAAGGGACACAGTGAGATCTCGGGGTGGTTAAAGGGGCAGAAAGTGAGATCATGGGGAGGTTAAAGGGACAGAGAGAGAGGTCAAGGGGACATTAAAGAAACAGAGAGTGATATCACTGTGAGGATATAAGGACATAGTGTGACATCACGGGGAGGTTTAAGGGACAGAGTGTGAGATCACAGGGACGTTAAAGGGACAGAGAGCAACATCACGGGGAGGTTTAAGGGACAGAGAGTGAGATCACGGGGAGGTTAAAGGGACAGAGTGAGATCATGGGGAGGTTCACGTGACAGAGAGTGAGAACACGGGGAGATTAATGTGACAGCGACAGAGATCACGGGGAGGTTAAAGGGACAGAGTGAGATCACGGGGAGGTTAAAGGGACAGAGTGAGATCATGGGGAGATTAAAGGGACAGAGTGATATCACGGGGAGGTTCACGGGACAGAGAGTGAGAACACGGGGAGATTAATGTGACAGCGACAGAGATCACGGGGAGGTTAAAGGGACAGAGAGAGATCACGGGGAGGTTAAAGGGACAGAGAGTGAGATCACAGGGAGGTTAAAGGGACAGAGATTAAGACCACGGGGAGGTTAAAGGGACAGAGATTGAGATCTCGAGGTGGATAAAGGGACAGAGATTGAGATCACGGGGAGGTTAAGGGGACAGAGAGTGAGATCACGGGGAGGTTAAAAGGACAGAGTGAGATCACGGGGAGGTTAAAGGGACTGAGTGAGATCACGGGGAGGTTAAAGGGACACAGAGATCTCGGTGTGGTTAAAGGGGCAGAAAGTGAGATCATGGGGAGGTTAAAGGGACAGAGAGAGAGGTCAAGGGGACATTAAAGAAACAGAGAGTGAGATCACGGGGAGGTTTAAGGGACAGAGAGCAACATCACGGGGAGGTTAAAGGGACAGAGAGAGAGATCACGGGGAGGTTAAAGGGACAGAGAGTGAGTTCACGGAGAGGTTAAAGGGACAGAGAGTGAGATCACGGGGAGGTTAAAGGGACAGAGAGAGAGTTCACGGGGATGTTAAAGGGACAGAGAGTGAGATCACGGGGAGGTTAAAGGGACAGAGTGAGATCACGGGGAGGTTCACGGGACAGAGAGTGAGATCATGGGGAGGTTAAAGGGACAGAGAGAGAGAACACGGGGAGATTAATGTGACAGCGACTGAGATCACGGGGAGGTTAAAGGGACAGAGAGAGATCATGGGGAGGTTAAAGGGACAGAGAGCGAGATCACAGGGAGGTTTAAGGGACAGAGTGTGAGATCACGGGAAGGTTAAAGGGACAGAGAGCGACATCACGGGGAGTTTAAAGGGACAGAGAGAGAGATCACGGGGAGGTTAACGGGACAAACTGAGATCACCGAGACTTTAAAGGGACACAGTGAGATCACGGGGTGGTTAAAGGGGCTGAAAGTGTGATCACGGGGAGGTTAAAGGGACAGAGAAAAGGGTCACGGGGACTTTAAAGAGAGAGAGTGATATCACGGGGAGGTTCACGGGACAGAGAGTGACATCACGGGGAGGTTAAAAGGAGAGAGAGTGAGATCATGGGGAGGTTAAAGGGTCAGAGTGAGATCACGGGGAGGCTAAAGGAACAGAGAGAGAGATCACGGGAAGGTTAAAGGGACAGAGTGTGAGATCACGTGGAGGTTAAAGGGACAGATTGAGATCACGGGGAGGTTAAAGGGACAGAGAGAGAGATCACGGGGAGGTTAAAAGGACAGAGAGTGATCACGGGGAGGTTAAAGGGACAGAGAGTGATCACGGGGAGGTTAAAGGGACAGAGAGAGATCACGGGGAGGTTTAAGGGACAGAGAGTGAGATCACGGGGAGGTTAAAGGGACAGAGAGTGAGATCACGGGGAGGTTTAAGGGACAGAGAGTGAGATCACGGGGAGGTTAAAGGGACAGAGATTGAGATCACGGGGAGGTTTAAGGGACAGAGAGTGAGTTCAAGGGGAGGTTAAAGGGACAGAGTGTGAGATCACAGGGAGGTTAAAGGGACAGAGAGTAACATCACGGGGAGGATAAAGGCACAGTGACCGAGATCACGGGGATGTTAAAGGGACAGAGATTGACATCACGGGGAGGTTTAAGGGACAGAGTGTGAGATCACAGGGAGGTTAAAGGGACAGTGAGCGAGATCACGGGGATGTTAAAGGGACAGAGAGTGAGAGCACGGGGAGGTTAAAGGGACAGAGTGAGATCACGGGGAGGTTAAAGGGACAGAGTGAGATCACGGGGAGGTTAAAGGGACAGAGTGAGATCACGGGGAGGTTAAAGGGACAGAGTGATATCAAGGGGAAGTTCACGGAACAGAGAGTGAGATCATTGGGAGGTTAAAGGGACAGAGAGAGAGATCACGGGGAGGTTAAAGGGACAGAGTGAGATCACGGGGAGGTTAAAGGGACAGAGTGAGATCACGGGGAGGTTAAAGGGACAGAGTGAGATCACGGGGAGGTTAAATTGACAGAGAGTGAGATCATGGGGAGGTTAAAGGGACAGAGTGAGATCATGGGGAAGTTAAAGGGACAGAGTGAGATCACGGGGAGGTTCACGGGACAGAGAGTGACATCACGGGGTGGTTAAAAGGAGAGAGAGTGAGATCACGGGGAGGTTAAAGGGACAGAGTGAGATCACGGGGAGGTTAAAGGGACACAGTGAGATCTCGGGGTGGTTAAAGGGGCAGAAAGTGAGATCATGGGGAGGTTAAAGGGACAGAGAGAGAGGTCAAGGGGACATTAAAGAAACAGAGAGTGATATCACTGTGAGGATATAAGGACATAGTGTGACATCACGGGGAGGTTTAAGGGACAGAGTGTGAGATCACAGGGAGGTTAAAGGGACAGAGAGCAACATCACGGGGAGGTTAAAGGGACAGAGAGAGATCACGGGGAGTTTAAAGGGACAGAGTGAGATCACGGGGAGGTTAAGGGGACAGAGTGAAATCACGGGGAGGTTAAGGGGACAGAGAGTGAGATCACGGGGAGGTTAAAGGGACAGAGTGAGGTCACGGGGAGGTTAAACGGACAGAGTGAGATCACGGGGAGGTTAAAGGACAGAGATTGAGATCACGGGGAGGTTAAAGGGACAGAGATTGAGATCTCGAGGTGGATAAAGGGACAGAGAGTGAGATTACGGGGAGGTTAAAGGGACAGAGAGTGAGATTATGGGGAGTTTAAAGGGACAGACAGAGAGATCATGGGGAGGTTAAGGGGACAGACTGAGATCACGGGGAGGTTAAAGGGACAGAGAGTGTGATCACGGGGAGGTTAAAAGGAGACAGAGTGAGATCATGGGGAGGTTAAAGGGACAGAGTGATATCACGGGGAGGTTCACGGACAGAGAGTGACATCACAGGGAGGTTAAAAGGAGACAGAGTGAGATCATGGGGAGGTTAAAGGGACAGAGAGTGAGATCACGGGGAGGTTAAAGGGACAGAGAGTGAGATCACGGGGAGGTCAACGGGACAGTGTGAGATCACGGGGAGGTTAGTGAGATCACGGGGAGGTTTAAGGGACAGAGATTGAGATCAAGGGGAGGTTAAAGGGACAGAGTGTGAGATCACAGGGAGGTTAAAGGGACAGTGAGTAACATCACGGGGATGTTAAAGGGACAGTGACCGAGATCACGGGGATGTTAAAGGGACAGAGATTGACATCACGGGGAGGTTTAAGGGACAGAGTGTGAGATCACAGGGAGGTTAAAGGGACAGAGAGCAACATCACGGGGAGGTTAAAGGGACAGTGAGCGAGATCACGGGGAGGTTAAAGGGACAGAGTGAGATCACGGGGAGGTTAAAGGGACAGAGTGAGATCACGGGGAGGTGAAATTGACAGAGAGTGAGATCATGGGGAGGTTAAAGGGACAGAGTGAGATCATGGGGAAGTTAAAGGGACAGAGTGAGATCACGGGGAGGTTAAAGGGACAGAGTGATATCACGGGGAGGTTCACGGGACAGAGAGTGAGATCACGGGGAGGTTAAAGGGACAGAGAGAGAGAACACGGGGAGATTAATGTGACAGCGACTGAGATCACGGGGATGTTAAAGGGACAGACAGAGAGATCACGGGGAGGTTAAAGGGACAGAGATTGAGATCACGGGGAGGTTTAAGGGACAGAGTGTGAGATCACAGGGAGGTTAAAGGGACAGAGAGCAACATCACGGGGAGGTAAAAGGGACAGTGAGCGAGATCACGGGGATGTTAAAGGGACAGAGACTGAGATCACGGGGAGGTTAAAGGGACAGAGTGAGATCACGGGGAGGTTAAAGGGACAGAGTGAGATCACGGGGAGGTTAAAGGGACAGAGTGAGATCACGGGGAGGTTAAAGGGACAGAGTGAGATCACGGGGAGGTTAAAGGGACAGAGTGAGATCACGGGGAAGTTCACGGAACAGAGAGTGAGATCATGGGGAGGTTAAAGGGACAGAGAGAGAGAACACGGGGAGGTTAAAGGGACAGAGTGAGATCACGGGGAGGATAAAGGGACAGAGAGTGAGATCACGGGGAGGTTAAAGGGACAGAGAGTGAGATCACGGGGAGGTTAAAGGGACAGAGTGTGAGTTCACGGGGAGGTTAAAGGGACAGAGTGAGATCACGGGGAGGTTAAAGGGACAGAGTGAGATTACGGGGAGGTTAAATTGACACAGAGTGAGATCATGGGGAGGTTAAAGGGACAGAGTGAGTTCACGGGTAGGTTAAAGGGACAGAGAGTGACATCACGGGGAGGTTAAAGGGACAGAGAGTGAGATCATGGGGAGGTTAAAGGGACAGAGAGAGAGATGACGGGGAGGTTCAGGGGACAGAGAGTGAGATCACGGGGAGGTCAACGGGACAGAGTGAGATCACGTGGAGGTTAAAGGGACGGAGTGAGATCACGGGGAGGTTAAAGGAACAGAGTGAGATCACGGGGAGGTTAAAGGGACAGAGTGAGATCACGGGGAGGTTAAAGGGACAGAAAGAGAGATCACGGAGAGGTTAAAGGGACACAGTGAGATCACGGGGTGGTTAAAGGGGCAGAAAGTGAGATCACGGGGTGGTTAAAGGGACAGAGTGATATCACGGCGAGGTTCCCGGGACAGAGAGTGACATCACGGGGAGGTTAAAAGGAGAATGAGTGAGATCATGGGGAGGTTAAAGGGACAGAGTTAGATCACGGGGAGGTTAAAGGGACAGAGAGAGAGAACACGGGGAGATTAATGTGACAGCGACTGAGATCACGGGGAGGTTAAAGGGACAGTGAGAGAGATCAAGGGGAGGTTAAAGGGACAGATTGAGATCACGGGGAGGTTAAAGGGACAGAGAGAGAGAACACGGGGAGATTAATGTGACAGCGACTGAGATCACGGGGAGGTTAAAGGGACAGAGAGAGAGATCAAGGGGAGGTTAAAGGGACAGAGTGAGATCTCAGGGAGGTTAAAGGGACAGAGAGCAACATCACGTGGAGGTTAAAGGGACAGAGAGAGAGATCACAGGGAGGTTAAAGGGACAGGGAGTGAGTTCACGGGGAGGTTAAAGGGACAGAGAGTGAGATCACGGGGAGTTTTAAGGGACAGAGTGAGATCACGGGGAGGTTAAAGGGACAGAGTGATATCACGGGGAAGTTCACGGAACAGAGAGAGAGATCATGGGGTGGTTAAAGGGACAGAGAGAGAGAACACGGGGAGATTAATGTGACAGCGACAGAGATCACGGGGAGGTTAAAGGGACAGAGAGAGTTCACGGGGAGGTTAAAGGGCCAGAGAGTGAGATCACGGGGAGGTTAAAGCGACAGATTGTGATTACGGGGAGGTTAATGGGACGGAGAGTGAGATCACGGGGAGGTCAACGGGAAAGAGTGAGATCACGGGGAGGTTCACGGGACAGAGAGTGACATCACGGGGTGGTTAAAAGGAGAGAGAGTGAGATCACGGGGAGGTTAAAGGGACAGAGTGAGATCACGGGGAGGTTAAAGGGACACAGTGAGATCTCGGGGTGGTTAAAGGGGCAGAAAGTGAGATCATGGGGAGGTTAAAGGGACAGAGAGAGAGGTCAAGGGGACATTAAAGAAACAGAGAGTGATATCACTGTGAGGATATAAGGACATAGTGTGACATCACGGGGAGGTTTAAGGGACAGAGTGTGAGATCACAGGGAGGTTAAAGGGACAGAGAGCAACATCACGGGGAGGTTAAAGGGACAGAGAGAGATCACGGGGAGTTTAAAGGGACAGAGTGAGATCACGGGGAGGTTAAGGGGACAGAGTGAAATCATGGGGAGGTTAAAGGGACAGAGAGAGAGATCACGGGGAGGTTAAGGGGACAGAGAGTGAGATCACGGGGAGGTTAAAGGGACAGAGAGAGAGATCAAGGGGAGGTTAAAGGGACAGAGTGAGATCTCAGGGAGGTTAAAGGGACAGAGAGCAACATCACGTGGAGGTTAAAGGGACAGAGAGAGAGATCACGGGGAGGTTAAAGGGACAGGGAGTGAGTTCACGGGGAGGTTAAAGGGACAGAGAGTGAGATCACGGGGAGTTTTAAGGGACAGAGTGAGATCACGGGGAGGTTAAAGGGACAGAGTGATATCACGGGGAAGTTCACGGAACAGAGAGAGAGATCATGGGGAGGTTAAAGGGACAGAGAGAGAGAACACGGGGAGATTAATGTGACAGCGACAGAGATCACGGGGAGGTTAAAGGGACAGAGAGAGTTCACGGGGAGGTTAAAGGGCCAGAGAGTGAGATCACGGGGAGGTTAAAGCGACAGATTGTGATTACGGGGAGGTTAATGGGACGGAGAGTGAGATCACGAGGAGGTCAACGGGACAGAGTGAGATCACGGGGAGATTCACGGGACAGAGAGTGACATCACGGGGTGGTTAAAATGAGAGAGAGTGAGATCACGGGGAGGTTAAAGGGACAGAGTGAGATCACGGGGAGGTTAAAGGGACACAGTGAGATCTCGGGGTGGTTAAAGGGGCAGAAAGTGAGATCATGGGGAGGTTAAAGGGACAGAGAGAGAGGTCAAGGGGACATTAAAGAAACAGAGAGTGATATCACTGTGAGGATATAAGGACATAGTGTGACATCACGGGGAGGTTTAAGGGACAGTGTGTGAGATCACAGGGAGGTTAAAGGGACAGAGAGCAACATCACGGGGAGGTTAAAGGGACAGAGAGAGATCACGGGGAGTTTAAAGGGACAGAGTGAGATCACGGGGAGGTTAAGGGGACAGAGTGAAATCATGGGGAGGTTAAAGGGACAGAGAGAGAGATCACGGGGAGGTTAAGGGGACAGAGAGTGAGATCACGGGGAGGTTAAAGGGACAGAGTGAGATCACGGGGAGGTTAAACGGACAGAGTGAGATCACGGGGAGGTTAAACGGACAGAGTGAGATCACGGGGAGGTTAAAGGGACAGAGATTGAGATCACGGGGAGGTTAAAGGGACAGAGATTGAGATCTCGAGGTGGTTAAAGGGACAGAGAGTGAGATTACGGGGAGGTTAAAGGGACAGAGAGTGAGATCACGGGGAGGTTAAAGGAACAGAGAGTGAGATTATGGGGAGTTTAAAGGGACAGACAGAGAGATCATGGGGAGGTTAAGGGGACAGACTGAGATCACGGGGAGGTTAAAGGGACAGAGAGTGTGATCACGGGGAGGTTAAAAGGAGACAGAGTGAGATCATGGGGAGGTTAAAGGGACAGAGTGATATCACGGGGAGGTTCACGGGACAGAGAGTGACATCACAGGGAGGTTAAAAGGAGACAGAGTGAGATCATGGGGAGGTTAAAGGGACAGAGAGTGAGATCACGGGGAGGTTAAAGGGACAGAGAGTGAGATCACGGGGAGGTCAACGGGACAGTGTGAGATCACGGGGAGGTTAAAGGGACGGAGTGAGATCACGGTGAGGTTAAAGGGACAGAGAGTGAGATCACGGGGAGGTTAACGGGACACAGTGAGATAATGGGGAGGTTAAAGGGACAGAGAGGGAGAATACGGGGAGATTAATGTGACAGCGACAGAGATCACGGGGAGGTTAAAGGGACAGAGAGAGTTCACGGGGAGGTTAAAGGGACAGAGAGTGAGATCACGGGGAGGTTTAAGGGACAGAGTGTGAGATCACGGGGAGGTTAAAGCGACAGATTGTGATTACGGGGAGGTTAATGGGACGGAGAGTGAGATCACGGGGAGGTCAAAGGGACAGAGTGAGATCACGGGGAGGTTCACGGGACAGAGAGTGACATCACGGGGTGGTTAAAAGGAGAGAGAGTGAGATTACGGAGAGTTTAAAGGGACAGAGAGAGAGATCACGGGGAGGTTAAAGGGACAGAGTGAGATCAGTGGAGTTTAAAGGGACAGAGTGAGATCACTGTGAGGTTAAAGGGACAGAGAGTGAGATCACGGGGAGGTTAAGGGGACACAGAGTGAGATCACGGGGAGGTTAAGGGGACAGAGTGTGAGATCACGGGGAGGTTAAAGGGACACAGTGAGTTCTCGGGGAGGTTAAAGGGGCAGAAAGTGAGATCACGGGGAGGTTAAAGGGACAGAGAGATCACGGGGAGGTAAAAGGGACAGAGTGTGAGTTCACGGGGAGGTTAAAGGGACAGAGTGAGATCACGGGGAGGTTCAAGGGACAGAGATTGAGATCACGAGGAGGTTAAAGGGACAGAGAGTGAGTTCACGGGGAGGTTAAAGGGACATGGAGTGAGATCACGGGGAGTTTAAAGGGACAGAGAGATCATGGGGAAGTTAAAGCGATAGAGTGATATCACGGGGAGGTTCACGGGACAGAGAGTGAGATCATGGGGAGGTTCGAAGGACAGAGAGTGAGATCAAGAGGAGGTTAAAGGGACAGAGTGTGAGATCACAGGGAGCTTAAAGGGACAGAGAGCAACATCACGGGGAGGTTAAAGGGACAGTGACCGAGATCACGTGGATGTTAAAGGGACAGAGATTGACATCACAGGGAGGTTTAAGGGACAGAGAGTGAGATCACGGGGAGGTTAAAGGGACAGAGAGTGAGATCACGGGGAGGTTTAAGGGACAGAGAGTGAGATCACGGGGAGGTTAAAGGGACAGAGATTAAGATCACGGGGAGGTTTAAGGGACAGAGAGTGAGATCAAGGGGAGGTTAAAGGGACAGAGTGTGAGATCACAGGGAGGTTAAAGGGACAGAGAGCAACATCACGGGGAGGTTAAAGGGACAGTGACCGAGATCACGGGGATGTTAAAGGGACAGAGATTGACATCACGGGGAGGTTAAAGGGACAGAGTGAGATCACGGGGAGGTTAAAGGGACAGAGTGAGATCACGGGGAGGTTAAAGGGACAGAGTGAGATCACGGGGAGGTTAAAGGGACAGAGTGAGATCACGGGGAGGTTAAAGGGACAGAGTGAGATCACGGGGAGGTTAAAGGGACAGAGTGAGATCACGGGGAGGTTAAAGGGACAGAGAGAGAGAACACGGGGAGATTAATGTGACAGCGACTGAGATCACGGGGAGGTTAAAGGGACAGAGAGAGAGATCAAGGGGAGGTTAAAGGGACAGAGTGAGATCTCAGGGAGGTTAAAGGGACAGAGAGCAACATCACGTGGAGGTTAAAGGGACAGAGAGAGAGATCACAGGGAGGTTAAAGGGACAGGGAGTGAGTTCACGGGGAGGTTAAAGGGACAGAGAGTGAGATCACGGGGAGTTTTAAGGGACAGAGTGAGATCACGGGGAGGTTAAAGGGACAGAGTGATATCACGGGGAAGTTCACGGAACAGAGAGAGAGATCATGGGGAGGTTAAAGGGACAGAGAGAGAGAACACGGGGAGATTAATGTGACAGCGACAGAGATCACGGGGAGGTTAAAGGGACAGAGAGAGTTCACGGGGAGGTTAAAGGGCCAGAGAGTGAGATCACGGGGAGGTTAAAGCGACAGATTGTGATTACGGGGAGGTTAATGGGACGGAGAGTGAGATCACGGGGAGGTCAACGGGAAAGAGTGAGATCACGGGGAGGTTCACGGGACAGAGAGTGACATCACGGGGTGGTTAAAAGGAGAGAGAGTGAGATCACGGGGAGGTTAAAGGGACAGAGTGAGATCACGGGGAGGTTAAAGGGACACAGTGAGATCTCGGGGTGGTTAAAGGGGCAGAAAGTGAGATCATGGGGAGGTTAAAGGGACAGAGAGAGAGGTCAAGGGGACATTAAAGAAACAGAGAGTGATATCACTGTGAGGATATAAGGACATAGTGTGACATCACGGGGAGGTTTAAGGGACAGAGTGTGAGATCACAGGGAGGTTAAAGGGACAGAGAGCAACATCACGGGGAGGTTAAAGGGACAGAGAGAGATCACGGGGAGTTTAAAGGGACAGAGTGAGATCACGGGGAGGTTAAGGGGACAGAGTGAAATCATGGGGAGGTTAAAGGGACAGAGAGAGAGATCACGGGGAGGTTAAGGGGACAGAGAGTGAGATCACGGGGAGGTTAAAGGGACAGAGAGAGAGATCAAGGGGAGGTTAAAGGGACAGAGTGAGATCTCAGGGAGGTTAAAGGGACAGAGAGCAACATCACGTGGAGGTTAAAGGGACAGAGAGAGAGATCACGGGGAGGTTAAAGGGACAGGGAGTGAGTTCACGGGGAGGTTAAAGGGACAGAGAGTGAGATCACGGGGAGTTTTAAGGGACAGAGTGAGATCACGGGGACATTAAAGGGACAGAGTGATATCACGGGGAAGTTCACGGAACAGAGAGAGAGATCATGGGGAGGTTAAAGGGACAGAGAGAGAGAACACGGGGAGATTAATGTGACAGCGACAGAGATCACGGGGAGGTTAAAGGGACAGAGAGAGTTCACGGGGAGGTTAAAGGGCCAGAGAGTGAGATCACGGGGAGGTTAAAGCGACAGATTGTGATTACGGGGAGGTTAATGGGACGGAGAGTGAGATCACGGGGAGGTCAACGGGACAGAGTGAGATCACGGGGAGGTTCACGGGACAGAGAGTGACATCACGGGGTGGTTAAAAGGAGAGAGAGTGAGATCACGGGGAGGTTAAAGGGACAGAGTGAGATCACGGGGAGGTTAAAGGGACACAGTGAGATCTCGGGGTGGTTAAAGGGGCAGAAAGTGAGATCATGGGGAGGTTAAAGGGACAGAGAGAGAGGTCAAGGGGACATTAAAGAAACAGAGAGTGATATCACTGTGAGGATATAAGGACATAGTGTGACATCACGGGGAGGTTTAAGGGACAGTGTGTGAGATCACAGGGAGGTTAAAGGGACAGAGAGCAACATCACGGGGAGGTTAAAGGGACAGAGAGAGATCACGGGGAGTTTAAAGGGACAGAGTGAGATCACGGGGAGGTTAAGGGGACAGAGTGAAATCATGGGGAGGTTAAAGGGACAGAGAGAGAGATCACGGGGAGGTTAAGGGGACAGAGAGTGAGATCACGGGGAGGTTAAACGGACAGAGTGAGATCACGGGGAGGTTAAACGGACAGAGTGAGATCACGGGGAGGTTAAAGGGACAGAGATTGAGATCACGGGGAGGTTAAAGGGACAGAGATTGAGATCTCGAGGTGGTTAAAGGGACAGAGAGTGAGATTACGGGGAGGTTAAAGGGACAGAGAGTGAGATCACGGGGAGGTTAAAGGAACAGAGAGTGAGATTATGGGGAGTTTAAAGGGACAGACAGAGAGATCATGGGGAGGTTAAGGGGACAGACTGAGATCACGGGGAGGTTAAAGGGACAGAGAGTGTGATCACGGGGAGGTTAAAAGGAGACAGAGTGAGATCATGGGGAGGTTAAAGGGACAGAGTGATATCACGGGGAGGTTCACGGGACAGAGAGTGACATCACAGGGAGGTTAAAAGGAGACAGAGTGAGATCATGGGGAGGTTAAAGGGACAGAGAGTGAGATCACGGGGAGGTTAAAGGGACAGAGAGTGAGATCACGGGGAGGTCAACGGGACAGTGTGAGATCACGGGGAGGTTAAAGGGACGGAGTGAGATCACGGTGAGGTTAAAGGGACAGAGAGTGAGATCACGGGGAGGTTAACGGGACACAGTGAGATAATGGGGAGGTTAAAGGGACAGAGAGGGAGAATACGGGGAGATTAATGTGACAGCGACAGAGATCACGGGGAGGTTAAAGGGACAGAGAGAGTTCACGGGGAGGTTAAAGGGACAGAGAGTGAGATCACGGGGAGGTTTAAGGGACAGAGTGTGAGATCACGGGGAGGTTAAAGCGACAGATTGTGATTACGGGGAGGTTAATGGGACGGAGAGTGAGATCACGGGGAGGTTAAAGGGACAGAGAGTGAGATCACGGGGAGGTCAACGGGACAGTGTGAGATCACGGGGAGGTTAAAGGGACGGAGTGAGATCACGGTGAGGTTAAAGGGACAGAGAGTGAGATCACGGGGAGGTTAACGGGACACAGTGAGATAATGGGGAGGTTAAAGGGACAGAGAGGGAGAATACGGGGAGATTAATGTGACAGCGACAGAGATCACGGGGAGGTTAAAGGGACAGAGAGAGTTCACGGGGAGGTTAAAGGGACAGAGAGTGAGATCACGGGGAGGTTTAAGGGACAGAGTGTGAGATCACGGGGAGGTTAAAGCGACAGATTGTGATTACGGGGAGGTTAATGGGACGGAGAGTGAGATCACGGGGAGGTCAAAGGGACAGAGTGAGATCACGGGGAGGTTCACGGGACAGAGAGTGACATCACGGGGTGGTTAAAAGGAGAGAGAGTGAGATTACGGAGAGTTTAAAGGGACAGAGAGAGAGATCACGGGGAGGTTAAAGGGACAGAGTGAGATCAGTGGAGTTTAAAGGGACAGAGTGAGATCACTGTGAGGTTAAAGGGACAGAGAGTGAGATCACGGGGAGGTTAAAGGGACAGAGTGAGATCACGGGGAGGTTAAAGGGACAGAGTGAGATCACGGGGAGGTTAAAGGGACAGAGTGAGATCACGGGGAGGTTAAAGGGACAGAGTGAGATCACGGGGAGGTTAAAGGGACAGAGAGATCACGGGGAGGTAAAAGGGACAGAGTGTGAGTTCACGGGGAGGTTAAAGGGACAGAGTGAGATCACGGGGAGGTTCAAGGGACAGAGATTGAGATCACGAGGAGGTTAAAGGGACAGAGAGTGAGTTCACGGGGAGGTTAAAGGGACATGGAGTGAGATCACGGGGAGTTTAAAGGGACAGAGAGATCATGGGGAAGTTAAAGCGATAGAGTGATATCACGGGGAGGTTCACGGGACAGAGAGTGAGATCATGGGGAGGTTCGAAGGACAGAGAGTGAGATCAAGAGGAGGTTAAAGGGACAGAGTGTGAGATCACAGGGAGCCTAAAGGGACAGAGAGCAACATCACGGGGAGGTTAAAGGGACAGTGACCGAGATCACGTGGATGTTAAAGGGACAGAGATTGACATCACAGGGAGGTTTAAGGGACAGAGAGTGAGATCACGGGGAGGTTAAAGGGACAGAGAGTGAGATCACGGGGAGGTTTAAGGGACAGAGAGTGAGATCACGGGGAGGTTAAAGGGACAGAGATTAAGATCACGGGGAGGTTTAAGGGACAGAGAGTGAGATCAAGGGGAGGTTAAAGGGACAGAGTGTGAGATCACAGGGAGGTTAAAGGGACAGAGAGCAACATCACGGGGAGGTTAAAGGGACAGTGACCGAGATCACGGGGATGTTAAAGGGACAGAGATTGACATCACGGGGAGGTTAAAGGGACAGAGTGAGATCACGGGGAGGTTAAAGGGACAGAGTGAGATCACGGGGAGGTTAAAGGGACAGAGTGAGATCACGGGGAGGTTAAAGGGACAGAGTGAGATCACGGGGAGGTTAAAGGGACAGAGTGAGATCACGGGGAGGTTAAAGGGACAGAGTGAGATCACGGGGAGGTTAAAGGGACAGAGTGATATCACGGGGAAGTTCACGGAACAGAGAGTGAGATCATGGGGAGGTTAAAGGGACAGAGAGAGAGATCACGGGGAGGTTAAAGGGACAGAGTGAGATCACGGGGAGGTTAAATTGACAGAGAGTGAGATCATGGGGAGGTTAAAGGGACAGAGTGAGATCATGGGGAAGTTAAAACGACAGAGTGATATCACGGGGAGGTTCACGGGACAGAGAGTGAGATCATGGGGAGGTTAAAGGGACAGAGAGAGAGAACACGGGGAGATTAATGTGACAGCGACTGAGATCACGGGGATGTTAAAGGGACAGACAGAGAGATCACGGGGAGGTTAAAGGGACAGAGATTGAGATCACGGGGAGGTTTAAGGGACAGAGTGTGAGATCACAGGGAGGTTAAAGGGACAGAGAGCAACATCACGGGGAGGTTAAAGGGACAGAGAGCAACATCACGGGGATGTTAAAGGGACAGAGACTGAGATCACGGGGAGGTTAAAGGGACAGAGTGAGATCACGGGGAGGTTAAAGGGACAGAGTGAGATCACGGGGAGGTTAAAGGGACAGAGTGAGATCACGGGGAGGTTAAAGGGACAGAGTGAGATCACGGGGAGGTTAAAGGGACAGAGTGAGATCACGGGGAAGTTCATGGAACAGAGAGTGAGATCATGGGGAGGTTAAAGGGACAGAGAGAGAGAACACGGGGAGGTTAAAGGGACAGAGTGAGATCACGGGGAGGTTAAAGGGACAGAGAGTGACATCACGGGGAGGTTAAAGGGACAGAGAGTGAGATCACGGGGAGGTTAAAGGGACAGAGAGAGAGATGACGGGGAGGTTAAGGGGACAGAGAGTGAGATCACGGGGAGGTCAACGGGACAGAGTGAGATCACGTGGAGGTTAAAGGGACGGAGTGAGATCACGGGGAGGTTAAAGGGACAGAGTGAGATCACGGAGAGGTTAAAGGGACACAGTGAGATCACGGGGTGGTTAAAGGGACAGAGTTAGATCACGGGGAGGTTAAAGGGACAGAGAGAGAGAACACGGGGAGATTAATGTGACAGCGACTGAGATCACGGGGAGGTTAAAGGGACAGAGAGAGAGATCAAGGGGAGGTTAAAGGGACAGATTGAGATCACGGAGAGGTTAAAGGGACAGAGTGAGATCACGGGGAGGTTAAAGGGACAGAGATTGAGATCACGAGGAGGTTAAAGGGACAGAGAGTGAGTTCACGGGGAGTTTAAACGGACATGGAGTGAGATCACGGGGAGGTTTAAGGGACAGAGAGTGAGATCACGGGGAGGTTTAAGGGACAGAGAGTGAGATCACGGGGAGGTTAAAGGGACAGAGTGAGATCACGGGGAGGTTAAAGGGACAGAGTGAGATCACGGGGAGGTGAAAGGGACAGAGTGAGATCATGGGGAGGTTAAAGGGACAGAGAGAGAGAACTCGGGGAGATTAATGTGACAGCGACTGAGATCACGGGGATGTTAAAGGGACAGAGAGAGATCACGGGGAGGTTAAAGGGACAGAGAGTGAGATCACGGGGAGTTTTAAGGGACAAGAGTGTGACATCACAGGGAGGTTAAAGGGACAGAGAGCAACATCATGGGGAGGTTAAAGGGACAGAGACTGAGATCACGGGGAGGTTAAAGGGACAGAGATTGAGATCACGGGGAGGTTAAAGGGACAGAGATTGAGACCTCGATGTGGTTAAAGGGACAGAGAGTGAGATAACGGGGAGTTTAAAGGGACAGAGAGAGAGATCACGGGGAGGCTAAAGGGACAGAGAGTGAGATCACGGGGAGGTTAAAGGGACAGAGAGCAACATCATGGGAAGGTTAAAGGTACATGGAGTGAGATCACGGGGAGTTTAAAGGGACAGAGTGAGATCATGGGGAAGTTAAAGCGACAGAGTGATATCACGGGGAGGTTCACGGGACAGAGAGTGAGATCATGGGGATGTTAAAGGGACAGAGAGAGAGAACACGGGGAGATTAATGTGACAGCGACTGAGATCACGGGGATGTTAAAGGGACAGAGAGAGATCACGGGGAGGTTAAAGGGACAGAGATTGAGATCACGGGGAGGTTTAAGGGACAGAGATTGAGATCACGGGGAGGTTTAAGGGACAGAGAGTGAGATCAAGGGGAGGTTAAAGGGACAGAGTGTGAGATCACAGGGAGGTTAAAGGGACAGAGAGTAACATCACGGGGAGGTTAAAGGGACAGTGACCGAGATCACGGGGATGTTAAAGGGACAGAGATTGACATCACGGGGAGGTTTAAGGGACAGAGTGTGAGATCACAGGGAGGTTAAAGGGACAGAGAGCAACATCACGGGGAGGTTAAAGGGACAGTGAGCGAGATCACGGGGATGTTAAAGGGACAGAGAGTGAGATCACGGGGAGGTTAAAGGGACAGAGTGAGATCACGGGGAGGTTAAAGGGACAGAGTGATATCACGGGGAAGTTCACGGAACAGAGAGTGAGATCATGGGGAGGTTAAAGGGACAGAGAGAGAGATCACGGGGAGGTTAAAGGGACAGAGTGAGATCACGGGGAGGTTAAAGGGACAGAGTGAGATCACGGGGAGGTTAAATTGACAGAGAGTGAGATCATGGGGAGGTTAAAGGGACAGAGTGAGATCATGCGGAAGTAAAAGGGACAGAGTGATATCACGGGGAGGTTAAAGGGACAGAGAGTGAGATCATGGGGAGGTTAAAGGGACAGAGAGAGAGAACACGGGGAGATTAATGTGACAGCGACTGAGATCACGGGGATGTTAAAGGGACAGACAGAGAGATCACGGGGAGGTTAAAGGGACAGAGATTGAGATCACGGGGAGGTTTAAGCGACCGAGTGTGAGATCACAGGGAGGTTAAAGGGTCAGAGAGCAACATCACGGGGAGGTTAAAGGGACAGTGAGCGAGATCACGGGGATGTTAAAGGGACAGAGACTGAGATCACGGGGAGGTTAAAGGGACAGAGTGAGATCACGGGGAGGTTAAAGGGACAGAGTGAGATCACGGGGAGGTTAAAGGGACAGAGTGAGATCACGGGGAGGTTAAAGGGACAGAGTGAGATCACGGGGAGGTTAAAGAGGCAGAGTGAGATCACGGGGAGGTTAAAGGGACAGAGTGAGATCACGGGGAAGTTCACGGAACAGAGAGTGAGATCATGGGGAAGTTAAAGGGACAGAGAGAGAGAACACGGGGAGGTTAAAGGGACAGAGTGAGATCACGGGGAGGTTAAAGGGACAGAGAGTGACATCACGGGGAGGTTAAAGGGACAGAGAGTGAGATGACGGGGAGGTTAAAGGGACAGAGAGAGAGATGACGGGGAGGTTAAGGGGACAGGGAGTGAGATCACGGGGAGGTTAAAGGGACAGAGTGAGATCACGGAGAGGTTAAAGGGACACAGTGAGATCACGGGGAGGTTAAAGGGACAGAGAGAGAGATCACGGAGAGGTTAAAGGGACACAGTGAGATCACGGGGTGGTTAAAGGGGCAGAAAGTGTGATCACGGGGAGGTTAAAGGGACAGAGATAGAGGTCACGGGGACATTAAAGAGACAGAGAGTGATATCACGGCGAGGTTCCCGGGACAGAGAGTGACATCACGGGGAGGTTAAAAGGAGAATGAGTGAGATCATGGGGAGGTTAAAGGGACAGAGTTAGATCACGGGGAGGTTAAAAGGACAGAGAGAGAGAACACGGGGAGATTAATGTGACAGCGACTGAGATCACGGGGAGGTTAAAGGGACAGAGAGAGAGATCAAGGGGAGGTTAAAGGGACAGATTGAGATCACGGGGAGGTTAAAGGGACAGAGAGAGAGAACACGGGGAGATTAATGTGACAGCGACTGAGATCACGGGGAGGTTAAAGGGACAGAGAGAGAGATCAAGGGGAGGTTAAAGGGACAGAGAGTGAGATCTCTGGGAGGTTAAAGGGACAGAGAGCGACATCACGTGGAGGTTAAAGGGACAGAGAGAGAGATCACGGAGAGGTTAAAGGGACAGGGAGTGAGTTCACGGGGAGGTTAAAGGGACAGAGAGTGAGATCACGGGGAATTTAAAGGGACAGAGTGAGATCACGGGGAGGTTAAAGGGACAGAGTGATATCACGGGGAAGTTCACGGAACAGAGAGTGAGATCATGGGGAGGTTAAAGGGACAGAGAGAGAGAACACGGGGAGATTAATGTGACAGCGACAGAGATCACGGGGAGGTTAAAGGGACAGAGAGTGAGATCACGGGGAGGTTAAAGCGACAGATTGTGATTACGGGGAGGTTAATGGGACGGAGAGTGAGATCATGGGGAGGTCAAAGGGACAGAGTGAGATCACGGGGAGGTTCACGGGACAGAGAGTGACATCACGGGGTGGTTAAAAGGAGAGAGAGTGAGATCACGGGGAGGTTAAAGGGACAGAGTGAGATCACGGGGAGGTTAAAGGGACACAGTGAGATCTCGGGGTGGTTAAAGGGGCAGAAAGTGAGATCATGGGGAGGTTAAAGGGACAGAGAGAGAGGTCAAGGGGACATTAAAGAAACAGAGAGTGATATCACTGTGAGGATATAAGGACATAGTGTGACATCACGGGGAGATTTAAGGGACAGAGCGTGAGATCACAGGGAGGTAAAAGGGACAGAGAGCAACATCACGGGGATGTTTAAGGGACAGAGAGTGAGATCACGGGGAGGTTAAAGGGACAGAGTGAGATCATGGGGAGGTTCACGGGACAGAGAGTGAGAACACGGGGAGATTAATGTGACAGCGACAGAGATCACGGGGAGGTTAAAGGGACAGAGTGAGATCATGGGGAAGTTAAAACGACAGAGTGATATCACGGGGAGGTTCACGGGACAGAGAGTGAGATCATGGGGAGGTTAAAGGGACAGAGAGAGAGAACACGGGGAGATTAATGTGACAGCGACTGAGATCACGGGGATGTTAAAGGGACAGACAGAGAGATCACGGGGAGGTTAAAGGGACAGAGATTGAGATCACGGGGAGGTTTAAGGGACAGAGTGTGAGATCACAGGGAGGTTAAAGGGACAGAGAGCAACATCACGGGGAGGTTAAAGGGACAGAGAGCAACATCACGGGGATGTTAAAGGGACAGAGACTGAGATCACGGGGAGGTTAAAGGGACAGAGTGAAATCACGGGGAGGTTAAAGGGACAGAGTGAGATCACGGGGAGGTTAAAGGGACAGAGTGAGATCACGGGGAGGTTAAAGGGACAGAGTGAGATCACGGGGAGGTTAAAGGGACAGAGTGAGATCACGGGGAGGTTAAAGGGACAGAGTGAGATCACGGGGAGGTTAAAGGGACAGAGTGAGATCACGGGGAAGTTCATGGAACAGAGAGTGAGATCATGGGGAGGTTAAAGGGACAGAGAGAGAGAACACGGGGAGGTTAAAGGGACAGAGTGAGATCACGGGGAGGTTAAAGGGACAGAGAGTGACATCACGGGGAGGTTAAAGGGACAGAGAGTGAGATCACGGGGAGGTTAAAGGGACAGAGAGAGAGATGACGGGGAGGTTAAGGGGACAGAGAGTGAGATCACGGGGAGGTCAACGGGACAGAGTGAGATCACGTGGAGGTTAACGGGACAGAGTGAGATCACGGGGAGGTTAAAGGGACAGAGTGAGATCACGGGGAGGTTAAAGGGACAGAGTGAGATCACGGGAAGGTTAAAGGGACAGAGTGAGATCACGGGGAAGTTCACGGAACAGAGAGTGAGATCATGGGGAGGTTAAAGGGACAGAGTGAGATCACGGGGAGGTTAAAGGGACAGAGAGTGACATCACGGGGAGGTTAAAGGGACAGAGAGTGAGATCATGTGGAGGTTAAAGGGACAGAGAGAGAGATGACGGGGAGGTTAAGGGGACAGAGAGTGAGATCACGGGGAGGTCAACGGGACAGAGTGAGATCACGTGGAGGTTAAAGGGACGGAGTGAGATCACGGGGAGGTTAAAGGGACAGAGTGAGATCACGGAGAGGTTAAAGGGACACAGTGAGATCACGGGGTGGTTAAAGGGGCAGAAAGTGTGATCACGGGGAGGTTAAAGGGACAGAGATAGAGGTCACGGGGACATTAAAGAGACAGAGAGTGATATCACGGCGAGGTTCCCGGGACAGAGAGTGACATCACGGGGAGGTTAAAAGGAGAATGAGTGAGATCATGGGGAGGTTAAAGGGACAGAGTTAGATCACGGGGAGGTTAAAGGGACAGAGAGAGAGAACACGGGGAGATTAATGTGACAGCGACTGAGATCACGGGGAGGTTAAAGGGACAGAGAGAGAGATCAAGGGGAGGTTAAAGGGACAGATTGAGATCACGGGGAGGTTAAAGGGACAGAGTGTGAGTTCACGGGGAGGTTAAAGGGACAGAGTGAGATCACGGGGAGGTTAAAGGGACAGAGATTGAGATCACGAGGAGGTTAAAGGGACAGAGAGTGAGTTCACGGGGAGGTTAAAGGGACATGGAGTGAGATCACGGGGAGGTTAAAGGGACAGAGTGAGATCATGGGGAGGTTAAAGGGACAGAGAGTGAGTTCACGGGGAGTTTAAACGGACATGGAGTGAGATCACGGGGAGGTTTAAGGGACAGAGAGTGAGATCACGGGGAGGTTTAAGGGACAGAGAGTGAGATCACGGGGAGGTTAAAGGGACAGAGTGAGATCACGGGGAGGTTAAAGGGACAGAGTGAGATCACGGGGAGGTGAAAGGGACAGAGTGAGATCATGGGGAGGTTAAAGGGACAGAGAGAGAGAACTCGGGGAGATTAATGTGACAGCGACTGAGATCACGGGGATGTTAAAGGGACAGAGAGAGATCACGGGGAGGTTAAAGGGACAGAGAGTGAGATCACGGGGAGTTTTAAGGGACAAGAGTGTGACATCACAGGGAGGTTAAAGGGACAGAGAGCAACATCATGGGGAGGTTAAAGGGACAGAGACTGAGATCACGGGGAGGTTAAAGGGATAGAGATTGAGATCACGGGGAGGTTAAAGGGACAGAGATTGAGACCTCGATGTGGTTAAAGGGACAGAGAGTGAGATAACGGGGAGTTTAAAGGGACAGAGAGAGAGATCACGGGGAGGCTAAAGGGACAGAGAGTGAGATCACGGGGAGGTTAAAGGGACAGAGAGCAACATCATGGGGAGGTTAAAGGTACATGGAGTGAGATCACGGGGAGTTTAAAGGGACAGAGTGAGATCATGGGGAAGTTAAAGCGACAGAGTGATATCACGGGGAGGTTCACGGGACAGAGAGTGAGATCATGGGGATGTTAAAGGGACAGAGAGAGAGAACACGGGGAGATTAATGTGACAGCGACTGAGATCACGGGGATGTTAAAGGGACAGAGAGAGATCACGGGGAGGTTAAAGGGACAGAGATTGAGATCACGGGGAGGTTTAAGGGACAGAGATTGAGATCACGGGGAGGTTTAAGGGACAGAGAGTGAGATCAAGGGGAGGTTAAAGGGACAGAGTGTGAGATCACAGGGAGGTTAAAGGGACAGAGAGCAACATCACGGGGAGGTTAAAGGGACAGTGAGCGAGATCACGGGGATGTTAAAGGGACAGAGTGAGATCACGGGGAGGTTAAAGGGACAGAGTGAGATCACGGGGAGGTTAAAGGGACAGAGTGATATCACGGGGAAGTTCACGGAACAGAGAGTGAGATCATGGGGAGGTTAAAGGGACAGAGAGAGAGATCACGGGGAGGTTAAAGGGACAGAGTGAGATCACGGGGAGGTTTAATTGACAGAGAGTGAGATCATGGGGAGGTTAAAGGGACAGAGTGAGATCATGGGGAAGTAAAAGGGACAGAGTGATATCACGGGGAGGTTAAAGGGACAGAGAGTGAGATCATGGGGAGGTTAAAGGGACAGAGAGAGAGAACACGGGGAGATTAATGTGACAGCGACTGAGATCACGGGGATGTTAAAGGGACAGACAGAGAGATCACGGGGAGGTTAAAGGGACAGAGATTGAGATCACGGGGAGGTTTAAGCGACCGAGTGTGAGATCACAGGGAGGTTAAAGGGTCAGAGAGCAACATCACGGGGAGGTTAAAGGGACAGTGAGCGAGATCACGGGGATGTTAAAGGGACAGAGACTGAGATCACGGGGAGGTTAAAGGGACAGAGTGAGATCACGGGGAGGTTAAAGGGACAGAGTGAGATCACGGGGAGGTTAAAGGGACAGAGTGAGATCACGGGGAGGTTAAAGAGACAGAGTGAGATCACGGGGAGGTTAAAGGGACAGAGTGAGATCACGGGGAATTTCACGGAACAGAGAGTGAGATCATGGGGAAGTTAAAGGGACAGAGAGAGAGAACACGGGGAGGTTAAAGGGACAGAGTGAGATCACGGGGAGGTTAAAGGGACAGAGAGTGACATCACGGGGAGGTTAAAGGGACAGAGAGTGAGATGACTGGGAGGTTAAAGGGACAGAGAGAGAGATGACGGGGAGGTTAAGGGGACAGGGAGTGAGATCACGGGGAGGTTAAAGGGACAGAGTGAGATCACGGAGAGGTTAAAGGGACACAGTGAGATCACGGGGAGGTTAAAGGGACAGAGAGAGAGATCACGGAGAGGTTAAAGGGACACAGTGAGATCACGGGGTGGTTAAAGGGGCAGAAAGTGTGATCACGGGGAGGTTAAAGGGACAGAGATAGAGGTCACGGGGACATTAAAGAGACAGAGAGTGATATCACGGCGAGGTTCCCGGGACAGAGAGTGACATCACGGGGAGGTTAAAAGGAGAATGAGTGAGATCATGGGGAGGTTAAAGGGACAGAGTTAGATCACGGGGAGGTTAAAAGGACAGAGAGAGAGAACACGGGGAGATTAATGTGACAGCGACTGAGATCACGGGGAGGTTAAAGGGACAGAGAGAGAGATCAAGGGGAGGTTAAAGGGACAGAGAGTGAGATCTCTGGGAGGTTAAAGGGACAGAGAGCGACATCACGTGGAGGTTAAAGGGACAGAGAGAGAGATCACGGAGAGGTTAAAGGGACAGGGAGTGAGTTCACGGGGAGGTTAAAGGGACAGAGAGTGAGATCACGGGGAGTTTAAAGGGACAGAGTGAGATCACGGGGAGGTTAAAGGGACAGAGTGATATCACGGGGAAGTTCACGGAACAGAGAGTGAGATCATGGGGAGGTTAAAGGGACAGAGAGAGAGAACACGGGGAGATTAATGTGACAGCGACAGAGATCACGGGGAGGTTAAAGGGACAGAGAGTGAGATCACGGGGAGGTTAAAGCGACAGATTGTGATTACGGGGAGGTTAATGGGACGGAGAGTGAGATCACGGGGAGGTCAAAGGGACAGAGTGAGATCACGGGGAGGTTCACGGGACAGAGAGTGACATCACGGGGTGGTTAAAAGGAGAGAGAGTGAGATCACGGGGAGGTTAAAGGGACAGAGTGAGATCACGGGGAGGTTAAAGGGACACAGTGAGATCTCGGGGTGGTTACAGGGGCAGAAAGTGAGATCATGGGGAGGTTAAAGGGACAGAGAGAGAGGTCAAGGGGACATTAAAGAAACAGAGAGTGATATCACTGTGAGGATATAAGGACATAGTGTGACATCACGGGGAGGTTTAAGGGACAGAGCGTGAGATCACAGGGAGGTAAAAGGGACAGAGAGCAACATCACGGGGATGTTTAAGGGACAGAGAGTGAGATCACGCGGAGGTTAAAGGGACAGAGTGAGATCATGGGGAGGTTCACGGGACAGAGAGTGAGAACACGGGGAGATTAATGTGACAGCGACAGAGATCACGGGGAGGTTAAAGGGACAGAGTGAGATCACGGGGAGGTTAAAGGGACAGAGTGAGATCATGGGGAGGTTAAATGGACAGAGTGATATCACGGGGAGGTTCACGGGACAGAGAGTGAGAACACGGGGAGATTAATGTGACAGCGACAGAGATCACGGGGAGGTTAAAGGGACAGAGAGAGATCACGGGGAGGTTAAAGGGACAGAGTGAGATCACAGGGAGGTTAAAGGGACAGAGAGTGAGATCACGGGGAGGTTAAAGGGACAGAGAGTGAGATCACAGGGAGGTTAAAGGGACAGAGATTGAGAGCACGGGGAGGTTAAAGGGACAGAGATTGAGATCTCGAGGTGGTTAAAGGGACAGAGAGAGAGATCACGGGGAGGTTAAAAGGACAGAGTGAGATCACGGGGAGGTTAAAGGGACTGAGTGAGATCACGGGGAGGTTAAAGGGACACAGTGAGATCTCGGTGTGGTTAAAGGGGCAGAAAGTGAGATCATGGGGAGGTTAAAGGGACAGAGAGAGAGGTCAAGGGGACATTAAAGAAACAGAGAGTGAGATCACGGGGAGGTTTAAGGGACAGAGAGCAACATCACGGGGAGGTTAAAAGGACAGAGAGCAACATCACGGGGAGGTTAAAGGGACAGAGAGAGAGATCACGGGGAGGTTAAAGGGACAGAGAGTGAGTTCACGGAGAGGTTAAAGGGACAGAGAGTGAGATCACGGGGAGGTTAAAGGGACAGAGAGAGACTTCACAGGAATGTTAAAGGGACAGAGAGTGAGATCTCGGGGAGGTTAAAGGGACAGAGTGAGATCACGGGGAGGTTCACGGGACAGAGAGTGAGATCATGGGGAGGTTAAAGGGACAGAGAGAGAGAACACGGGGAGATTAATGTGACAGCGACAGATCACGGGGAGGTTAAAGGGACAGAGAGAGATCATGGGGAGGTTAAAGGGACAGAGAGCGAGATCACGGGGAGGTTTAAGGGACAGAGTGTGAGATCATGGGAAGGTTAAAGGGACAGAGAGCGACATCACGGGGAGTTTAAAGGGACAGAGAGAGAGATCACGGGGAGGTTAAAGGGACAGAGAAAAGGGTCACGGGGACTTTAAAGAGAGAGAGTGATATCACGGGGAGGTTCACGGGACAGAGAGTGACATCACGGGGAGGTTAAAAGGAGAGAGAGTGAGATCATGGGGAGGTTAAAGGGTCAGAGTGAGATCACGGGGAGGCTAAAGGAAGAGAGAGAGAGATCACGGGGAGGTTAAAGGGACAGAGAGAGATCACGAGGAGGTTAAAGGGACAGAGAGTGAGTTCAGGGGAGGTTAAAGGGACATGGAGTGAGATCACGGGGAGTTTAAAGGGACAGAGTGAGATCATGGGGAAGTTAAAGCGACAGAGTGATATCACGGTGAGGTTCACGGGACAGAGAGTGAGATCATGGGGATGTTAAAGGGACAGAGAGAGAGAACACGGGGAGATTAATGTGACAGCGACTGAGATCACGGGGATGTTAAAGGGACAGAGAGAGATCACGGGGAGGTTAAAGGGACAGAGATTGAGATCACGGGGAGGTTTAAGCGACAGAGATTGAGATCACCGGGAGGTTTAAGGGTCAGAGAGTGAGATCAAGGGGAGGTTAAAGGGACAGAGTGTGAGATCACAGGGAGGTTAAAGGGACAGAGAGTAACATCACGGGGAGGTTAAAGGGACAGTGACCGAGATCACGGGGATGTTAAAGGGACAGAGATTGACATCACGGGGAGGTTTAAGGGACAGAGTGTGAGATCACAGGGAGGTTAAAGGGACAGAGAGCAACATCACGGGGAGGTTTAAGGGACAGAGTGTGAGATCACAGGGAGGTTAAAGGGACAGAGAGTGAGATCACGTCGAGGTTTAAGGGACAGAGTGTGAGATCACGGGGAGGTTAAAGCGACAGATTGTGATTACGGGGAGGTTAATGGGACGGAGAGTGAGATCATGGGGAGGTTAAAGGGACAGAGTGAGATCACGGGGAGGTTAAAGGGACGGAGTGAGATCACGGTGAGGTTAAAGGGACAGAGAGTGAGATCACGGGGAGGTTAACGGGACAGAGTGAGATCACGGGGAGGTTAACGGGACACAGTGAGATAATGGGGAGGTTAAAGGGACAGAGTGAGAACACGGGGAGATTAATGTGACAGCGACAGAGATCACGGGGAGGTTAAAGGGACAGAGAGAGTTCACGGGGATGTTTAAGGGACAGAGTGTGAGATCACGGGGAGTTTTAAGGGACAAGAGTGTGAGATCACAGGGAGGTTAAAGGGACAGAGAGCAACATCACGGGGAGGTTAAAGGGACAGAGACTGAGATCACGGGGAGGTTAAAGGGACAGAGAGTGAGATCACGGGGGGGTTAAAGGGACAGTGAGTGAGTTCACGGGGAGGTTAAAGGGACAGAGTGAGATCACGGGGAGGTTAAAGGAACAGAGAGTGAAATAACGGGGAGGTTAAAGGGACAGAGTGAGATCACGGGGAGGTTAAAGGGACAGAGATTGAGATCACGCGGAGGTTAAAGGGACAGAGATTGAGATCTCGATGTGGTTAAAGGGACAGAGAGTGAGATAACGGGGAGTTTAAAGGGACAGAGAGAGAGACCACGGGGAGGTTAAAGGGACAGAGAGTGAGATCACGGGGAGGTTAAAGGGACAGAGAGCAACATCATGGGGAGGTTAAAGGGACAGAGAGAGAGATCACGAGGAGGTTAAAGGGACAGAGAGTGAGTTCACGGGGAGGTTAAAGGGACATGGATTGAGATCACGGGGAGTTTAAAGGGACAGATTGAGATCATGGGGAAGTTAAAGCGACAGAGTGATATCACGGGGAGGTTCATGGGACAGAGAGTGAGATCATGGGGATGTTAAAGGGACAGAGAGAGAGAACACGGGGAGATTAATGTGACAGCGACTGAGATCACGGGGATGTTAAAGGGACAGAGAGAGATCACGGGGAGGTTAAAGGGACAGAGATTGAGATCACGGGGAGGTTTAAGGGACAGAGAGTGAGATCACGGGGAGGTTAAAGGGACAGATAGTGAGATCACGGGGAGGTTTAAGGGACAGAGAGTGAGATCACGGGGAGGTTAAAGGGACAGAGATTAAGATCACGGGGAGGTTTAAGGGACAGAGAGTGAGATCAAGGGGAGGTTAAAGGGACAGAGTGTGAGATCACAGGGAGGTTAAAGGGACAGAGAGCAACATCACGGGGAGGTTAAAGGGACAGTGACCGAGATCACGGGGATGTTAAAGGGACAGAGATTGACATCACGGGGAGGTTTAAGGGACAGAGTGTGAGATCACAGGGAGGTTAAAGGGACAGAGAGCAACATCACGGGGAGGTTAAAGGGACAGAGACTGAGATCACGGGGAGGTTAAAGGGACAGAGTGAAATCACGGGGAGGTTAAAGGGACAGAGTGAGATCACGGGGAGGTTAAAGGGACAGAGTGAGATCACGGGGAGCTTAAAGGGACAGAGTGAGATCACGGGGAGCTTAAAGGGACAGAGTGAGATCACGGGGAGCTTAAAGGGACAGAGTGAGATCACGGGGAAGTTCACGGAACAGAGAGTGAGATCATGGGGAGGTTAAAGGGACAGAGAGAGAGAACACGGGGAGGTTAAAGGGACAGAGTGAGATCACGGGGAGGTTAAAGGGACAGAGAGTGACATCACGGGGAGGTTAAAGGGACAGAGAGAGAGATGACGGGGAGGTTAAGGGGACAGAGAGTGAGATCACGGGGAGGTCAACGGGACAGAGTGAGATCACGTGGAGGTGAAAGGGACGGAGTGAGATCACGGGGAGGTTAAAGGGACGGAGTGAGATCACGGGGAGGTTAAAGGGACGGAGTGAGATCACGGGGAGGTTAAAGGGACACAGTGAGATCACGGGGAGGTTAAAGGGACAGAGTGAGATCACGGGGAGGTTAAAGGGACAGAGTGAGATCACGGGGAGGTTAAAGGGACAGAGAGCAACATCACGGGGAGGTTAAAGGGACAGTGAGAGAGATCACGGGGATGTTAAAGGGACAGAGAGTGAGATCACGGGGAGGTTAAAGGGACAGAGTGAGATCACGGGGAGGTTAAAGGGACAGAGTGATATCACGGGGAGGTTAAATTGACAGAGAGTGAGATCATGGGGAGGTTAAAGGGACAGAGTGAGATCATGGGGAAGTTAAAGGGACAGAGTGATATCACGGGGAGGTTCACGGGACAGAGAGTGAGATCATGGGGAGGTTAAAGGGAGAGAGAGAGAGAACACGGGGAGATAAATGTGACAGCGACTGAGATCACGGGGATGTTAAAGGGACAGACAGAGAGATCACGGGGAGGTTAAAGGGACAGAGATTGAGATCACGGGGAGGTTTAAGCGACAGAGTGTGAGATCACAGGGAGGTTAAAGGGACAGAGAGCAACATCACGGGGAGGTTAAAGGGAGAGTGAGCGAGATCACGGGGAGGTTAAAGGGACAGAGACGGAGATCACGGGGAGGTTAAAGGGACAGAGTGAGATCACGGGGAGGTTAAAGGGACAGAGTGAGATCACGGGGAGGTTAAAGGGACAGAGTGAGATCACGGGGAGGTTAATGGGACAGAGTGAGATCACGGGGAGGTTAAAGGGACAGAGTGAGATCACGGGGAGGTTAAAGGGACAGAGTGAGATCACGGGGAGGTTAAAGGGACAGAGTGAGATCACGGGGAGGTTAAAGGGACAGAGAGCAACATCACGGGGAGGTTAAAGGGACAGTGAGAGAGATCACGGGGATGTTAAAGGGACAGAGAGTGAGATCACGGGGAGGTTAAAGGGACAGAGTGAGATCACGGGGAGGTTAAAGGGACAGAGTGATATCACGGGGAGGTTAAATTGACAGAGAGTGAGATCATGGGGAGGTTAAAGGGACAGAGTGAGATCATGGGGAAGTTAAAGGGACAGAGTGATATCACGGGGAGGTTCACGGGACAGAGAGTGAGATCATGGGGAGGTTAAAGGGACAGAGAGAGAGAACACGGGGAGATAAATGTGACAGCGACTGAGATCACGGGGATGTTAAAGGGACAGACAGAGAGATCACGGGGAGGTTAAAGGGACAGAGATTGAGATCACGGGGAGGTTTAAGCGACAGAGTGTGAGATCACAGGGAGGTTAAAGGGACAGAGAGCAACATCACGGGGAGGTTAAAGGGAGAGTGAGCGAGATCACGGGGAGGTTAAAGGGACAGAGACGGAGATCACGGGGAGGTTAAAGGGACAGAGTGAGATCACGGGGAGGTTAAAGGGACAGAGTGAGATCACGGGGAGGTTAAAGGGACAGAGTGAGATCACGGGGAGGTTAAAGGGACAGAGTGAGATCACGGGGAGGTTAAATGGACAGAGTGAGATCACGGGGAGGTTAAAGGGACAGAGTGAGATCACGGGGAAGTTCACGGAACAGAGAGTGAGATCATGGGGAAGTTAAAGGGACAGAGAGAGAGAACACGGGGAGGTTAAAGGGACAGAGTGAGATCACGGGGAGGTTAAAGGGACAGAGAGTGACATCACGGGGAGGTTAAAGGGACAGAGAGTGAGATGACGGGGAGGTTAAAGGGACAGAGAGAGAGATGACGGGGAGGTTAAGGGGACAGGGAGTGAGATCACGGAGAGGTTAAAGGGACACAGTGAGATCACGGGGAGGTTAAAGGGACAGAGAGAGAGATCACGGAGAGGTTAAAGGGACACAGTGAGATCACGGGGTGGTTAAAGGGGCAGAAAGTGTGATCACGGGGAGGTTAAAGGGACAGAGATAGAGGTCACGGGGACATTAAAGAGACAGAGAGTGATATCATGGCGAGGTTCCCGGGACAGAGAGTGACATCACGGGGAGGTTAAAAGGAGAATGAGTGAGATCATGGGGAGGTTAAAGGGACAGAGTTAGATCACGGGGAGGTTAAAGGGACAGAGAGAGAGATCAAGGGGAGGTTAAAGGGACAGATTGAGATCACGGGGAGGTTAAAGGGACAGAGAGAGAGAACACGGGGAGATTAATGTGACAGCGACTGAGATCACGGGGAGGTTAAAGGGACAGAGAGAGTTCATGGGGAGGTTAAAGGGCCAGAGAGTGAGATCACGGGGAGGTTTAAGGGACAGAGTGTGAGATCACGGGGAGGTTAAAGCGTCAGATTGTGATTACGGGGAGGTTAATGGGACGGAGAGTGAGATCACGGGGAGGTCAAAGGGACAGAGTGAGATCACGGGGAGGTTCACGGGACAGAGAGTGACATCACGGGGTGGTTAAAAGGAGAGAGAGTGAGATCACGGGGGGGTTAAAGGGACAGAGTGAGATCACGGGGAGGTTAAAGGGACACAGTGAGATCTCGGGGTGGTTAAAGGGGCAGAAAGTGAGATCATGGGGAGGTTAAAGGGACAGAGAGAGAGGTCAAGGGGACATTAAAGAAACAGAGAGTGATATCACTGTGAGGATATAAGGACATAGTGTGACATCACGGGGAGGTTTAAGGGACAGAGCGTGAGATCACAGGGAGGTTAAAGGGACAGAGTGAGATCATGGGGAGGTTCACGGGACAGAGAGTGAGAACACGGGGAGATTAATGTGACAGCGACAGAGATCACGGGGAGGTTAAAGGGACAGAGTGAGATCACGGGGAGGTTAAAGGGACAGAGTGAGATCATGGGGAGGTTAAAGGGACAGAGTGATATCACGGGGAGGATCACGGGACAGAGAGTGAGAACACGGGGAGATTAATGTGACAGCGACAGAGATCACGGGGAGGTTAAAGGGACAGAGAGAGATCACGGGGAGGTTAAAGGGACAGAGAGTGAGATCACAGGGAGGTTAAAGGGACAGAGATTGAGACCACGGGGAGGTTAAAGGGAAAGAGATTGAGATCTCGAGGTGGTTAAAGGGACAGAGAGAGAGATCACGGGGAGGTTAAAAGGACAGAGTGAGATCACGGGGAGGTAAAAGGGACTGAGTGAGATCACGGGGAGGTTAAAGGGACACAGTGAGATCTCGGTGTGGTTGAAGGGGCAGAAAGTGAGATCATGGGGAGGTTAAAGGGACAGAGAGAGAGGTCAAGGGGACATTAAAGAAACAGAGAGTGAGATCACGGGGAGGTTTAAGGGCCAGAGAGCAACATCACGGGGAGGTTAAAAGGACAGAGAGCAACATCACGGGGAGGTTAAAGGGACAGAGAGAGAGATCACGGGGAGGTTAAAGGGACAGAGAGTGAGTTCACGGAGAGGTTAAAGGGACAGAGTGAGATCACGGGGAGGTTAAAGGGACAGAGTGAGATCACGGGGAGGTTCACGGAACAGAGAGTGAGATCATGGGGAGGTTAAAGGGACAGAGAGAGAGAACACGGGGAGATTAATGTGACAGCGACTGAGATCACGGGGAGGTTAAAGGGACAGAGAGCGAGATCACGGGGAGGTTAACGGGACAGACTGAGATCACCGAGACTTTAAAGGGACACAGTGTGATCACGGGAAGGTTAAAGGGACAGAGAGTGATCACGGGGACGTTAAAGGGACAGAGAGAGATCACGAGGAGGTTAAAGGGACAGAGAGTGAGTTCACGGGGAGGTTAAAGGGACATGGAGTGAGATCACGGGGAGTTTAAAGGGACAGAGTGAGATCATGGGGAAGTTAAAGCGACAGAGTGATATCACGGGGAGGTTCACGGGACAGAGAGTGAGATCATGGGGATGTTAAAGGGACAGAGAGAGAGAACACGGGGAGATTAATGTGACAGCGACTGAGATCACGGGGATGTTAAAGGGACAGAGAGAGATCACGGGGAGGTTAAAGGGACAGAGATTGAGATCACGGGGAGGTTCAAGAGACAGAGATTGAGATCACGGGGAGGTTTAAGGGACAGAGAGTGAGATCAAGGGGAGGTTAAAGGGACAGAGTGTGAGATCACAGGGAGGTTAAAGGGACAGAGAGCAACATCACGGGGAGGTTAAAGGGAGAGTGAGCGAGATCACGGGGATGTTAAAGGGACAGAGAGTGAGATCACGGGGAGGTTAAAGGGACAGAGAGTGAGATCACGGGGAGGTTAAAGGGACAGAGTGTGAGATCACGGGGAGGTTAAAGGGACAGAGAGTGAGATCACGGGGAGGTTAAAGGGACAGAGAGTGAGATCACGCGGAGGTTAAAGGGACAGAGTGTGAGTTCACGGGGAGGTTAAAGGGACAGAGTGAGATTACGGGGAGGTTAAATTGACAGTGAGATCATGGGGAGGTTAAAGGGACAGAGAGTGACATCACGGGGAGGTTAAGGGGACAGAGAGTGAGATCACGGGGAGGTCAACGGGACAGAGTGAGATCACGTGGAGGTTAAAGGGACGGAGTGAGATCACGGGGAGGTTAAAGGGACAGAGTGAGATCACGGAGAGGTTAAAGGGACACAGTGAGATCACGGGGAGGTTAAAGGGACAGAGAGAGAGATCATGGAGAGGTTAAAGGGACACAGTGAGATCACGGGGTGGTTAAAGGGGCAGAAAGTGTGATCACGGGGAGGTTAAAGGGACAGAGAGAGAGAACACGGGGAGATTAATTGACAGCGACTGAGATCACGGGGAGGTTAAAGGGACAGAGAGAGAGATCAAGGGGAGGTTAAAGGGACAGATTGAGATCACGGGGAGGTTAAAGGGACAGAGAGAGAGAACACGGGGAGATTAATGTGACAGCGACTGAGATCACGGGGAGGTTAAAGGGAGAGAGAGAGAGATCAAGGGGAGGTTAAAGGGACAGACTGAGATCTCAGGGAGGTTAAAGGGACAGAGTGATATCACGGGGAGGTTTAAGGGACAGAGAGCAACATCACGTGGAGGTTAAAGGGACAGAGAGAGAGATCACGGGGAGGTTAAAGGGACAGGGAGTGAGTTCACGGGGAGGTTAAAGGGACAGAGAGTGAGATCACGGGGAGTTTAAAGGGACAGAGTGAGATCACGGGGAGGTTAAAGGGACAGAGTGATATCACGGGGAAGTTCACGGAACAGAGAGTGAGATCACGGGGAGGTTAAAGGGACAGAGAGAGAGAACACGGGGAGATTAATGTGACAGCGACAGAGATCACGGGGAGGTTAAAGGGACAGAGAGTGAGATCACGGGGAGGTTAAAGGGACAGAGTGTGAGATCACGGGGAGGTTAAAGCGACAGATTGTGATTACGGGGAGGTTAATGGGACGGAGAGTGAGATCACGGGGAGGTCAACGGGACAGAGTGAGATCACGGGGAGGTTCACGGGACAGAGAGTGACATCACGGGGTGGTTAAAAGGAGAGAGAGTGAGATCACGGGGAGGTTAAAGGGACAGAGTGAGATCACGGGGAGGTTAAAGGGACACAGTGAGATCTCGGGGTGGTTAAAGGGGCAGAAAGTGAGATCATGGGGAGGTTAAAGGGACAGAGAGAGAGGTCAAGGGGACATTAAAGAAACAGAGAGTGATATCACTGTGAGGATATAAGGACATAGTGTGACATCACGGGGAGGTTTAAGGGACAGAGTGTGAGATCACAGGGAGGTTAAAGGGACAGAGAGCAACATCACGGGGAGGTTCACGGGACAGAGAGTGACATCACGGGGAGGTTAAAAGGAGAATGAGTGAGATCATGGGGAGGTTAAAGGGACAGAGAGAGAGAACACGGGGAGATTAATGTGACAGCGACTGAGATCACGGGGAGGTTAAAGGGACAGAGAGAGAGATCAAGGGGAGGTTAAAGGGACAGATTGAGATCACGGGGAGGTTAAAGGGACAGAGAGAGAGAACACGGGGAGATTAATGTGACAGCGACTGAGATCACGGGGAGGTTAAAGGGACAGAGAGAGAGATCAAGGGGAGGTTAAAGGGACAGAGTGAGATCTCAGGGAGGTTAAAGGGACAGAGAGCAACATCACGTGGAGGTTAAAGGGACAGAGAGAGAGAACACGGGGAGATTAATGTGACAGCGACTGAGATCACGGGGAGGTTAAAGGGACAGAGAGCGAGATCACGGGGAGGTTAACGGGACAGACTGAGATCACCGAGACTTTAAAGGGACACAGTGTGATCACGGGAAGGTTAAAGGGACAGAGTGTGAGATCACGTGGAGGTTAAAGGGACAGATTGAGATCACGGGGAGGTTAAAGGGACAGAGAGAGAGATCACGGGGAGGTTAAAGGGACAGAGAGTGATCACGGGGAGGTTAAAGGGACAGAGAGTGATCACGGGGACGTTAAAGGGACAGAGAGAGATCACGAGGAGGTTAAAGGGACAGAGAGTGAGTTCACGGGGAGGTTAAAGGGACATGGAGTGAGATCACGGGGAGTTTAAAGGGACAGAGTGAGATCATGGGGAAGTTAAAGCGACAGAGTGATATCACGGGGAGGTTCACGGGACAGAGAGTGAGATCATGGGGATGTTAAAGGGACAGAGAGAGAGAACACGGGGAGATTAATGTGACAGCGACTGAGATCACGGGGATGTTAAAGGGACAGAGAGAGATCACGGGGAGGTTAAAGGGACAGAGATTGAGATCACGGGGAGGTTCAAGAGACAGAGATTGAGATCACGGGGAGGTTTAAGGGACAGAGAGTGAGATCAAGGGGAGGTTAAAGGGACAGAGTGAGATCTCAGGGAGGTTAAAGGGACAGAGAGCAACATCACGTGGAGGTTAAAGGGACAGAGAGAGAGAACACGGGGAGATTAATGTGACAGCGACTGAGATCACGGGGAGGTTAAAGGGACAGAGAGCGAGATCACGGGGAGGTTAACGGGACAGACTGAGATCACCGAGACTTTAAAGGGACACAGTGTGATCACGGGAAGGTTAAAGGGACAGAGTGTGAGATCACGTGGAGGTTAAAGGGACAGATTGAGATCACGGGGAGGTTAAAGGGACAGAGAGAGAGATCACGGGGAGGTTAAAGGGACAGAGAGCAACATCACGGGGAGGTTAAAGGGAGAGTGAGCGAGATCACGGGGATGTTAAAGGGACAGAGAGTGAGATCACGGGGAGGTTAAAGGGACAGAGAGTGAGATCACGGGGAGGTTAAAGGGACAGAGTGTGAGATCACGGGTAGGTTAAAGGGACAGAGAGTGAGATCACGGGGAGGTTAAAGGGACAGAGAGTGAGATCACGGGGAGGTTAAAGGGACAGAGTGTGAGTTCACGGGGAGGTTAAAGGGACAGAGTGAGATTACGGGGAGGTTAAATTGACAGTGAGATCATGGGGAGGTTAAAGGGACAGAGAGTGACATCACGGGGAGGTTAAGGGGACAGAGAGTGAGATCACGGGGAGGTCAACGGGACAGAGTGAGATCACGTGGAGGTTAAAGGGACGGAGTGAGATCACGGGGAGGTTAAAGGGACAGAGTGAGATCACGGAGAGGTTAAAGGGACACAGTGAGATCACGGGGAGGTTAAAGGGACAGAGAGAGAGATCATGGAGAGGTTAAAGGGACACAGTGAGATCACGGGGTGGTTAAAGGGGCAGAAAGTGTGATCACGGGGAGGTTAAAGGGACAGAGATAGAGGTCACGGGGACATTAAAGAGACAGAGAGTGATATCACGGCGAGGTTCCCCGGACAGAGAGTGACATCACGGGGAGGTTAAAAGGAGAATGAGTGAGATCATGGGGAGGTTAAAGGGACAGAGAGAGAGAACACGGGGAGATTAATTGACAGCGACTGAGATCACGGGGAGGTTAAAGGGACAGAGAGAGAGATCAAG
This sequence comes from Isurus oxyrinchus, assembly GCA_026770705.1. Classification (NCBI taxonomy): domain Eukaryota; kingdom Metazoa; phylum Chordata; class Chondrichthyes; order Lamniformes; family Lamnidae; genus Isurus; species Isurus oxyrinchus. The sequence continues at coordinate 360,236 of JANJGN010000490.1, forward strand.
GGGAGGTTAAAGGGACAGATTGAGATCACGGGGAGGTTAAAGGGACAGAGAGAGAGAACACGGGGAGATTAATGTGACAGCGACTGAGATCACAGGGAGGTTAAAGGGACAGAGAGAGAGATCAAGGGGAGGTTAAAGGGACAGACTGAGATCTCAGGGAGGTTAAAGGGACAGAGTGATATCACGGGGAGGTTTAAGGGACAGAGAGCAACATCACGTGGAGGTTAAAGGGACAGAGAGAGAGATCACGGGGAGGTTAAAGGGACAGGGAGTGAGTTCACGGGGAGGTTAAAGGGACAGAGAGTGAGATCACGGGGAGTTTAAAGGGACAGAGTGAGATCACGGGGAGGTTAAAGGGACAGAGTGATATCACGGGGAAGTTCACGGAACAGAGAGTGAGATCACGGGGAGGTTAAAGGGACAGAGAGAGAGAACACGGGGAGATTAATGTGACAGCGACAGAGATCACGGGGAGGTTAAAGGGACAGAGAGAGTTCACGGAGAGGTTAAAGGGCCAGAGAGTGAGATCACGGGGAGGTTAAAGGGACAGAGTGTGAGATCACGGGGAGGTTAAAGCGTCAGATTTTGATTACGGGGAGGTTAATGGGACGGAGAGTGAGATCACGGGGAGGTCAACGGGACAGAGTGAGATCACGGGGAGGTTCACGGGACAGAGAGTGACATCACGGGGTGGTTAAAAGGAGAGAGAGTGAGATCACGGGGAGGTTAAAGGGACAGAGTGAGATCACGGGGAGGTTAAAGGGACACAGTGAGATCTCGGGGTGGTTAAAGGGGCAGAAAGTGAGATCATGGGGAGGTTAAAGGGACAGAGAGAGAGGTCAAGGGGACATTAAAGAAACAGAGAGTGATATCACTGTGAGGATATAAGGACATAGTGTGACATCACGGGGAGGTTTAAGGGACAGAGTGTGAGATCACAGGGAGGTTAAAGGGACAGAGAGCAACATCACGGGGAGGTTCACGGGACAGAGAGTGACATCACGGGGAGGTTAAAAGGAGAATGAGTGAGATCATGGGGAGGTTAAAGGGACAGAGAGAGAGAACACGGGGAGATTAATGTGACAGCGACTGAGATCACGGGGAGGTTAAAGGGACAGAGAGAGAGATCAAGGGGAGGTTAAAGGGACAGATTGAGATCACGGGGAGGTTAAAGGGACAGAGAGAGAGATCAAGGGGAGGTTAAAGGGACAGAGTGAGATCTCAGGGAGGTTAAAGGGACAGAGAGCAACATCACGTGGAGGTTAAAGGGACAGAGAGAGAGATCACGGGGAGATTAAAGGGACAGGGAGTGAGTTCACGGGGAGGTTAAAGGGACAGAGAGTGAGATCACGGGGAGTTTAAAGGGACAGAGTGAGATCACGGGGAGGTTAAAGGGACAGAGTGATATCACGGGGAAGTTCACGGAACAGAGAGTGAGATCATGGGGAGGTTAAAGGGACAGAGAGAGAACACGGGGAAATTAATGTGACAGCGACAGAGATCACGGGGAGGTTAAAGGGACAGAGAGAGTTCACGGGGAGGTTAAAGGGCCAGAGAGTGAGATCACGGGGAGGTTTAAGGGACAGAGTGTGAGATCACGGGGAGGTTTAAGGGACAGAGTGTGAGATCACGGGGAGGTTAAAGCGACAGATTGTGATTACGGGGAGCTTAATGGGACGGAGAGTGAGAGCACGGGGAGGTTTAAGGGACAGAGTGTGAGATCACAGGGAGGTTAAAGGGACAGAGAGCAACATCACGGGGAGGTTAAAGGGACAGAGAGAGATCACGGGGAGTTTAAAGGGACAGAGTGAGATCACGGGGAGGTTAAGGGGACAGAGTGAAATCATGGGGAGGTTAAAGGGACAGAGAGAGAGATCACGGGGAGGTTAAGGGGACAGAGAGTGAGATCACGGGGAGGTTAAAGGGACAGAGTGAGATCACGGGGAGGTTAAACGGACAGAGTGAGATCACGGGGAGGTTAAAGGGACAGAGATTGAGATCACGGGGAGGTTAAAGGGACAGAGATTGAGATCTCGAGGTGGTTTACGGGGACAGAGAGTGAGATTACGGGGAGGTTAAAGGGACAGAGAGTGAGATCACGGGGAGGTTAAAGGGACAGAGAGTGAGATTATGGGGAGTTTAAAGGGACAGACAGAGAGATCATGGGGAGGTTAAGGGGACAGACTGAGATCACGGGGAGGTTCACGGGACAGAGAGTGACATCACAGGGAGGTTAAAAGGAGACAGAGTGAGATCATGGGGAGGTTAAAGGGACAGAGTGAGATCACGGGGAGGTTAAAGGGACAGAGAGTGAGATCACGGGGAGGTTAAAGGGACAGAGAGTGAGATCACGGGGAGGTCAACGGGACAGTGTGAGATCACGGAGAGGTTAAAGGGACGGAGTGAGATCAGGGTGAGGTTAAAGGGACAGAGAGTGAGATCACGGGGAGGTTAACGGGACACAGTGAGATAATGGGGAGGTTAAAGGGACAGAGAGAGAGAACACGGGGAGATTAATGTGACAGCGACAGAGATCACGGGGAGGTTAAAGGGACAGACAGAGTTCACGGGGAGGTTAAAGGGACAGAGAGTGAGATCACGGGGAGGTTTAAGGGACAGAGTGTGAGATCACGGGGAGGTTTAAGGGACAGAGTGTGAGATCACGGGGAGGTTAAAGCGACAGATTGTGATTACGGGGAGGTTAATGGGACGGAGAGTGAGATCACGGGGAGGTCAAAGGGACAGAGTGAGATCACGGGGAGGTTCACGGGACAGAGAGTGACATCACGGGGTGGTTAAAAGGAGAGAGAGTGAGATTACGGAGAGTTTAAAGGGACAGAGAGAGAGATCACGGGGAGGTTAAAGGGACAGAGTGAGATCAGTGGAGTTTAAAGGGACAGAGTGAGATCACTGTGAGGTTAAAGGGACAGAGAGTGACATCACTGGGAGGTTAAGGGGACAGAGAGTGAGATCACGGGGAGGTTAAGGGGACAGAGTGTGAGATCACGGGGAGGTAAAAGGGATACAGTGAGTTCTCGGGGTGGTTAAAGGGACAGAGAGATCACGGGGAGGTTAAAGGGACGGAGTGTGAGTTCACGGGGAGGTTAAAGGGACAGAGTGAGATCACGGGGAGGTTAAAGGGACAGAGATTGAGATCACGAGGAGGTTAAAGGGACAGAGAGTGAGTTCACGGGGAGGTTAAAGGGACAGAGAGATCATGAGGAAGTTAAAGCGATAGAGTGATATCACGGGGAGGTTCACGGGACAGAGAGTGAGATCAAGAGGAGGTTAAAGGGACAGAGTGTGAGATCACAGGGAGCTTAAAGGGACAGAGAGCAACATCACGGGGAGGTTAAAGGGACAGTGACCGAGATCACGAGGATATTAAAGGGACAGAGATTGACATCACGGGGAGGTTTAAGGGACAGAGTGTGAGATCACAGGGAGGTTAAAAGGGAAAGAGAGTGAGATCACGGGGAGGTTAAAGGGACAGAGTGAGATCACGGGGAGGTTAAAGGGACAGAGTGAGATCACGGGGAGGTTAAAGGGACAGAGTGATATCACGGGGAAGTACACGGAACAGAGAGTGAGATCACGAGGAGGTTAAAGGGACAGAGTGAGATCACGAGGAGGTTAAAGGGACAGAGTGATATCCCGGGGAGGTTCACTGGACAGGGAGTGAGATCATGGGTAGGTTAAAGGGACAGATTGAGATCACGGGGAGGTTAAAGGGACAGAGAGTGAGATCACGGGGAGGTTAAAATGACAGAGAGTGAGATCACGGGGAGGTTAAAGGGACAGAGAGTGAGATTATGGGGAGTTTAAAGGGACAGACAGAGAGATCATGGGGAGGTTAAGGGGACAGAGTGAGATCACGGGGAGGTTAAAGGGACAGAGAGTGTGATCACGGGGAGGTTAAAAGGAGACAGAGTGAGATCATGGGGAGGTTAAAGGGACAGAGTGAGATCATGGGGAGGTTAAAGGGACAGAGTGAGATCACGGGGAGGTTAAAGGGACAGAGTGAGATCACGGGGAGGTTAAAGGGACAGAGTGAGATCACGGGGAGGTTTAAGGGACAGAGAGCAACATCACGGGGAGGTTAAAGGTACAGTGAGCGAGATCACGGGGATGTTAAAGGGACAGAGATTGAGATCACGGGGATGTTAAAGGGACAGAGTGAGATCACGGGGAGGTTAAAGGGACAGAGTGAGATCACGGGGAGGTTAAAGGGACAGAGTGAGATCACGGGGAGGTTAAAGGGACAGAGTGAGATCACGGGGAGGTTAAAGGGACAGAGTGAGATCACGGGGAGGTTAAAGGGACAGAGTGAGATCACGGGGAGGTTAAAGGGACAGAGTGAGATCACGGGGAGGTTAAAGGGACAGAGAGTGACATCACGGGGAGGTTAAAGGGACAGAGAGTGAGATCATGGGGAGGTTAAAGGGACAGAGAGAGAGATGACGGGGAGATTAATGTGACAGCGACAGAGATCACGGGGAGGTTAAAGGGACAGTGTGAGATCACGGGGAGGTTAAAGGGACAGAGTGAGATCATGGGGAGGTTAAAGGGACAGAGTGATATCACGGGGAAGTTCACGGGACAGAGAGTGAGAACACGGGGAGATTAATGTGACAGCGACAGAGATCACGGGGAGGTTAAAGGGACAGAGAGTGAGATCACGGGGAGTATTAAAGGACAAGAGTGTGAGATCACAGGGAGGTTAAAGGGACAGAGAGCAACATCACGGGGAGGTTAAAGGGACAGAGACTGAGATCACGGGGAGGTTAAAGGGACTGAGAGTGAGATCACGGGGAGGTTAAAGGGACAGAGAGTGAGATCACGGGGAGGTTAAAGGGACAGAGAGTGAGATCACGGGGAGGTTAAAGGGACAGAGTGAAATAACGGGGAGGTTAAAGGGACAGAGAGTGACATCAAGCGGAGGTTAAAAGGAGAGAGAGTGAGATCACATGGAGGTTAAAGGGACAGAGAGAGAGCGCACGGGGACGTTAAAGAGACAGAGAGTGAGATCACTGGGAGGTTAAAGGGTCAGAGAGTGAGATCACTGGGAGGTTAAAAGGACAGAGAGTGAGATCATGGGGAGGTTAAAGGGACAGAGAGAGATATCATGGCGAAGTTAAAGGGACAGAGAGTGTGATCACGGGGAGGTTAAAGGGACAGAGTGAGATCACGGGGAGGTTAAAGGGACAGAGTGATATCACAGGGAAGTTCACGGAACAGAGAGTGAGATCATGGGGAGCTTACAGGGACAGAGAGAGAGAACACGGGGAGGTTAAAGGGACAGAGAGTGAGTTCACGGGGAGGTTAAAGGGACAGAGTGAGATCACGGGTAGGTTAAAGGCACAGAGTGAGATCACGGGGAGGTTAAAGGGACAGAGTGAGATCACGAGGAGGTTAAAGGGACAGAGTGAGATCACGAGGAGGTTAAAGGGACAGAGTGATATCCCGGGGAGGTTCACTGGACAGGGAGTGAGATCATGGGTAGGTTAAAGGGACAGATTGAGATCACGGGGAGTTTAAAGGGACAGAGTGATATCACGGGGAAGTTCACGGAACAGTGAGTGAGGTCATGGGGAGGTTAAAGGGACAGAGAGAGAGAACACGGGGAGGTTAAAGGGACAGAGAGTGAGTTCACGGGGAGGTTAAAGGGACAGAGAGAGATCACGGGGAGGTTAAAATGACAGAGTGAGATCATGGGGAGGTTAAAGGGACAGAGAGTGAGATCACGGGGAGGTTAAAGGGACAGAGAGTGAGATTATGGGGAGTTTTAAGGGACAGACAGAGAGATCATGGGGAGGTTAAGGGGACAGAGTGAGATCACGGGGAGGTTAAAGGGACAGAGAGTGTGATCACGGGGAGGTTAAAAGGAGACAGAGTGAGATCATGGGGAGGTTAAAGGGACAGAGTGAGATCACGGGGAGGTTAAAGGGACGGAGTGAGATCACGGTGAGGTTAAAGGGACAGAGTGAGATCACGGGGAGGTTAACGGGACACAGTGAGATAATGGGGAGGTTAAAGGGACAGAGTGAGAACACGGGGAGATTAATGTGACAGCGACAGAGATCACGGGGAGTTTAAAGGGACAGAGAGAGTTCACGGGGATGTTTAAGGGACAGAGTGTGAGATCACGGGGAGTTTTAAGGCACAAGAGTGTGAGATCACAGGGAGGTTAAAGGGACAGAGAGCAACATCACGGGGAGGTTAAAGGGACAGAGAGTGACATCACGCGGAGGTTAAAGGGACAGAGATTGAGATCTCGATGTGGTTAAAGGGACAGCGACTGAGATCACGGGGATGTTAAAGGGACAGAGAGAGATCACGGGGAGGTTAAAGGGACAGAGATTGAGATCACGGGGAGGTTTAAGGGACAGAGAGTGAGATCACGGGGAGGTTAAAGGGACAGAGATTGAGATCACGGGGAGGTTTAAGGGACAGAGAGTGAGATCACGGGGAGGTTAAAGGGACAGAGAGAGAGATCACGGGGAAGTTCACGGAACAGAGAGTGAGATCATGGGGAGGTTAAAGGGACAGAGAGAGAGATCACGGGGAGGTTAAAGCTACAGAGTGAGATCACGGGGAGGTTAAATTGACAGAGAGTGAGATCATGGGGAGGTTAAAGGGACAGAGAGAGAGATCACGGGGAGGTTAAACGGACAGAGTGAGATCACGGGGAGGTTAAAGGGACAGAGTGATATCACGGGGAGGTTCACGGGACAGAGAGTGAGATCATGGGGAGGTTAAAGGGACAGACAGAGAGATCACGGGGAGGTTAAAGGGACAGAGATTGAGATCACGGGGAGGTTTAAGCGACAGAGTGTGAGATCACAGGGAGGTGAAAGGGACAGAGAGCAACATCACGGGGAGGTTAAAGGGACAGAGAGCAACATCACGGGGAGGTTAAAGGGACAGTGAGCGAGATCACGGGGATGTTAAAGGGACAGAGACTGAGATCACAGGGAGGTTAAAGGGACAGAGTGAGATCACGGGGAGGTTAAAGGGACAGAGTGAGATCACGGGGAGGTTAAAGGGACAGAGTGAGATCACGGGGAGGTTAAAGGGACAGAGTGAGATCACGGGGAGGTTAAAGGGACAGAGTGAGATCACGGGGACGTTAAAGTGACAGAGTGAGATCACGGGGAAGTTCACGGAACAGAGAGTGAGATCATGGGGAGGTTAAAGGGACAGAGAGAGAGAATACGGGGAGGTTAAAGGGACAGAGTGAGATCACGGGGAGGTTAAAGGGACAGAGAGTGAGATCACGGGGAGGTTAAAGGGACAGAGAGTGAGATCACGGGGAGGTTAAAGGGACAGAGTGTGAGTTCACGGGGAGGTTAAAGGGACAGAGTGAGATCACGGGGAGGTTAAAGGGACAGAGTGAGATCACGGGGATGTTAAATTGACAGAGAGTGAGATCACGGGGAGGTTAAAGGGACAGAGATTGAGATCACGGGTAGGTTAAAGGGACAGAGTGACATCACGGGGAGGTTAAAGGGACAGAGAGTGAGATCATGGGGAGGTTAAAGGGACAGAGAGAGAGATGACGGGGAGGTTAAGGGGACAGAGAGTGAGATCACGGGGAGGTCAACGGGACAGAGAGAGAGATGACGGGGAGGTTAAGGGGACAGGGAGTGAGATCACGGGGAGGTTAAAGGGACAGAGCGAGATCACGGAGAGGTTAAAGGGACACAGTGAGATCACGGGGAGGTTAAAGGGACAGAGAGAGAGATCACGGAGAGGTTAAAGGGACACAGTGAGATCACGGGGTGGTTAAAGGGGCAGAAAGTGTGATCACGGGGAGGTTAAAGGGACAGAGATAGAGGTCACGGGGACATTAAAGAGACAGAGAATGATATCACGGCGAGGTTCCCGGGACAGAGAGTGACATCACGGGGAGGTTAAAAGGAGAATGAGTGAGATGATGGGGAGGTTAAAGGGACAGAGTTAGATCACGGGGAGGTTAAAGGGACAGAGAGAAAGAACACGGGGAGATTAATGTGACAGCGACTGAGATCACGGGGAGGTTAAAGGGACAGAGAGAGAGATCAAGGGGAGGTTAAAGGGACAGATTGAGATCACGGGGAGGTTAAAGGCACAGAGTGTGAGTTCACGGGGAGGTTAAAGGGACAGAGATTGAGATCACGAGGAGGTTAAGCGGACAGAGAGTGAGTTCACGGGGAGGTTAAAGGGACATGGAGTGAGATCACGGGGAGGTTTAAGGGACAGAGAGTGAGATCACGGGGAGGTTTAAGGGACAGAGAGTGAGATCATGGGGAGGTTAAAGGGACAGAGAGTGAGATCACGGGGAGGTTAAAGGGACAGAGAGTGAGATTATGGGGAGTTTAAAGGGACAGACAGAGAGATCATGGGGAGGTTAAGGGGACAGAGTGAGATCACGGGGGGGTTAAAGGGACAGTGAGTGAGTTCCCCGGGAGGTTAAAGGGACAGAGAGTGAGATCACGGGGAGGTTAAAGGGACAGAGTGAGATCACGGGGAGGTTAAAGGGACAGAGTGAGATCACGGGGAGGTTAAAGGGACAGAGTGATATCACGGGGAAGTAACGGAACAGAGAGTGAGATCACGGGGAGGTTAAAGGGACAGAGTGAGATCACGGGGAGGTTAAAGGGACAGAGTGAGATCACGGGGAGGTTAAAGGGACAGAGTGAGATCACGGGGAGGTTAAAGGGACAGAGTGAGATCACGGGGAGGTTAAAGGGACAGAGTGAGATCACGGGGAGGTTAAAGGGACAGAGTGAGATCACGGGGAGGTTTAAGGGACAGAGAGCAACATCACGGGGAGGTTAAAGGGACAGTGAGCGAGATCACGGGGATGTTAAAGGGACAGAGATTGAGATCACGGGGATTTTAAAGGGACAGAGTGAGATCACGGGGAGGTTAAAGGGACAGAGTGAGATCACGGGGAGTTTAAAGGGACAGAGTGAGATCACGGGGAGGTTAAAGGGACAGAGTGAGATCACGGGGAGGTTAAAGGGACAGAGTGAGATCACGGGGAGGTTAAAGGGACAGAGTGAGATCACGGGGAGGTTAAAGGGACAGAGTGAGATCACGGGGAGGTTAAAGGGACAGAGTGAGATCACGGGGAGGTTAAAGGGACAGAGTGAGATCACGGGTAGGTTAAAGGGACAGAGAGTGACATCACGGGGAGGTTAAAGGGACAGAGAGTGAGATCATGGGGAGGTTAAAGGGACAGAGAGAGAGATGACGGGGAGATTAATGTGACAGCGATAGAGATCACGGGGAGGTTAAAGGGACAGAGTGAGATCACGGGGAGGTTAAAGGGACAGAGAGTGACATCACGGGGAGGTTAAAGGGACAGAGAGTGAGATCATGGGGAGGTTAAAGGGACAGAGAGAGAGATGACGGGGAGATTAATGTGACAGCGATAGAGATCACGGGGAGGTTAAAGGGACAGAGTGAGATCACGGGGAGGTTAAAGGGACAGAGTGAGATCACGGGGAGGTTAACGGGACACAGTGAGATAATGGGGAGGTTAAAGGGACAGAGTGAGAACACGGGGAGATTAATGTGACAGGGACAGAGATCACGGGGAGGTTAAAGGGACAGAGAGAGCTCACGGGGATGTTTAAGGGACAGAGTGTGAGATCACGGGGAGTTTTAAGGGACAAGAGTGTGAGATCACAGGGAGGTTAAAGGGACAGAGAGCAACATCACGGGGAGGTTAAAGGGACAGAGACTGAGATCACGGGGAGGTTAAAGGGACAGAGAGTGAGATCACGGGGGGGTTAAAGGGACAGTGAGTGAGTTCCCCGGGAGGTTAAAGGGACAGAGAGTGAGATCACGGGGAGGTTAAAGGGACAGAGAGTGAGATCACGGGGAGGTTAAAGGGACAGAGTGAGATCACAGGGAGGTTAAAGGGACAGAGTGATATCACGGGGAAGTACACGGAACAGAGAGTGAGATCATGGGGAGGTTAAAGGGACAGAGTGAGATCACGGGGAGGTTAAAGGGACAGAGTGAGATCACGGGGAGGTTAAAGGGACAGAATGAGATCACGGGGAGGTTAAAGGGACAGAGTGAGATCACGGGTAGGTTAAAGGGACAGAGAGTGACATCACGGGGAGGTTAAAGGGACAGAGAGTGACATCACGGGGAGGTTAAAGGGACAGAGAGTGAGATCATGGGGAGGTTAAAGGGACAGAGAGAGAGATGACGGGGAGATTAATGTGACAGCGATAGAGATCACGGGGAGGTTAAAGGGACAGAGTGAGATCACGGGGAGGTTAAAGGGACAGAGTGAGATCATGGGGAGGTTAAAGGGACAGAGTGATATCACGGGGAAGTTCACGGGACAGAGAGTGAGAACACGGGGAGATTAATGTGACAGCGACAGAGATCACGGGGAGGTTAAAGGGACAGAGTGTGAGATCACAGGGAGGTTAAAGGGACAGAGAGTGAGATCACGGGGAGTTTTAAGGGACAAGAGTGTGAGATCACAGGGAGGTTAAAGGGACAGAGAGCAACATCACGGGGAGGTTAAAGGGACAGAGACTGAGATCACGGGGAGGTTAAAGGGACAGAGAGTGAGATCACGGGGAGGTTAAAGGGACAGAGAGTGAGATCACGGGGAGGTTAAAGGGACAGAGAGTGAGATCACGGGGAGGTTAAAGGGACAGAGTGAAATAACGGGAAGGTTAAAGGGACAGAGAGTGACATCAAGCGGAGGTTAAAAGGAGAGAGAGTGAGATCACGGGGAGGTTAAAGGGACTGAGAGAGAGCGCACGGGGACGTTAAAGAGACAGAGAGTGAGATCACTGGGAGGTTAAAGGGTCAGAGAGTGAGATCACTGGGAGGTTAAAAGGACAGAGAGTGAGATCATGGGGAGGTTAAAGGGACAGAGAGAGATATCACGGCGAAGTTAAAGGGACAGAGAGTGAGATCACGGGGAGGTTAAAGGGACAGAGTGAGATCACGGGGAGGTTAAAGGGACAGAGTGATATCACAGGGAAGTTCACGGAACAGAGAGTGAGATCATGGGGAGCTTACAGGGACAGAGAGAGAGAACACGGGGAGGTTAAAGGGACAGAGAGTGAGTTCACGGGGAGGTTAAAGGGACAGAGTGAGATCACGGGTAGGTTAAAGGCACAGAGTGAGATCACGGGTAGGTTAAAGGCACAGAGTGAGATCACGGGGAGGTTAAAGGGACAGAGTGAGATCACGAGGAGGTTAAAGGGACAGAGTGAGATCACGAGGAGGTTAAAGGGACAGAGTGATATCCCAGGGAGGTTCACTGGACAGGGAGTGAGATCATGGGTAGGTTAAAGGGACAGATTGAGATCACGGGGATTTTAAAGGGACAGAGTGATATCACGGGGAAGTTCACGGAACAGTGAGTGAGGTCATGGGGAGGTTGAAGGGACAGAGAGAGAGAACACGGGGAGGTTAAAGGGACAGAGAGTGAGTTCACGGGGAGGTTAAAGGGACAGAGTGAGATCACGGGGAGGTTAAAGGGACAGAGTGAGATCACGGGGAGGTTAAAATGACAGAGAGTGAGATCATGGGGAGGTTAAAGTGACAGAGAGTGAGATCACGGGGAGGTTAAAATGACAGAGTGAGATCACGGGGAGGTTAAAAGGAGACAGAGTGAGATCACGGGTAGGTTAAAGGGACAGAGTGAGATCACGGGGAGGTTAAAGGGACGGAGTGAGATCACGGTGAGGTTAAAGGGACAGAGTGAGATCACGGGGAGGTTAACGGGACACAGTGAGATAATGGGGAGGTTAAAGGGACAGAGTGAGAACACGGGGAGATTAATGTGACAGCGACAGAGATCACGGGGAGGTTAAAGGGACAGAGAGAGTTCACGGGGATGTTTAAGGGACAGAGTGTGAGATCACGGGGAGTTTTAAGGGACAAGAGTGTGAGATCACAGGGAGGTTAAAGGGACAGAGAGCAACATCACGGGGAGGTTAAAGGGACAGAGACTGAGATCACGGGGAGGTTAAAGGGACAGAGAGTGAGATCACGGGGGGGTTAAAGGGACAGTGAGTGAGTTCACGGGGAGGTTAAAGGGACAGAGTGAGATCACGGGGAGGTTAAAGGAACAGAGAGTGAAATAACGGGGAGGTTAAAGGGACAGAGTGATATCACGGGGAGGTTCACGGGACAGAGTGACATCACGCGGAGGTTAAAAGGAGAGAGAGTGAGATCATGGGGAGGTTAAAGGGACAGAGTGAGATCACGGGGAGGTTAAAGGGACAGAGATTGAGATCACGGGGAGGTTTAAGGAACAGAGAGTGAGATCACAGGGAGGTTAAATGGACAGAGAGTGACATCACGGGGAGGTTAAAGGGACAGAGTGTGAGTTCACGGGGAGGTTAAAGGGACTGAGTGAGATCACGGGTAGGTTAAAGGGACAGAGTGACATCACGGGGAGGTTAAAGGGACAGAGAGTGAGATCATGGGGAGGTTAAAGGGACAGAGAGAGAGATGACGGGGAGGTTAAGGGGACAGAGAGTGAGATCACGGGGAGGTCAACGGGACAGAGTGAGATCACGTGGAGGTTAAAGGGACGGAGTGAGATCACGGGGAGGTTAAAGGGACAGAGTGAGATCACGGAGAGGTTAAAGGGACACAGTGAGATCACGGGGAGGTTAAAGGGACAGAGAGAGAGATCACGGAGAGGTTAAAGGGACACAGTGAGATCACGGGGTGGTTAAAGGGGCAGAAAGTGTGATCACGGGGAGGTTAAAGGGACAGAGATAGAGGTCACGGGGACATTAAAGAGACAGAGAGTGATATCACGGCGAGGTTCCCGGGACAGAGAGTGACATCACGGGGAGGTTAAAAGGAGAATGAGTGAGATCATGGGGAGGTTAAAGGGACAGAGTTAGATCACGGGGAGGTTAAAGGGACAGAGAGAGAGAACACGGGGAGATTAATGTGACAGCGACTGAGATCACGGGGAGGTTAAAGGGACAGAGAGAGAGATCAAGGGGAGGTTAAAGGGACAGATTGAGATCACGGGGAGGTTAAAGGGACAGAGTGTGAGTTCACGGGGAGGTTAAAGGGACAGAGTGAGATCACGGGGAGGTTAAAGGGACAGAGATTGAGATCACGAGGAGGTTAAAGGGACAGAGAGTGAGTTCACGGGGAGGTTAAAGGGACATGGAGTGAGATCACGGGGAGGTTAAAGGGACAGAGTGAGATCATGGGGAGGTTAAAGGGACAGAGATAGAGAACACGGGGAGATTAATGTGACAGCGACTGAGATCACGGGGATGTTAAAGGGACAGAGAGAGATCACGGGGAGGTTAAAGGGACAGAGAGTGAGATCACGGGGAGGTTAAAGGGACAGAGACTGAGATCACGGGGAGGTTAAAGGGACAGAGATTGAGATCACGGGGAGGTTAAAGGGACAGAGATTGAGATCTCGATGTGGTTAAAGGGACAGAGAGTGAGATAACGGGGAGTTTAAAGGGACAGAGAGAGAGATCACGGGGAGGCTAAAGGGACAGAGAGTGAGTTCACGGGGAGGTTAAAGGGACAGAGAGCAACATCATGGGGAGGTTAAAGGGACAGAGAGAGAGATCACGAGGAGGTTAAAGGGACAGAGAGTGAGTTCACGGGGAGGTTAAAGGGACATGGAGTGAGATCACGGGGAGTTTAAAGGGACAGAGTGAGATCATGGGGAAGTTAAAGCGACAGAGTGATATCACGGGGAGGTTCACGGGACAGAGAGTGAGATCATGGGGATGTTAAAGGGACAGAGAGAGAGAACACGGGGAGATTAATGTGACAGCGACTGAGATCACGGGGATGTTAAAGGGACAGAGAGAGATCACGGGGAGGTTAAAGGGACAGAGATTGAGATCACGGGGAGGTTTAAGCGACAGAGATTGAGATCACGGGGAGGTTTAAGGGACAGAGAGTGAGATCAAGGGGAGGTTAAAGGGACAGAGTGTGAGATCACAGGGAGGTTAAAGGGACAGAGAGTAACATCACGGGGAGGTTAAAGGGACAGGGACCGAGATCACGGGGATGTTAAAGGGACAGAGATTGACATCACGGGGAGGTTTAAGGGACAGAGTGTGAGATCACAGGGAGGTTAAAGGGACAGAGAGCAACATCACGGGGAGGTTAAAGGGACAGTGAGCGAGATCACGGGGATGTTAAAGGGACAGAGAGTGAGATCACGGGGAGGTTAAAGGGACAGAGTGAGATCACGGGGAGGTTAAAGGGACAGAGTGAGATCACGGGGAGGTTAAAGGGACAGAGTGATATCACGGGGAAGTTCACGGAACAGAGAGTGAGATCATGGGGAGGTTAAAGGGACAGAGAGAGAGATCACGTGGAGGTTAAAGGGACAGAGTGAGACCACGGGGAGGTTAAAGGGACAGAGTGAGATCACGGGGAGGTTAAATTGACAGAGAGTGAGATCATGGGGAGGTTAAAGGGACAGAGTGAGATCATGGGGAAGTTAAAACGACAGAGTGATATCACGGGGAGGTTCACGGGACAGAGAGTGAGATCATGGGGAGGTTAAAGGGACAGAGAGAGAGAACACGGGGAGATTAATGTGACAGCGACTGAGATCACGGGGATGTTAAAGGGACAGACAGAGAGATCACGGGGAGGTTAAAGGGACAGAGATTGAGATCACGGGGAGGTTTAAGCGACAGAGTGTGAGATCACAGGGAGGTTAAAGGGACAGAGAGCAACATCACGGGGAGGTTAAAGGGACAGTGAGCGAGATCACGGGGATGTTAAAGGGACAGAGACTGAGATCACGGGGAGGTTAAAGGGACAGAGAGAGAGAACACGGGGAGGTTAAAGGGACAGAGTGAGATCACGGGGAGGTTAAAGGGACAGAGAGTGAGATCACGGGGAGGTTAAAGGGACAGAGAGTGAGATCACGGGGAGGTTAAAGGGACAGAGTGTGAGTTCACGGGGAGGTTAAAGGGACAGAGTGAGATCACGGGGAGGTTAAAGGGACAGAGTGAGTTCACGGGGAGGTTAAAGGGACAGAGTGAGATCATGGGGAGGTTAAAGAGACAGAGTGAGATCACGGGTAGGTTAAAGGGACAGAGAGTGACATCACGGGGAGGTTAAAGGGACAGAGTGAGATCATGGGGAGGTTAAAGGGACAGAGAGAGAGATGACGGGGAGGTTAAGGGGACAGAGAGTGAGATCACGGGGAGGTCAACGGGACAGAGTGAGATCACGTGGAGGTTAAAGGGACGGAGTGAGATCACGGGGAGGTTAAAGGGACAGAGTGAGATCATGGAGAGGTTAAAGGGACACAGTGAGATCACGTGGAGGTTAAAGGGACAGAGAGAGAGATCACGGGGAGGTTAAAGGGACAGGGAGTGAGTTCACGGGGAGGTTAAAGGGACAGAGTGAGATCACGGGGAGGTTAAAGGGACAGAGTGAGATCACGGGGAGGTTAAAGGGACAGAGTGAGATCACGGGGAGGTTAAAGGGACAGAGTGAGATCACGGGGAGGTTAAAGGGACAGAGTGAGATCACGGGGAGGTTAAAGGGACAGAGTGAGATCACGGGTAGGTTAAAGGGACAGAGAGTGACATCACGGGGAGGTTAAAGGGACAGAGAGTGAGATCATGGGGAGGTTAAAGGGACAGAGAGAGATCACGGGGAGATTAATGTGACAGCGATAGAGATCACGGGGAGGTTAAAGGGACAGAGTGAGATCACGGGGAGGTTAAAGGGACAGAGTGAGATCACGGGGAGGTTAACGGGACACAGTGAGATAATGGGGAGGTTAAAGGGACAGAGTGAGAACACGGGGAGATTAATGTGACAGGGACAGAGATCACGGGGAGGTTAAAGGGACAGAGAGAGCTCACGGGGATGTTTAAGGGACAGAGTGTGAGATCACGGGGAGTTTTAAGGGACAAGAGTGTGAGATCACAGGGAGGTTAAAGGGACAGAGAGCAACATCACGGGGAGGTTAAAGGGACAGAGACTGAGATCACGGGGAGGTTAAAGGGACAGAGAGTGAGATCACGGGGGGGTTAAAGGGACAGTGAGTGAGTTCCCCGGGAGGTTAAAGGGACAGAGAGTGAGATCACGGGGAGGTTAAAGGGACAGAGTGAGATCACGGGGAGGTTAAAGGGACAGAGTGAGATCACAGGGAGGTTAAAGGGACAGAGTGATATCACGGGGAAGTACACGGAACAGAGAGTGAGATCATGGGGAGGTTAAAGGGACAGAGTGAGATCACGGGGAGGTTAAAGGGACAGAGTGAGATCACGGGGAGGTTAAAGGGACAGAATGAGATCACGGGGAGGTTAAAGGGACAGAGTGAGATCACGGGTAGGTTAAAGGGACAGAGAGTGACATCACGGGGAGGTTAAAGGGACAGAGAGTGACATCACGGGGAGGTTAAAGGGACAGAGAGTGAGATCATGGGGCGGTTAAAGGGACAGAGAGAGAGATGACGGGGAGATTAATGTGACAGCGATAGAGATCACGGGGAGGTTAAAGGGACAGAGTGAGATCACGGGGAGGTTAAAGGGACAGAGTGAGATCATGGGGAGGTTAAAGGGACAGAGTGATATCACGGGGAAGTTCACGGGACAGAGAGTGAGAACACGGGGAGATTAATGTGACAGCGACAGAGATCACGGGGAGGTTAAAGGGACAGAGTGTGAGATCACAGGGAGGTTAAAGGGACAGAGAGTGAGATCACGGGGAGTTTTAAGGGACAAGAGTGTGAGATCACAGGGAGGTTAAAGGGACAGAGAGCAACATCACGGGGAGGTTAAAGGGACAGAGACTGAGATCACGGGGAGGTTAAAGGGACAGAGAGTGAGATCACGGGGAGGTTAAAGGGACAGAGAGTGAGATCACGGGGAGGTTAAAGGGACAGAGAGTGAGATCACGGGGAGGTTAAAGGGACAGAGTGAAATAACGGGGAGGTTAAAGGGACAGAGAGTGACATCAAGCGGAGGTTAAAAGGAGAGAGAGTGAGATCACGGGGAGGTTAAAGGGACTGAGAGAGAGCGCACGGGGACGTTAAAGAGACAGAGAGTGAGATCACTGGGAGGTTAAAGGGTCAGAGAGTGAGATCACTGGGAGGTTAAAAGGACAGAGAGTGAGATCATGGGGAGGTTAAAGGGACAGAGAGAGATATCACGGCGAAGTTAAAGGGACAGAGAGTGAGATCACGGGGAGGTTAAAGGGACAGAGTGAGATCACGGGGAGGTTAAAGGGACAGAGTGATATCACAGGGAAGTTCACGGAACAGAGAGTGAGATCATGGGGAGCTTACAGGGACAGAGAGAGAGAACACGGGGAGGTTAAAGGGACAGAGAGTGAGTTCACGGGGAGGTTAAAGGGACAGAGTGAGATCACGGGTAGGTTAAAGGCACAGAGTGAGATCACGGGGAGGTTAAAGGGACAGAGTGAGATCACGAGGAGGTTAAAGGGACAGAGTGAGATCACGAGGAGGTTAAAGGGACAGAGTGATATCCCAGGGAGGTTCACTGGACAGGGAGTGAGATCATGGGTAGGTTAAAGGGACAGATTGAGATCACGGGGATTTTAAAGGGACAGAGTGATATCACGGGGAAGTTCACGGAACAGTGAGTGAGGTCATGGGGAGGTTGAAGGGACAGAGAGAGAGAACACGGGGAGGTTAAAGGGACAGAGAGTGAGTTCACGGGGAGGTTAAAGGGACAGAGTGAGATCACGGGGAGGTTAAAGGGACAGAGTGAGATCACGGGGAGGTTAAAATGACAGAGAGTGAGATCATGGGGAGGTTAAAGTGACAGAGAGTGAGATCACGGGGAGGTTAAAATGACAGAGTGAGATCACGGGGAGGTTAAAAGGAGACAGAGTGAGATCACGGGTAGGTTAAAGGGACAGAGTGAGATCACGGGGAGGTTAAAGGGACGGAGTGAGATCACGGTGAGGTTAAAGGGACAGAGTGAGATCACGGGGAGGTTAACGGGACACAGTGAGATAATGGGGAGGTTAAAGGGACAGAGTGAGAACACGGGGAGATTAATGTGACAGCGACAGAGATCACGGGGAGGTTAAAGGGACAGAGAGAGTTCACGGGGATGTTTAAGGGACAGAGTGTGAGATCACGGGGAGTTTTAAGGGACAAGAGTGTGAGATCACAGGGAGGTTAAAGGGACAGAGAGCAACATCACGGGGAGGTTAAAGGGACAGAGACTGAGATCACGGGGAGGTTAAAGGGACAGAGAGTGAGATCACGGGGGGGTTAAAGGGACAGTGAGTGAGTTCACGGGGAGGTTAAAGGGACAGAGTGAGATCACGGGGAGGTTAAAGGAACAGAGAGTGAAATAACGGGGAGGTTAAAGGGACAGAGTGATATCACGGGGAGGTTCACGGGACAGAGTGACATCACGCGGAGGTTAAAAGGAGAGAGAGTGAGATCATGGGGAGGTTAAAGGGACAGAGTGAGATCACGGGGAGGTTAAAGGGACAGAGATTGAGATCACGGGGAGGTTTAAGGAACAGAGCGTGAGATCACAGGGAGGTTAAATGGACAGAGAGTGACATCACGGGGAGGTTAAAGGGACAGAGTGTGAGTTCACGGGGAGGTTAAAGGGACTGAGTGAGATCACGGGTAGGTTAAAGGGACAGAGTGACATCACGGGGAGGTTAAAGGGACAGAGAGTGAGATCATGGGGAGGTTAAAGGGACAGAGAGAGAGATGACGGGGAGGTTAAGGGGACAGAGAGTGAGATCACGGGGAGGTCAACGGGACAGAGTGAGATCACGTGGAGGTTAAAGGGACGGAGTGAGATCACGGGGAGGTTAAAGGGACAGAGTGAGATCACGGAGAGGTTAAAGGGACACAGTGAGATCACGGGGAGGTTAAAGGGACAGAGAGAGAGATCACGGAGAGGTTAAAGGGACACAGTGAGATCACGGGGTGGTTAAAGGGGCAGAAAGTGTGATCACGGGTAGGTTAAAGGGACAGAGATAGAGGTCACGGGGACATTAAAGAGACAGAGAGTGATATCACGGCGAGGTTCCCGGGACAGAGAGTGACATCACGGGGAGGTTAAAAGGAGAATGAGTGAGATCATGGGGAGGTTAAAGGGACAGAGTTAGATCACGGGGAGGTTAAAGGGACAGAGAGAGAGAACACGGGGAGATTAATGTGACAGCGACTGAGATCACGGGGAGGTTAAAGGGACAGAGAGAGAGATCAAGGGGAGGTTAAAGGGACAGATTGAGATCACGGGGAGGTTAAAGGGACAGAGTGTGAGTTCACGGGGAGGTTAAAGGGACAGAGTGAGATCACGGGGAGGTTAAAGGGACAGAGATTGAGATCACGAGGAGGTTAAAGGGACAGAGAGTGAGTTCACAGGGAGGTTAAAGGGACATGGAGTGAGATCACGGGGAGGTTAAAGGGACAGAGTGAGATCATGGGGAGGTTAAAGGGACAGAGATAGAGAACACGGGGAGATTAATGTGACAGCGACTGAGATCACGGGGATGTTAAAGGGACAGAGAGAGATCACGGGGAGGTTAAAGGGACAGAGAGTGAGATCACGGGGAGGTTAAAGGGACAGAGACTGAGATCACGGGGAGGTTAAAGGGACAGAGATTGAGATCACGGGGAGGTTAAAGGGACAGAGATTGAGATCTCGATGTGGTTAAAGGGACAGAGAGTGAGATAACGGGGAGTTTAAAGGGACAGAGAGAGAGATCACGGGGAGGCTAAAGGGACAGAGAGTGAGTTCACGGGGAGGTTAAAGGGACAGAGAGCAACATCATGGGGAGGTTAAAGGGACAGAGAGAGAGATCACGAGGAGGTTAAAGGGAAAAGAGAGTGAGTTCACGGGGAGGTTAAAGGGACATGGAGTGAGATCACGGGGAGTTTAAAGGGACAGAGTGAGATCATGGGGAAGTTAAAGCGACAGAGTGATATCACGGGGAGGTTCACGGGACAGAGAGTGAGATCATGGGGATGTTAAAGGGACAGAGAGAGAGAACACGGGGAGATTAATGTGACAGCGACTGAGATCACGGGGATGTTAAAGGGACAGAGAGAGATCACGGGGAGGTTAAAGGGACAGAGATTGAGATCACGGGGAGGTTTAAGCGACAGAGATTGAGATCACGGGGAGGTTTAAGGGACAGAGAGTGAGATCAAGGGGAGGTTAAAGGGACAGAGTGTGAGATCACAGGGAGGTTAAAGGGACAGAGAGTAACATCACGGGGAGGTTAAAGGGACAGGGACCGAGATCACGGGGATGTTAAAGGGACAGAGATTGACATCACGGGGAGGTTTAAGGGACAGAGTGTGAGATCACAGGGAGGTTAAAGGGACAGAGAGCAACATCACGGGGAGGTTAAAGGGACAGTGAGCGAGATCACGGGGATGTTAAAGGGACAGAGAGTGAGATCACGGGGAGGTTAAAGGGACAGAGTGAGATCACGGGGAGGTTAAAGGGACAGAGTGAGATCACGGGGAGGTTAAAGGGACAGAGTGATATCACGGGGAAGTTCACGGAACAGAGAGTGAGATCATGGGGAGGTTAAAGGGACAGAGAGAGAGATCACGTGGAGGTTAAAGGGACAGAGTGAGACCACGGGGAGGTTAAAGGGACAGAGTGAGATCATGGGGAGGTTAAAGGGACAGAGAGAGAGAACACGGGGAGATTAATGTGACAGCGACTGAGATCACGGGGATGTTAAAGGGACAGACAGAGAGATCACGGGGAGGTTAAAGGGACAGAGATTGAGATCACGGGGAGGTTTAAGCGACAGAGTGTGAGATCACAGGGAGGTTAAAGGGACAGAGAGCAACATCACGGGGAGGTTAAAGGGACAGTGAGCGAGATCACGGGGATGTTAAAGGGACAGAGACTGAGATCACGGGGAGGTTAAAGGGACAGAGAGAGAGAACACGGGGAGGTTAAAGGGACAGAGTGAGATCACGGGGAGGTTAAAGGGACAGAGAGTGAGATCACGGGGAGGTTAAAGGGACAGAGAGTGAGATCACGGGGAGGTTAAAGGGACAGAGTGTGAGTTCACGGGGAGGTTAAAGGGACAGAGTGAGATCACGGGGAGGTTAAAGGGACAGAGTGAGTTCACGGGGAGGTTAAAGGGACAGAGTGAGATCATGGGGAGGTTAAAGAGACAGAGTGAGATCATGGGGAGGTTAAAGGGACAGAGAGAGAGATGACGGGGAGGTTAAGGGGACAGAGAGTGAGATCACGGGGAGGTCAACGGGACAGAGTGAGATCACGTGGAGGTTAAAGGGACGGAGTGAGATCACGGGGAGGTTAAAGGGACAGAGTGAGATCATGGAGAGGTTAAAGGGACACAGTGAGATCACGTGGAGGTTAAAGGGACAGAGAGAGAGATCACGGGGAGGTTAAAGGGACAGGGAGTGAGTTCACGGGGAGGTTAAAGGGACAGAGAGTGAGATCACGGGGAGTTTAAAGGGACAGAGTGAGATCACGGGGAGGTTAAAGGGACAGAGTGATATCACGGGGAAGTTCACGGAACAGAGAGTGAGATCATGGGGAGGTTAAAGGGACAGAGAGAGAGAACACAGGGAGATTAATGTGACAGCGACAGAGATCACGGGGAGGTTAAAGGGACAGAGAGAGTTCACGGGGAGGTTAAAGGGCCAGAGAGTGAGATCACGGGGAGGTTTAAGGGACAGAGTGTGAGATCACGGGGAGGTTTAAGGGACAGAGTGTGAGATCACGGGGAGGTTAAAGGGACACAGTGAGATCTCGGGGTGGTAAAAGGGGCAGAAAGTGAGATCATGGGGAGGTTAAAGGGACAGAGAGAGAGGTCAAGGGGACATTAAAGAAACAGAGAGTGATATCACTGTGAGGATATAAGGACATAGTGTGACATCACGGGGAGGTTAAAGGGACAGAGAGCAACATCACGGGGAGGTTAAAGGGACAGTGAGCGAGATCACGGGGATGTTAAAGGGACAGAGAGTGAGATCACGGGGAGGTTCACGGGACAGAGAGTGAGAACACGGGGAGATTAATGTGACAGCGACAGAGATCACGGGGAGGTTAAAGGGACAGAGTGAGATCACGGGGAGGTTAAAGGGACAGAGTGAGATCATGGGGAGGTTAAAGGGACAGAGTGATATCACGGGGAGGTTCACGGGACAGAGAGTGAGAACACGGGGAGATTAATGTGACAGCGACAGAGATCACGGGGAGGTTAAAGGGACAGAGAGAGATCACGGGGAGGTTAAAGGGACAGAGAGTGAGATCACAGGGAGGTTAAAGGGACAGAGAGTGAGATCACAGGGAGGTTAAAGGGACAGAGATTGAGACCACGGGGAGGTTAAAGGGACAGAGATTGAGATCTCGTGGTGGTTAAAGGGACAGAGAGAGAGATCACGGGGAGGTTAAAAGGACAGAGTGAGATCACGGGGAGGTTAAAGGGACAGAGTGAGATCACGGGGAGGTTCACGGGACAGAGAGTGAGATCATGGGGAGGTTAAAGGGACAGAGAGAGAGAACACGGGGAGATTAATGTGACAGCGACTGAGATCACGGGGAGGTTAAAGGGACAGAGAGAGATCATGGGGAGGTTAAAGGGACAGAGAGCGAGATCACGGGGAGATTTAAGGGACAGAGTGTGAGATCACGGGAAGGTTAAAGGGACAGAGAGCGACATCACGGGGAGTTTAAAGGGACAGAGAGAGAGATCACGGGGAGGTTAACGGGACAGACTGAGATCACCGAGACTTTAAAGGGACACAGTGAGATCACGGGGTGGTTAAATGGGCAGAAAGTGTGATCACGGGGAGGTTCACGGGACAGAGAGTGACATCACGGGGAGGTTAAAAGGAGAGAGAGTGAGATCACAGGGAGGTTAAAGGGTCAGAGTGAGATCACGGGGAGGTAAAAGGGTCAGAGTGAGATCACGGGGAGGCTAAAGGGACAGAGTGTGAGATCACGTGGAGGTTAAAGGGACAGATTGAGATCACGGGGAGGTTAAAGGGACAGAGAGAGAGATCACGGGGAGGTTAAAGGGACAGAGAGTGATCACGGGGAGGTTAAAGGGACAGAGAGTGATCACGGGGAGTTTAAAGGGACAGAGAGAGATCACGAGGAGGTTAAAGGGACAGAGAGTGAGTTCACGGGGAGGTTAAAGGGACATGGAGTGAGATCACGGGGAGTTTAAAGGGACAGAGTGAGATCATGGGGAAGTTAAAGCGACAGAGTGATATCACGGGGAGGTTCACGGGACAGAGAGTGAGATCATGGGGATGTTAAAGGGACAGAGAGAGAGAACACGGGGAGATTAATGTGACAGCGACTGAGATCACGGGGATGTTAAAGGGACAGAGAGAGATCACGGGGAGGTTAAAGGGACAGAGATTGAGATCACGGGGAGGTTTAAGGGACAGAGATTGAGATCACGGGGAGGTTTAAGGGACAGAGATTGAGATCACGGGGAGGTTTAAGGGACAGAGATTGAGATCACGGGGAGGTTTAAGGGACAGAGATTGAGATCACGGGGAGGTTTAAGGGACAGAGAGTGAGATCAAGGGGAGGTTAAAGGGACAGAGTGTGAGATCACAGGGAGGTTAAAGGGACAGAGAGTGAGATCACGGGGAGGTTAAAGGGACAGTGAGCGAGATCACGGGGATGTTAAAGGGACAGAGAGTGAGATCACGGGGAGGTTAAAGGGACAGAGTGAGATCACGGGGAGGTTAAAGGGACAGAGTGAGATCACGGGGAGGTTAAAGGGACAGAGTGATATCACGGGGAAGTTCACGGAACAGAGAGTGAGATCATGGGGAGGTTAAAGGGACAGAGAGAGAGATCACGGGGAGGTTAAAGGGACAGAGTGAGATCACGGGGAGGTTAAAGGGACAGAGTGAGATCACGGGGAGGTTAAAGGGACAGAGAGAGAGAACACGGGGAGATTAATGTGACAGCGACTGAGATCACGGGGATGTTAAAGGGACAGAGAGAGATCACGGGGAGGTTAAAGGGACAGAGTGAGATCACGGGGAGGTTAAAGGGACAGAGTGATATCACGGGGAAGTTCACGGAACAGAGAGTGAGATCATGGGGAGGTTAAAGGGACAGAGAGAGAGATCACGGGGAGGTTAAAGGGACAGAGTGAGATCACGGGGAGGTTAAAGGGACAGAGTGAGATCATGGGGAGGTTAAAGGGACAGAGAGAGAGAACACGGGGAGATTAATGTGACAGCGACTGAGATCACGGGGATGTTAAAGGGACAGAGAGAGATCACGGGGAGGTTAAAGGGACAGAGATTGAGATCACGGGGAGGTTTAAGGGACAGAGTGTGAGATCACAGGGTGGTTAAAGGGACAGAGAGCAACATCACGGGGAGGTTAAAGGGACAGAGTGAGATCACGGGGAGGTTAAAGGGACAGAGTGAGATCACGGGGAAGTTCACGGAACAGAGAGTGAGATCACGGGGAGGTTAAAGGGACAGAGAGTGAGATCACGGG
This sequence comes from Isurus oxyrinchus, assembly GCA_026770705.1. Lineage (NCBI taxonomy): Eukaryota > Metazoa > Chordata > Chondrichthyes > Lamniformes > Lamnidae > Isurus > Isurus oxyrinchus. Next base: position 384,709 of record JANJGN010000490.1, read on the forward strand.
GAGGTTAAAGGGACAGAGAGTGAGATCACGGGGAGGTTAAAGGGACAGAGTGTGAGTTCACGGGGAGGTTAAAGGGACAGAGTGAGATCACGGGGAGGTTAAAGGGACAGAGTGAGATTACGGGGAGGTTAAATTGACAGAGAGTGAGATCATGGGGAGGTTAAGGGGACAGAGAGTGAGATCATGGGGAGGTTAAGGGGACAGAGAGTGAGATCACGGGGAGGTCAACGGGACAGAGTGAGATCACGTGGAGGTTAAAGGGACGGAGTGAGATCACGGGGAGGTTAAAGGGTCAGAGTGAGATCACGGAGAGGTTAAAGGGACACAGTGAGATCACGGGGAGGTTAAAGGGACAGAGTGATATCACAGGGAAGTTCACGGAACAGAGAGTGAGATCATGGGGAGCTTACAGGGACAGAGAGAGAGAACACGGGGAGGTTAAAAGGACAGAGAGTGAGTTCACGGGGAGGTTAAAGGGACAGAGCGAGATCACGGGTAGGTTAAAGGCACAGAGTGAGATCACGGGGAGGTTAAAGGGACAGAGTGAGATCACGAGGAGGTTAAAGGGACAGAGTGAGATCACGAGGAGGTTAAAGGGACAGAGTGATATCCCAGGGAGGTTCACTGGACAGGGTCGTGAGATCATGGGTAGGTTAAAGGGACAGATTGAGATCACGGGGATTTTAAAGGGACAGAGTGATATCACGGGGAAGTTCACGGAACAGTGAGTGAGGTCATGGGGAGGTTAAAGGGACAGAGAGAGAGAACACGGGGAGGTTAAAGGGACAGAGAGTGAGTTCACGGGGAGGTTAAAGGGACAGAGTGAGATCACGGGGAGGTTAAAGGGACAGAGTGAGATCACGGGGAGGTTAAAATGACAGAGAGTGAGATCATGGGGAGGTTAAAGGGACAGAGAGTGAGATCACGGGGAGGTTAAAATGACAGAGTGAGATCACGGGGAGGTTAAAAGGAGACAGAGTGAGATCACGGGTAGGTTAAAGGGACAGAGTGAGATCACGGGGAGGTTAAAGGGACGGAGTGAGATCACGGTGAGGTTAAAGGGACAGAGTGAGATCACGGGGAGGTTAACGGGACACAGTGAGATAATGGGGAGGTTAAAGGGACAGAGTGAGAACACGGGGAGATTAATGTGACAGCGACAGAGATCACGGGGAGGTTAAAGGGACAGAGAGAGTTCACGGGGATGTTTAAGGGACAGAGTGTGAGATCACGGGGAGTTTTAAGGGACAAGAGTGTGAGATCACAGGGAGGTTAAAGGGACAGAGAGCAACATCACGGGGAGGTTAAAGGGACAGAGACTGAGATCACGGGGAGGTTAAAGGGACAGAGAGTGAGATCACGGGGGGGTTAAAGGGACAGTGAGTGAGTTCACGGGGAGGTTAAAGGGACAGAGTGAGATCACGGGGAGGTTAAAGGAACAGAGAGTGAAATAACGGGGAGGTTAAAGGGACAGAGTGATATCACGGGGAGGTTCACGGGACAGAGTGACATCACGCGGAGGTTAAAAGGAGAGAGAGTGAGATCATGGGGAGGTTAAAGGGACAGAGTGAGATCACGGGGAGGTTAAAGGGACAGAGATTGAGATCACGGGGAGGTTTAAGGAACAGAGAGTGAGATCACAGGGAGGTTAAATGGACAGAGAGTGACATCACGGGGAGGTTAAAGGGACAGAGTGTGAGTTCACGGGGAGGTTAAAGGGACTGAGTGAGATCACGGGGAGGTTAAAGGGACAGAGTGAGATCACGGGGAGGTTAAATTGACAGAGAGTGAGATCATGGGGAGGTTAAAGGGACAGAGATTGAGATCACGGGTAGGTTAAAGGGACAGAGTGACATCACGGGGAGGTTAAAGGGACAGAGAGTGAGATCATGGGGAGGTTAAAGGGACAGAGAGAGAGAGGACGGGGAGGTTAAGGGGACAGAGAGTGAGATCACGGGGAGGTCAACGGGACAGAGTGAGATCACGTGGAGGTTAAAGGGACGGAGTGAGATCACGGGGAGGTTAAAGGGACAGAGTGAGATCACGGAGAGGTTAAAGGGACACAGTGAGATCACGGGGAGGTTAAAGGGACAGAGAGAGAGATCACGGAGAGGTTAAAGGGACACAGTGAGATCACGGGGTGGTTAAAGGGGCAGAAAGTGTGATCACGGGGAGGTTAAAGGGACAGAGATAGAGGTCACAGGGACATTAAAGAGACAGAGAGTGATATCACGGCGAGGTTCCCGGGACAGAGAGTGACATCACGGGGAGGTTAAAAGGAGAATGAGTGAGATCATGGGGAGGTTAAAGGGACAGAGTTAGATCACGGGGAGGTTAAAGGGACAGAGAGAGAGAACACGGGGAGATTAATGTGACAGCGACTGAGATCACGGGGAGGTTAAAGGGACAGAGAGAGAGATCAAGGGGAGGTTAAAGGGACAGATTGAGATCACGGGGAGGTTAAAGGGACAGAGTGTGAGTTCACGGGGAGGTTAAAGGGACAGAGTGAGATCACGGGGAGGTTAAAGGGACAGAGATTGAGATCACGAGGAGGTTAAAGGGACAGAGTGAGTTCACGGGGAGGTTAAAGGGACAAAGAGTGAGATCACGGGGAGGTTAAAGGGACAGAGTGAGATCATGGGGAGGTTAAAGGGACAGAGATAGAGAACACGGGGAGATTAATGTGACAGCGACTGAGATCACGGGGATGTTAAAGGGACAGAGAGAGATCACGGGGAGGTTAAAGGGACAGAGAGTGAGATCACGGGGAGGTTAAAGGGACAGAGACTGAGATCACGGGGAGGTTAAAGGGACAGAGATTGAGATCACGGGGAGGTTAAAGGGACAGAGATTGAGATCTCGATGTGGTTAAAGGGACAGAGAGTGAGATAACGGGGAGTTTAAAGGGACAGAGAGAGAGATCACGGGGAGGCTAAAGGGACAGAGAGTGAGTTCACGGGGAGGTTAAAGGGACAGAGAGCAACATCATGGGGAGGTTAAAGGGACTGAGAGAGAGATCACGAGGAGGTTAAAGGGACAGAGAGTGAGTTCACGGGGAGGTTAAAGGTACATGGAGTGAGATCACGGGGAGTTTAAAGGGACAGAGTGAGATCATGGGGAAGTTAAAGCGACAGAGTGATATCACGGGGAGGTTCACGGGACAGAGAGTGAGATCATGGGGATGTTAAAGGGACAGAGAGAGAGAACACGGGGAGATTAATGTGACAGCGACTGAGATCACGGGGATGTTAAAGGGACAGAGAGAGATCACGGGGAGGTTAAAGGGACAGAGATTGAGATCACGGGGAGGTTTAAGCGACAGAGATTGAGATCACGGGGAGGTTTAAGGGACAGAGAGTGAGATCAAGGGGAGGTTAAAGGGACAGAGTGTGAGATCACAGGGAGGTTAAAGGGACAGAGAGTAACATCACGGGGAGGTTAAAGGGACAGGGACCGAGATCACGGGGATGTTAAAGGGACAGAGATTGACATCACGGGGAGGTTTAAGGGACAGAGTGTGAGATCACAGGGAGGTTAAAGGGACAGAGAGCAACATCACGGGGAGGTTAAAGGGACAGTGAGCGAGATCACGGGGATGTTAAAGGGACAGAGAGTGAGATCACGGGGAGGTTAAAGGGACAGAGTGAGATCACGGGGAGGTTAAAGGGACAGAGTGAGATCACGGGGAGGTTAAAGGGACAGAGTGATATCACGGGGAAGTTCACGGAACAGAGAGTGAGATCACGGGGAGGTTAAAGGGACAGAGAGAGAGAACACGGGGAGGTTAAAGGGACAGAGTGAGATCACGGGGAGGTTAAAGGGACAGAGAGTGAGATCACGGGGAGGTTAAAGGGACAGAGAGTGAGATCACGGGGAGGTTAAAGGGACAGAGTGTGAGTTCACGGGGAGGTTAAAGGGACAGAGTGAGATCATGGGGAAGTTAAAACGACAGAGTGATATCACGGGGAGGTTCACGGGACAGAGAGTGAGATCATGGGGAGGTTAAAGGGACAGAGAGAGAGAACACGGGGAGATTAATGTGACAGCGACTGAGATCACGGGGATGTTAAAGGGACAGACAGAGAGATCACGGGGAGGTTAAAGGGACAGAGATTGAGATCACGGGGAGGTTTAAGCGACAGAGTGTGAGATCACAGGGAGGTTAAAGGGACAGAGAGCAACATCACGGGGAGGTTAAAGGGACAGTGAGCGAGATCACGGGGATGTTAAAGGGACAGAGACTGAGATCACGGGGAGGTTAAAGGGACAGAGAGAGAGAACACGGGGAGGTTAAAGGGACAGAGTGAGATCACGGGGAGGTTAAAGGGACAGAGAGTGAGATCACGGGGAGGTTAAAGGGACAGAGAGTGAGATCACGGGGAGGTTAAAGGGACAGAGTGTGAGTTCACGGGGAGGTTAAAGGGACAGAGTGAGATCACGGGGAGGTTAAAGGGACAGAGTGAGTTCACGGGGAGGTTAAAGGGACAGAGTGAGATCATGGGGAGGTTAAAGAGACAGAGTGAGATCACGGGTAGGTTAAAGGGACAGAGAATGACATCACGGGGAGGTTAAAGGGACAGAGTGAGATCATGGGGAGGTTAAAGGGACAGAGAGAGAGATGACGGGGAGGTTAAGGGGACAGAGAGTGAGATCACGGGGAGGTCAACGGGACAGAGTGAGATCACGTGGAGGTTAAAGGGACGGAGTGAGATCACGGGGAGGTTAAAGGGACAGAGTGAGATCATGGAGAGGTTAAAGGGACACAGTGAGATCACGTGGAGGTTAAAGGGACAGAGAGAGAGATCACGGGGAGGTTAAAGGGACAGGGAGTGAGTTCACGGGGAGGTTAAAGGGACAGAGAGTGAGATCACGGGGAGTTTAAAGGGACAGAGTGAGATCACGGGGAGGTTAAAGGGACAGAGTGATATCACGGGGAAGTTCACGGAACAGAGAGTGAGATCATGGGGAGGTTAAAGGGACAGAGAGAGAGAACACAGGGAGATTAATGTGACAGCGACAGAGATCACGGGGAGGTTAAAGGGACAGAGAGAGTTCACGGGGAGGTTAAAGGGCCAGAGAGTGAGATCACGGGGAGGTTTAAGGGACAGAGTGTGAGATCACGGGGAGGTTTAAGGGACAGAGTGTGAGATCACGGGGAGGTTAAAGCGACAGATTGTGATTACGGGGAGGTTAATGGGACGGAGAGTGAGATCACGGGGAGGTTAAAGGGACACAGTGAGATCTCGGGGTGGTAAAAGGGGCAGAAAGTGCGATCATGGGGAGGTTAAAGGGACAGAGAGAGAGGTCAAGGGGACATTAAAGAAACAGAGAGTGATATCACTGTGAGGATATAAGGACATAGTGTGACATCACGGGGAGGTTAAAGGGACAGAGAGCAACATCACGGGGAGGTTAAAGGGACAGTGAGCGAGATCACGGGGATGTTAAAGGGACAGAGAGTGAGATCACGGGGAGGATCACGGGACAGAGAGTGAGAACACGGGGAGATTAATGTGACAGCGACAGAGATCACGGGGAGGTTAAAGGGACAGAGTGAGATCACGGGGAGGTTAAAGGGACAGAGTGAGATCATGGGGAGGTTAAAGGGACAGAGTGATATCACGGGGAGGTTCACGGGACAGAGAGTGAGAACACGGGGAGATTAATGTGACAGCGACAGAGATCACGGGGAGGTTAAAGGGACAGAGAGAGATCACGGGGAGGTTAAAGGGACAGAGAGTGAGATCACAGGGAGGTTAAAGGGACAGAGAGTGAGATCACAGGGAGGTTAAAGGGACAGAGATTGAGACCACGGGGAGGTTAAAGGGACAGAGATTGAGATCTCGTGGTGGTTAAAGGGACAGAGAGTGACATCACGGGGAGGTTAAAAGGAGAGAGAGTGAGATCATGGGGAGGTTAAAGGGTCAGAGTGAGATCACGGGGAGGCTAAAGGGACAGAGTGTGAGATCACGTGGAGGTTAAAGGGACAGATTGAGATCACGGGGAGGTTAAAGGGACAGAGAGAGAGATCACGGGGAGGTTAAAGGGACAGAGAGTGATCACGGGGAGGTTAAAGGGACAGAGAGAGATCACGAGGAGGTTAAAGGGACAGAGAGTGAGTTCACGGGGAGGTTAAAGGGACATGGAGTGAGATCACGGGGAGGTTAAAGGGACAGAGTGAGATCATGGGGAAGTTAAAGCGACAGAGTGATATCACGGGGAGGTTCACGGGACAGAGAGTGAGATCATGGGGATGTTAAAGGGACAGAGAGAGAGAACACGGGGAGATTAATGTGACAGCGACTGAGATCACGGGGATGTTAAAGGGACAGAGAGAGATCACGGGGAGGTTAAAGGGACAGAGATTGAGATCACGGGGAGGTTTAAGGGACAGAGATTGAGATCACGGGGAGGTTTAAGGGACAGAGATTGAGATCACGGGGAGGTTTAAGGGACAGAGATTGAGATCACGGGGAGGTTTAAGGGACAGAGATTGAGATCACGGGGAGGTTTAAGGGACAGAGAGTGAGATCAAGGGGAGGTTAAAGGGACAGAGTGTGAGATCACAGGGAGGTTAAAGGGACAGAGAGTGAGATCACGGGGAGGTTAAAGGGACAGTGAGCGAGATCACGGGGATGTTAAAGGGACAGAGAGTGAGATCACGGGGAGGTTAAAGGGACAGAGTGAGATCATGGGGAGGTTAAAGGGACCGAGAGAGAGAACACGGGGAGATTAATGTGACAGCGACTGAGATCACGGGGATGTTAAAGGGACAGAGAGAGATCACGGGGAGGTTAAAGGGACAGAGATTGAGATCACGGGGAGGTTTAAGGGACAGAGTGTGAGATCACAGGGTGGTTAAAGGGACAGAGAGCAACATCACGGGGAGGTTAAAGGGACAGAGTGAGATCACGGGGAGGTTAAAGGGACAGAGTGAGATCACGGGGAAGTTCACGGAACAGAGAGTGAGATCACGGGGAGGTTAAAGGGACAGAGAGTGAGATCACGGGGAGGTTAAAGGGACAGAGAGTGAGATCACGGGGAGGTTAAAGGGACAGAGTGTGAGTTCACGGGGAGGTTAAAGGGACAGAGTGAGATCACGGGGAGGTTAAAGGGACAGAGTGAGATTACGGGGAGGTTAAATTGACAGAGAGTGAGATCATGGGGAGGTTAAGGGGACAGAGAGTGAGATCATGGGGAGGTTAAGGGAACAGAGAGTGAGATCACGGGGAGGTCAACGGGACAGAGTGAGATCACGTGGAGGTTAAAGGGACGGAGTGAGATCACGGGGAGGTTAAAGGGTCAGAGTGAGATCACGGAGAGGTTAAAGGGACACAGTGAGATCACGGGGAGGTTAAAGGGACACAGTGAGATCACGGGGTGGTTAAAGGGGCAGAAAGTGTGATCACGGGGAGGTTAAAGGGACAGAGATAGAGGTCACGGGGACATTAAAGAGACAGAGTGATATCACGACGAGGTTCCCGGGACAGAGAGTGACATCACGAGGAGGTTAAAAGGAGAATGAGTGAGATCATGGGGAGGTTAAAGGGACAGAGAGTGAGATCATGGGGAGGTTAAAGGGACAGAGAGAGAGAACACGGGGAGATTAATGTGACAGCGACTGAGATCACGGGGAGGTTAAAGGGACAGAGAGAGAGATCAAGGGGAGGTTAAAGGGACAGATTGAGATCACGGGGAGGTTAAAGGGACAGAGAGAGAGAACACGGGGAGATTAATGTGACAGCGACTGAGATCACGGGGAGGTTAAAGGGACAGAGTGAGAGATCAAGGGGAGGTTAAAGGGACAGAGTGAGATCTCAGGGAGGTTAAAGGGACAGAGAGCAACATCACGTGGAGGTTAAAGGGACAGAGAGAGAGATCACGGGGAGGTTAACGGGACAGGGAGTGAGTTCACGGGGAGGTTAAAGGGACAGAGAGTGAGATCACGGGGAGTTTAAAGGGACAGAGTGAGATCACGGGGAGGTTAAAGGGACAGAGTGATATCACGGGGAAGTTCACGGAACAGAGAGTGAGATCATGGGGAGGTTAAAGGGACAGAGAGAGCGGACACGGGGAGATTAATGTGACAGCGACAGAGATCACGGGGAGGTTAAAGGGACAGAGAGAGTTCACGGGGAGGTTAAAGGGCCAGAGAGTGAGATCACGGGGAGGTTTAAGGGACAGAGTGTGAGATCACGGGGAGCTTTAAGGGACAGAGTGTGAGATCACGGGGAGGTTAAAGCGACAGATTGTGATTACGGGGAGGTTAATGGGACGGAGAGTGAGAGCACGGGGAGGTCAACGGGACAGAGTGAGATCACGGGGAGGTTCACGGGACAGAGAGTGACATCACGGGGTGGTTAAAAGGAGAGAGAGTGAGATCACGGGGAGGTTAAAGGGACAGAGTGAGATCACGGGGAGGTTAAAGGGACACAGTGAGATCTTGGGGTGGTTAAAGGGGCAGAAAGTGAGATCATGGGGAGGTTAAAGGGACAGAGAGAGAGGTCAAGGGGACATTAAAGAAACAGAGAGTGATATCACTGTGAGGATATAAGGACATAGTGTGACATCACGGGGAGGTTTAAGGGACAGAGTGTGAGATCACAGGGAGGTTAAAGGGACAGAGAGCAACATCACAGGGAGGTTAAAGGGACAGAGAGTGAGATCACGGGGAGTTTAAAGGGACAGAGTGAGATCACGGGGAGGTTAAGGGGACAGAGTGAAATCATGGGGAGGTTAAGGGGACAGAGTGAAATCATGGGGAGGTTAAGGGGACAGAGTGAAATCATGGGGAGGTTAAAGGGACAGAGATTGAGATCACGGGGAGGTTAAAGGGACAGAGATTGAGATCTCGAGGTTGTTAAAGGGACAGAGAGTGAGATTACGGGGAAGTTAAAGGGACAGAGAGTGAGATCACGGGGAGGTTAAAGGGACAGAGAGTGAGATCACGGGGAGGTTAAAGGGACAGGGAGTGAGATTATGGGGAGTTTAAAGGGACAGACAGAGAGATCATGGGGAGGTTAAGGGGACAGACTGAGATCACGGGGAGGTTAAAGGGACAGAGAGTGTGATCACGGGGAGGTTAAAAGGAGACAGAGTGAGATCATGGGGAGGTTAAAGGGACAGAGTGAGATCACGGGGAGGTTAAAGGGACGGAGTGAGATCACGGGGAGGTTAAAGGGACAGAGAGTGAGATCACGGGGAGGTCAACGGGACAGTGTGAGATCATGGAGAGGTTAAAGGGACGGAGTGAGATCACGGTGAGGTTAAAGGGACAGAGAGTGAGATCACGGGGAGGTTAACGGGACACAGTGAGATAATGGGGAGGTTAAAGGGACAGAGAGAGAGAACACGGGGAGATTAATGTGACAGCGACAGATCACGGGGAGGTTAAAGGGACAGATTGTGATTACGGGGAGGTTAATGGGACGGAGAGTGAGATCACGGGGAGGTCAAAGGGACAGAGTGAGATCACGGGGAGGTCCACGGGACAGAGAGTGACATCACGGGGTGGTTAAAAGGAGAGAGAGTGAGATTACGGAGAGTTTAAAGGGACAGAGAGAGAGATCACGGGGAGGTTAAAGGGACAGAGTGAGATCAGTGGAGTTTAAAGGGACAGAGAGTGAGATCACGGGGAGGTTAAAGGGACAGAGAGTGAGATCACGGGGAGGTTAAGGGGACAGAGAGTGAGAACACGGGGAGGTTAAGGGGACAGAGAGTGAGATCACGGGGAGGTTAAGGGGACAGAGTGTGAGATCACCGGGAGGTTAAAGGGACACAGTGAGTTCTCGGGGTGGTTAAAGGGGCAGAAAGTGAGATCACGGGGAGGTTAAAGGGACAGAGAGATCACGGGGAGGTTAAAGGGACAGAGTGTGAGTTCACGGGGCGGTTAAAGGGACAGAGTGAGATCACGGGGAGGTTAAAGGGACAGAGATTGAGATCACGAGGAGGTTAAAGGGACAGAGAGTGAGTTCACGGGGAGGTTAAAGGGACATGGAGTGAGATCACGGGGAGTTTAAAGGGACAGAGAGATCATGGGGAAGTTAAAGCGATAGAGTGATATCACGGGGAGGTTCACGGGACAGAGAGTGAGATCATGGGGAGGTTCAAGGGACAGAGAGTGAGATCAAGAGGAGGTTAAAGGGACAGAGTGTGAGATCACAGGGAGCTTAAAGGGACAGAGAGCAACATCACGGGGAGGTTAAAGGGACAGTGACCGAGATCACGAGGATGTTAAAGGGACAGAGATTGACATCACGGGGAGGTTTAAGGGACAGTGTGTGAGATCACAGGGAGGTTAAAGGGACAGAGTGAGATCACGGGGAGGTTAAAGGGACAGAGTGAGATCACGGGGAGGTTAAAGGGACAGAGTGATATCACGGGGAAGTTCACGGAACAGAGAGTGAGATCATGGGGAGGTTAAAGGGACAGAGAGAGAGATCACGGGGAGGTTAAAGGGATAGAAATTGAGATCACGGGGATGTTAAAGCGACAGAGTGAGATCACGGGGAGGTTAAAGGGACAGAGTGAGATCACGGGGAGGTTAAAGGGACAGAGTGAGATCACGGGGAGGTTAATGGGACAGAGAGTGAGATCATGGGGAGGTTAAAGGGACAGTGTGTGAGTTCACGGGGAGGTTAAAGGGACAGAGTGAGATCACGGGGAGGTTAAAGGGACAGAGTGAGATCACGGGGAGGTTAAATTGACAGAGAGTGAGATCACGGGGAGGTTAAAGGGACAGAGAGTGACATCACGGGGAGGTTAATGGGACAGAGAGTGAGATCATGGGGAGGTTAAAGGGACAGAGAGAGAGATGACGGGGAGATTAATGTGACAGCGACAGAGATCACGGGGAGGTTAAAGGGACAGAGTGAGATCACGGGGAGGTTAAAGGTACAGAGTGAGATCATGGGGAGGTTAAAGGGACAGAGTGATATCACGGGGAAGTTCACGGGACAGAGAGTGAGAACACGGGGAGATTAATGTGACAGCGACAGAGATCACGGGGAGGTTAAAGGGACAGAGAGTGAGATCACGGGGAGGTTAAAGGGACAGAGAGTGAGATCACGGGGAGGTTAAAGGGACAGAGAGTGAGATCACGGGGAGGTTAAAGGGACAGCGTGAAATAACGGGGAGGTTAAAGGGACAGAGAGTGACATCAAGCGGAGGTTAAAAGGAGAGAGAGTGAGATCACGGGGAGGTTAAAGGGACAGAGAGAGAGCTCACGGGGACATTAAAGAGACAGAGAGTGAGATCACTGGGAGGTTAAAGGGTCAGAGAGTGAGATCACTGGGAGGTTAAAAGGACAGAGAGTGAGATCATGGGGAGGTTAAAGGGACAGAGAGAGATATCACGGGGAAGTTAAAGGGACAGAGAGTGAGATCACGGGGAGGTTAAAGGGACAGAGTGAGATCACGGGGAGGTTAAAGGGACAGAGTGATATCACGGGGAAGTTCACGGAACAGAGAGTGAGATCATGGGGAGGTTAAAGGGACAGAGAGAGAGATCACGGGGAGGTTAAAGGGATAGAAATTGAGATCACGGGGATGTTAAAGCGACAGAGTGAGATCACGGGGAGGTTAAAGGGACAGAGTGAGATCACGGGGAGGTTAAAGGGACAGAGTGAGATCACGGGGAGGTTAATGGGACAGAGAGTGAGATCATGGGGAGGTTAAAGGGACAGTGTGTGAGTTCACGGGGAGGTTAAAGGGACAGAGTGAGATCACGGGGAGGTTAAAGGGACAGAGTGAGATCACGGGGAGGTTAAATTGACAGAGAGTGAGATCACGGGGAGGTTAAAGGGACAGAGAGTGACATCACGGGGAGGTTAAAGGAACAGAGAGAGAGATGACGGGGAGATTAATGTGACAGCGACAGAGATCACGGGGAGGTTAAAGGGACAGAGTGAGATCACGGGGAGGTTAAAGGTACAGAGTGAGATCATGGGGAGGTTAAAGGGACAGAGTGATATCACGGGGAAGTTCACGGGACAGAGAGTGAGAACACGGGGAGATTAATGTGACAGCGACAGAGATCACGGGGAGGTTAAAGGGACAGAGAGTGAGATCACGGGGAGGTTAAAGGGACAGAGAGTGAGATCACGGGGAGGTTAAAGGGACAGAGAGTGAGATCACGGGGAGGTTAAAGGGACAGCGTGAAATAACGGGGTGGTTAAAGGGACAGAGAGTGACATCAAGCGGAGGTTAAAAGGAGAGAGAGTGAGATCACGGGGAGGTTAAAGGGACAGAGAGAGAGCTCACGGGGACATTAAAGAGACAGAGAGTGAGATCACTGGGAGGTTAAAGGGTCAGAGAGTGAGATCACTGGGAGGTTAAAAGGACAGAGAGTGAGATCATGGGGAGGTTAAAGGGAGAGAGAGAGATATCACGGGGAAGTTAAAGGGACAGAGAGTGAGATCACGGGGAGGTTAAAGGGACAGAGTGAGATCACGGGGAGGTTAAAGGGACAGAGTGATATCACGGGGAAGTTCACGGAACAGAGAGTGAGATCATGGGGAGGTTAAAGGGACAGAGAGAGAGGACACGGGGAGATTAATGTGACAGCGACAGAGATCACGGGGAGGTTAAAGGGACAGAGAGAGTTCACGGGGAGGTTAAAGGGCCAGAGAGTGAGATCACGGGGAGGTTTAAGGGACAGAGTGTGAGATCACGGGGAGCTTTAAGGGACAGAGTGTGAGATCACGGGGAGGTTAAAGCGACAGATTGTGATTACGGGGAGGTTAATGGGACGGAGAGTGAGAGCACGGGGAGGTCAACGGGACAGAGTGAGATCACGGGGAGGTTCACGGGACAGAGAGTGACATCACGGGGTGGTTAAAAGGAGAGAGAGTGAGATCACGGGGAGGTTAAAGGGACAGAGTGAGATCACGGGGAGGTTAAAGGGACACAGTGAGATCTTGGGGTGGTTAAAGGGGCAGAAAGTGAGATCATGGGGAGGTTAAAGGGACAGAGAGAGAGGTCAAGGGGACATTAAAGAAACAGAGAGTGATATCACTGTGAGGATATAAGGACATAGTGTGACATCACGGGGAGGTTTAAGGGACAGAGTGTGAGATCACAGGGAGGTTAAAGGGACAGAGAGCAACATCACGGGGAGGTTAAAGGGACAGAGAGTGAGATCACGGGGAGTTTAAAGGGACAGAGTGAGATCACGGGGAGGTTAAGGGGACAGAGTGAAATCATGGGGAGGTTAAGGGGACAGAGTGAAATCATGGGGAGGTTAAGGGGACAGAGTGAAATCATGGGGAGGTTAAAGGGACAGAGATTGAGATCACGGGGAGGTTAAAGGGACAGAGATTGAGATCTCGAGGTTGTTAAAGGGACAGAGAGTGAGATTACGGGGAAGTTAAAGGGACAGAGAGTGAGATCACGGGGAGGTTAAAGGGACAGAGAGTGAGATCACGGGGAGGTTAAAGGGACAGGGAGTGAGATTATGGGGAGTTTAAAGGGACAGACAGAGAGATCATGGGGAGGTTAAGGGGACAGACTGAGATCACGGGGAGGTTAAAGGGACAGAGAGTGTGATCACGGGGAGGTTAAAAGGAGACAGAGTGAGATCATGGGGAGGTTAAAGGGACAGAGTGAGATCACGGGGAGGTTAAAGGGACGGAGTGAGATCACGGGGAGGTTAAAGGGACAGAGAGTGAGATCACGGGGAGGTCAACGGGACAGTGTGAGATCATGGAGAGGTTAAAGGGACGGAGTGAGATCACGGTGAGGTTAAAGGGACAGAGAGTGAGATCACGGGGAGGTTAACGGGACACAGTGAGATAATGGGGAGGTTAAAGGGACAGAGAGAGAGAACACGGGGAGATTAATGTGACAGCGACAGATCACGGGGAGGTTAAAGGGACAGATTGTGATTACGGGGAGGTTAATGGGACGGAGAGTGAGATCACGGGGAGGTCAAAGGGACAGAGTGAGATCACGGGGAGGTCCACGGGACAGAGAGTGACATCACGGGGTGGTTAAAAGGAGAGAGAGTGAGATTACGGAGAGTTTAAAGGGACAGAGAGAGAGATCACGGGGAGGTTAAAGGGACAGAGTGAGATCAGTGGAGTTTAAAGGGACAGAGAGTGAGATCACGGGGAGGTTAAAGGGACAGAGAGTGAGATCACGGGGAGGTTAAGGGGACAGAGAGTGAGAACACGGGGAGGTTAAGGGGACAGAGAGTGAGATCACGGGGAGGTTAAGGGGACAGAGTGTGAGATCACCGGGAGGTTAAAGGGACACAGTGAGTTCTCGGGGTGGTTAAAGGGGCAGAAAGTGAGATCACGGGGAGGTTAAAGGGACAGAGAGATCACGGGGAGGTTAAAGGGACAGAGTGTGAGTTCACGGGGCGGTTAAAGGGACAGAGTGAGATCACGGGGAGGTTAAAGGGACAGAGATTGAGATCACGAGGAGGTTAAAGGGACAGAGAGTGAGTTCACGGGGAGGTTAAAGGGACATGGAGTGAGATCACGGGGAGTTTAAAGGGACAGAGAGATCATGGGGAAGTTAAAGCGATAGAGTGATATCACGGGGAGGTTCACGGGACAGAGAGTGAGATCATGGGGAGGTTCAAGGGACAGAGAGTGAGATCAAGAGGAGGTTAAAGGGACAGAGTGTGAGATCACAGGGAGCTTAAAGGGACAGAGAGCAACATCACGGGGAGGTTAAAGGGACAGTGACCGAGATCACGAGGATGTTAAAGGGACAGAGATTGACATCACGGGGAGGTTTAAGGGACAGTGTGTGAGATCACAGGGAGGTTAAAGGGACAGAGTGAGATCACGGGGAGGTTAAAGGGACAGAGTGGGATCACGGGGAGGTTAAAGGGACAGAGTGAGATCACGGGGAGGTTAAAGGGACAGAGTGATATCACGGGGAAGTTCACGGAACAGAGAGTGAGATCATGGGGAGGTTAAAGGGACAGAGAGAGAGATCACGGGGAGGTTAAAGGGATAGAAATTGAGATCACGGGGATGTTAAAGCGACAGAGTGAGATCACGGGGAGGTTAAAGGGACAGAGTGAGATCACGGGGAGGTTAAAGGGACAGAGTGAGATCACGGGGAGGTTAAAGGGACAGAGTGAGATCACGGGGAGGTTAATGGGACAGAGAGTGAGATCATGGGGAGGTTAAAGGGACAGTGTGTGAGTTCACGGGGAGGTTAAAGGGACAGAGTGAGATCACGGGGAGGTTAAAGGGACAGAGTGAGATCACGGGGAGGTTAAAGGGACAGAGAGTGACATCACGGGGAGGTTAATGGGACAGAGAGTGAGATCATGGGGAGGTTAAAGGGACAGAGAGAGAGATGACGGGGAGATTAATGTGACAGCGACAGAGATCACGGGGAGGTTAAAGGGACAGAGTGAGATCACGGGGAGGTTAAAGGTACAGAGTGAGATCATGGGGAGGTTAAAGGGACAGAGTGATATCACGGGGAAGTTCACGGGACAGAGAGTGAGAACACGGGGAGATTAATGTGACAGCGACAGAGATCACGGGGAGCTTAAAGGGACAGAGAGTGAGATCACGGGGAGGTTAAAGGGACAGAGAGTGAGATCACGGGGAGGTTAAAGGGACAGAGAGTGAGATCACGGGGAGGTTAAAGGGACAGCGTGAAATAACGGGGAGGTTAAAGGGACAGAGAGTGACATCAAGCGGAGGTTAAAAGGAGAGAGAGTGAGATCACGGGGAGGTTAAAGGGACAGAGAGAGAGCTCACGGGGACATTAAAGAGACAGAGAGTGAGATCACTGGGAGGTTAAAGGGTCAGAGAGTGAGATCACTGGGAGGTTAAAAGGACAGAGAGTGAGATCATGGGGAGGTTAAAGGGACAGAGAGAGATATCACGGGGAAGTTAAAGGGACAGAGAGTGAGATCACGGGGAGGTTAAAGGGACAGAGTGAGATCACGGGGAGGTTAAAGGGACAGAGTGATATCACGGGGAAGTTCACGGAACAGAGAGTGAGATCATGGGGAGGTTAAAGGGACAGAGAGAGAGATCACGGGGAGGTTAAAGGGATAGAAATTGAGATCACGGGGATGTTAAAGCGACAGAGTGAGATCACGGGGAGGTTAAAGGGACAGAGTGAGATCACGGGGAGGTTAAAGGGACAGAGTGAGATCACGGGGAGGTTAATGGGACAGAGAGTGAGATCATGGGGAGGTTAAAGGGACAGTGTGTGAGTTCACGGGGAGGTTAAAGGGACAGAGTGAGATCACGGGGAGGTTAAAGGGACAGAGTGAGATCACGGGGAGGTTAAATTGACAGAGAGTGAGATCACGGGGAGGTTAAAGGGACAGAGAGTGACATCACGGGGAGGTTAATGGGACAGAGAGTGAGATCATGGGGAGGTTAAAGGGACAGAGAGAGAGATGACGGGGAGATTAATGTGACAGCGACAGAGATCACGGGGAGGTTAAAGGGACAGAGTGAGATCACGGGGAGGTTAAAGGTACAGAGTGAGATCATGGGGAGGTTAAAGGGACAGAGTGATATCACGGGGAAGTTCACGGGACAGAGAGTGAGAACACGGGGAGATTAATGTGACAGCGACAGAGATCACGGGGAGGTTAAAGGGACAGAGAGTGAGATCACGGGGAGGTTAAAGGGACAGAGAGTGAGATCACGGGGAGGTTAAAGGGACAGAGAGTGAGATCACGGGGAGGTTAAAGGGACAGAGAGTGAGATCACGGGGAGGTTAAAGGGACAGCGTGAAATAACGGGGAGGTTAAAGGGACAGAGAGTGACATCAAGCGGAGGTTAAAAGGAGAGAGAGTGAGATCACGGGGAGGTTAAAGGGACAGAGAGAGAGCTCACGGGGACATTAAAGAGACAGAGAGTGAGATCACTGGGAGGTTAAAGGGTCAGAGAGTGAGATCACTGGGAGGTTAAAAGGACAGAGAGTGAGATCATGGGGAGGTTAAAGGGACAGAGAGAGATATCACGGGGAAGTTAAAGGGACAGAGAGTGAGATCACGGGGAGGTTAAAGGGACAGAGTGAGATCACGGGGAGGTTAAAGGGACAGAGTGATATCACAGGGAAGTTCACGGAACAGAGAGTGAGATCATGGGGAGCTTACAGGGACAGAGAGAGAGAACACGGGGAGGTTAAAGGGACAGATAGTGAGTTCACGGGGAGGTTAAAGGGACAGAGTGAGATCACGGGTAGGTTAAAGGCACAGAGTGAGATCACGGGGAGGTTAAAGGGACAGAGTGAGATCACGAGGAGGTTAAAGGGACAGAGTGAGATCACGAGGAGGTTAAAGGGACAGAGTGATATCCCGGGGAGGTTCACTGGACAGGGAGTGAGATCATGGGTAGGTTAAAGGGACAGATTGAGATCACGGGGAGGTTAAAGGGACACAGTGTGATCACGGGGAGGTTAAAGGGACAGAGAGTGAGATTACGGGGAGTTTAAAGGGACAGACAGAGAGATCATGGGGAGGTTAAGGGGACAGAGTGAGATCACGGGGTGCTTAAAGGGGCAGAATGTGAGGTCACGGGGAGGTTAAAGGGACAGAGAGAGAGGTCACGGGTACATTAAACAGACAGAGAGTGATATCACTGGGAGGTTAAAGGGTCATAGAGCGAGATCACGTGGAGGTTAATGGGACAGAGAGTCAGATCATGGGGAGGTTAAAGGGACAGAGAGTGAGATCACGGGGATGTTAAAGGGACAGAGAGAGATCACGGGGAGGTTAAAGGGACAGAGATTGAGATCACGGGGAGGTTTAAGGGACAGAGTGTGAGATCACAGGGTGGTTAAAGGGACAGAGAGCAACATCACGGGGAGGTTAAAGGGACAGAGTGAGATCACGGGGAGGTTAAAGGGACAGAGTGAGATCACGGGGAAGTTCACGGAACAGAGAGTGAGATCACGGGGAGGTTAAAGGGACAGAGAGTGAGATCACGGGGAGGTTAAAGGGACAGAGAGTGAGATCACGGGGAGGTTAAAGGGACAGAGTGTGAGTTCACGGGGAGGTTAAAGGGACAGAGTGAGATCACGGGGAGGTTAAAGGGACAGAGTGAGATTACGGGGAGGTTAAATTGACAGAGAGTGAGATCATGGGGAGGTTAAGGGGACAGAGAGTGAGATCATGGGGAGGTTAAGGGAACAGAGAGTGAGATCACGGGGAGGTCAACGGGACAGAGTGAGATCACGTGGAGGTTAAAGGGACGGAGTGAGATCACGGGGAGGTTAAAGGGTCAGAGTGAGATCACGGAGAGGTTAAAGGGACACAGTGAGATCACGGGGAGGTTAAAGGGACACAGTGAGATCACGGGGTGGTTAAAGGGGCAGAAAGTGTGATCACGGGGAGGTTAAAGGGACAGAGATAGAGGTCACGGGGACATTAAAGAGACAGAGTGTGATATCACGACGAGGTTCCCGGGACAGAGAGTGACATCACGAGGAGGTTAAAAGGAGAATGAGTGAGATCATGGGGAGGTTAAAGGGACAGAGTTAGATCACGGGGAGGTTAAAGGGACAGAGAGAGAGAACACGGGGAGATTAATGTGACAGCGACTGAGATCACGGGGAGGTTAAAGGGACAGAGAGAGAGATCAAGGGGAGGTTAAAGGGACAGATTGAGATCACGGGGAGGTTAAAGGGACAGAGAGAGAGAACACGGGGAGATTAATGTGACAGCGACTGAGATCACGGGGAGGTTAAAGGGACAGAGTGAGAGATCAAGGGGAGGTTAAAGGGACAGAGTGAGATCTCAGGGAGGTTAAAGGGACAGAGAGCAACATCACGTGGAGGTTAAAGGGACAGAGAGAGAGATCACGGGGAGGTTAACGGGACAGGGAGTGAGTTCACGGGGAGGTTAAAGGGACAGAGAGTGAGATCACGGGGAGTTTAAAGGGACAGAGTGAGATCACGGGGAGGTTAAAGGGACAGAGTGATATCACGGGGAAGTTCACGGAACAGAGAGTGAGATCATGGGGAGGTTAAAGGGACAGAGAGAGAGGACACGGGGAGATTAATGTGACAGCGACAGAGATCACGGGGAGGTTAAAGGGACAGAGAGAGTTCACGGGGAGGTTAAAGGGCCAGAGAGTGAGATCACGGGGAGGTTTAAGGGACAGAGTGTGAGATCACGGGGAGCTTTAAGGGACAGAGTGTGAGATCACGGGGAGGTTAAAGCGACAGATTGTGATTACGGGGAGGTTAATGGGACGGAGAGTGAGAGCACGGGGAGGTCAACGGGACAGAGTGAGATCACGGGGAGGTTCACGGGACAGAGAGTGACATCACGGGGTGGTTAAAAGGAGAGAGAGTGAGATCACGGGGAGGTTAAAGGGACAGAGTGAGATCACGGGGAGGTTAAAGGGACACAGTGAGATCTTGGGGTGGTTAAAGGGGCAGAAAGTGAGATCATGGGGAGGTTAAAGGGACAGAGAGAGAGGTCAAGGGGACATTAAAGAAACAGAGAGTGATATCACTGTGAGGATATAAGGACATAGTGTGACATCACGGGGAGGTTTAAGGGACAGAGTGTGAGATCACAGGGAGGTTAAAGGGACAGAGAGCAACATCACAGGGAGGTTAAAGGGACAGAGAGTGAGATCACGGGGAGTTTAAAGGGACAGAGTGAGATCACGGGGAGGTTAAGGGGACAGAGTGAAATCATGGGGAGGTTAAGGGGACAGAGTGAAATCATGGGGAGGTTAAGGGGACAGAGTGAAATCATGGGGAGGTTAAAGGGACAGAGATTGAGATCACGGGGAGGTTAAAGGGACAGAGATTGAGATCTCGAGGTTGTTAAAGGGACAGAGAGTGAGATTACGGGGAAGTTAAAGGGACAGAGAGTGAGATCACGGGGAGGTTAAAGGGACAGAGAGTGAGATCACGGGGAGGTTAAAGGGACAGGGAGTGAGATTATGGGGAGTTTAAAGGGACAGACAGAGAGATCATGGGGAGGTTAAGGGGACAGACTGAGATCACGGGGAGGTTAAAGGGACAGAGAGTGTGATCACGGGGAGGTTAAAAGGAGACAGAGTGAGATCATGGGGAGGTTAAAGGGACAGAGTGAGATCACGGGGAGGTTAAAGGGACGGAGTGAGATCACGGGGAGGTTAAAGGGACAGAGAGTGAGATCACGGGGAGGTCAACGGGACAGTGTGAGATCATGGAGAGGTTAAAGGGACGGAGTGAGATCACGGTGAGGTTAAAGGGACAGAGAGTGAGATCACGGGGAGGTTAACGGGACACAGTGAGATAATGGGGAGGTTAAAGGGACAGAGAGAGAGAACACGGGGAGATTAATGTGACAGCGACAGATCACGGGGAGGTTAAAGGGACAGATTGTGATTACGGGGAGGTTAATGGGACGGAGAGTGAGATCACGGGGAGGTCAAAGGGACAGAGTGAGATCACGGGGAGGTCCACGGGACAGAGAGTGACATCACGGGGTGGTTAAAAGGAGAGAGAGTGAGATTACGGAGAGTTTAAAGGGACAGAGAGTGAGATCACGGGGAGGTTAAAGGGACAGAGAGTGAGATCACGGGGAGGTTAAGGGGACAGAGAGTGAGAACACGGGGAGGTTAAGGGGACAGAGAGTGAGATCACGGGGAGGTTAAGGGGACAGAGTGTGAGATCACCGGGAGGTTAAAGGGACACAGTGAGTTCTCGGGGTGGTTAAAGGGGCAGAAAGTGAGATCACGGGGAGGTTAAAGGGACAGAGAGATCACGGGGAGGTTAAAGGGACAGAGTGTGAGTTCACGGGGCGGTTAAAGGGACAGAGTGAGATCACGGGGAGGTTAAAGGGACAGAGATTGAGATCACGAGGAGGTTAAAGGGACAGAGAGTGAGTTCACGGGGAGGTTAAAGGGACATGGAGTGAGATCACGGGGAGTTTAAAGGGACAGAGAGATCATGGGGAAGTTAAAGCGATAGAGTGATATCACGGGGAGGTTCACGGGACAGAGAGTGAGATCATGGGGAGGTTCAAGGGACAGAGAGTGAGATCAAGAGGAGGTTAAAGGGACAGAGTGTGAGATCACAGGGAGCTTAAAGGGACAGAGAGCAACATCACGGGGAGGTTAAAGGGACAGTGACCGAGATCACGAGGATGTTAAAGGGACAGAGATTGACATCACGGGGAGGTTTAAGGGACAGTGTGTGAGATCACAGGGAGGTTAAAGGGACAGAGAGTGAGATCACGGGGAGGTTAAAGGGACAGAGTGAGATCACGGGGAGGTTAAAGGGACAGAGTGATATCACGGGGAAGTTCACGGAACAGAGAGTGAGATCATGGGGAGGTTAAAGGGACAGAGAGAGAGATCACGGGGAGGTTAAAGGGATAGAAATTGAGATCACGGGGATGTTAAAGCGACAGAGTGAGATCACGGGGAGGTTAAAGGGACAGAGTGAGATCACGGGGAGGTTAAAGGGACAGAGTGAGATCACGGGGAGGTTAATGGGACAGAGAGTGAGATCATGGGGAGGTTAAAGGGACAGTGTGTGAGTTCACGGGGAGGTTAAAGGGACAGAGTGAGATCACGGGGAGGTTAAAGGGACAGAGTGAGATCACGGGGAGGTTAAATTGACAGAGAGTGAGATCACGGGGAGGTTAAAGGGACAGAGAGTGACATCACGGGGAGGTTAATGGGACAGAGAGTGAGATCATGGGGAGGTTAAAGGGACAGAGAGAGAGATGACGGGGAGATTAATGTGACAGCGACAGAGATCACGGGGAGGTTAAAGGGACAGAGTGAGATCACGGGGAGGTTAAAGGTACAGAGTGAGATCATGGGGAGGTTAAAGGGACAGAGTGATATCACGGGGAAGTTCACGGGACAGAGAGTGAGAACACGGGGAGATTAATGTGACAGCGACAGAGATCACGGGGAGGTTAAAGGGACAGAGAGTGAGATCACGGGGAGGTTAAAGGGACAGAGAGTGAGATCACGGGGAGGTTAAAGGGACAGAGAGTGAGATCACGGGGAGGTTAAAGGGACAGCGTGAAATAACGGGGAGGTTAAAGGGACAGAGAGTGACATCAAGCGGAGGTTAAAAGGAGAGAGAGTGAGATCACGGGGAGGTTAAAGGGACAGAGAGAGAGCTCACGGGGACATTAAAGAGACAGAGAGTGAGATCACTGGGAGGTTAAAGGGTCAGAGAGTGAGATCACTGGGAGGTTAAAAGGACAGAGAGTGAGATCATGGGGAGGTTAAAGGGACAGAGAGAGATATCACGGGGAAGTTAAAGGGACAGAGAGTGAGATCACGGGGAGGTTAAAGGGACAGAGTGAGATCACGGGGAGGTTAAAGGGACAGAGTGATATCACGGGGAAGTTCACGGAACAGAGAGTGAGATCATGGGGAGGTTAAAGGGACAGAGAGAGAGATCACGGGGAGGTTAAAGGGATAGAAATTGAGATCACGGGGATGTTAAAGCGACAGAGTGAGATCACGGGGAGGTTAAAGGGACAGAGTGAGATCACGGGGAGGTTAAAGGGACAGAGTGAGATCACGGGGAGGTTAATGGGACAGAGAGTGAGATCATGGGGAGGTTAAAGGGACAGTGTGTGAGTTCACGGGGAGGTTAAAGGGACAGAGTGAGATCACGGGGAGGTTAAAGGGACAGAGTGAGATCACGGGGAGGTTAAATTGACAGAGAGTGAGATCACGGGGAGGTTAAAGGGACAGAGAGTGACATCACGGGGAGGTTAAAGGGACAGAGAGAGAGATGACGGGGAGATTAATGTGACAGCGACAGAGATCACGGGGAGGTTAAAGGGACAGAGTGAGATCACGGGGAGGTTAAAGGTACAGAGTGAGATCATGGGGAGGTTAAAGGGACAGAGTGATATCACGGGGAAGTTCACGGGACAGAGAGTGAGAACACGGGGAGATTAATGTGACAGCGACAGAGATCACGGGGAGGTTAAAGGGACAGAGAGTGAGATCACGGGGAGGTTAAAGGGACAGAGAGTGAGATCACGGGGAGGTTAAAGGGACAGAGAGTGAGATCACGGGGAGGTTAAAGGGACAGCGTGAAATAACGGGGTGGTTAAAGGGACAGAGAGTGACATCAAGCGGAGGTTAAAAGGAGAGAGAGTGAGATCACGGGGAGGTTAAAGGGACAGAGAGAGAGCTCACGGGGACATTAAAGAGACAGAGAGTGAGATCACTGGGAGGTTAAAGGGTCAGAGAGTGAGATCACTGGGAGGTTAAAAGGACAGAGAGTGAGATCATGGGGAGGTTAAAGGGAGAGAGAGAGATATCACGGGGAAGTTAAAGGGACAGAGAGTGAGATCACGGGGAGGTTAAAGGGACAGAGTGAGATCACGGGGAGGTTAAAGGGACAGAGTGATATCACGGGGAAGTTCACGGAACAGAGAGTGAGATCATGGGGAGGTTAAAGGGACAGAGAGAGAGGACACGGGGAGATTAATGTGACAGCGACAGAGATCACGGGGAGGTTAAAGGGACAGAGAGAGTTCACGGGGAGGTTAAAGGGCCAGAGAGTGAGATCACGGGGAGGTTTAAGGGACAGAGTGTGAGATCACGGGGAGCTTTAAGGGACAGAGTGTGAGATCACGGGGAGGTTAAAGCGACAGATTGTGATTACGGGGAGGTTAATGGGACGGAGAGTGAGAGCACGGGGAGGTCAACGGGACAGAGTGAGATCACGGGGAGGTTCACGGGACAGAGAGTGACATCACGGGGTGGTTAAAAGGAGAGAGAGTGAGATCACGGGGAGGTTAAAGGGACAGAGTGAGATCACGGGGAGGTTAAAGGGACACAGTGAGATCTTGGGGTGGTTAAAGGGGCAGAAAGTGAGATCATGGGGAGGTTAAAGGGACAGAGAGAGAGGTCAAGGGGACATTAAAGAAACAGAGAGTGATATCACTGTGAGGATATAAGGACATAGTGTGACATCACGGGGAGGTTTAAGGGACAGAGTGTGAGATCACAGGGAGGTTAAAGGGACAGAGAGCAACATCACGGGGAGGTTAAAGGGACAGAGAGTGAGATCACGGGGAGTTTAAAGGGACAGAGTGAGATCACGGGGAGGTTAAGGGGACAGAGTGAAATCATGGGGAGGTTAAGGGGACAGAGTGAAATCATGGGGAGGTTAAGGGGACAGAGTGAAATCATGGGGAGGTTAAAGGGACAGAGATTGAGATCACGGGGAGGTTAAAGGGACAGAGATTGAGATCTCGAGGTTGTTAAAGGGACAGAGAGTGAGATTACGGGGAAGTTAAAGGGACAGAGAGTGAGATCACGGGGAGGTTAAAGGGACAGAGAGTGAGATCACGGGGAGGTTAAAGGGACAGGGAGTGAGATTATGGGGAGTTTAAAGGGACAGACAGAGAGATCATGGGGAGGTTAAGGGGACAGACTGAGATCACGGGGAGGTTAAAGGGACAGAGAGTGTGATCACGGGGAGGTTAAAAGGAGACAGAGTGAGATCATGGGGAGGTTAAAGGGACAGAGTGAGATCACGGGGAGGTTAAAGGGACGGAGTGAGATCACGGGGAGGTTAAAGGGACAGAGAGTGAGATCACGGGGAGGTCAACGGGACAGTGTGAGATCATGGAGAGGTTAAAGGGACGGAGTGAGATCACGGTGAGGTTAAAGGGACAGAGAGTGAGATCACGGGGAGGTTAACGGGACACAGTGAGATAATGGGGAGGTTAAAGGGACAGAGAGAGAGAACACGGGGAGATTAATGTGACAGCGACAGATCACGGGGAGGTTAAAGGGACAGATTGTGATTACGGGGAGGTTAATGGGACGGAGAGTGAGATCACGGGGAGGTCAAAGGGACAGAGTGAGATCACGGGGAGGTCCACGGGACAGAGAGTGACATCACGGGGTGGTTAAAAGGAGAGAGAGTGAGATTACGGAGAGTTTAAAGGGACAGAGAGAGAGATCACGGGGAGGTTAAAGGGACAGAGTGAGATCAGTGGAGTTTAAAGGGACAGAGAGTGAGATCACGGGGAGGTTAAAGGGACAGAGAGTGAGATCACGGGGAGGTTAAGGGGACAGAGAGTGAGAACACGGGGAGGTTAAGGGGACAGAGAGTGAGATCACGGGGAGGTTAAGGGGACAGAGTGTGAGATCACCGGGAGGTTAAAGGGACACAGTGAGTTCTCGGGGTGGTTAAAGGGGCAGAAAGTGAGATCACGGGGAGGTTAAAGGGACAGAGAGATCACGGGGAGGTTAAAGGGACAGAGTGTGAGTTCACGGGGCGGTTAAAGGGACAGAGTGAGATCACGGGGAGGTTAAAGGGACAGAGATTGAGATCACGAGGAGGTTAAAGGGACAGAGAGTGAGTTCACGGGGAGGTTAAAGGGACATGGAGTGAGATCACGGGGAGTTTAAAGGGACAGAGAGATCATGGGGAAGTTAAAGCGATAGAGTGATATCACGGGGAGGTTCACGGGACAGAGAGTGAGATCATGGGGAGGTTCAAGGGACAGAGAGTGAGATCAAGAGGAGGTTAAAGGGACAGAGTGTGAGATCACAGGGAGCTTAAAGGGACAGAGAGCAACATCACGGGGAGGTTAAAGGGACAGTGACCGAGATCACGAGGATGTTAAAGGGACAGAGATTGACATCACGGGGAGGTTTAAGGGACAGTGTGTGAGATCACAGGGAGGTTAAAGGGACAGAGTGAGATCACGGGGAGGTTAAAGGGACAGAGTGGGATCACGGGGAGGTTAAAGGGACAGAGTGAGATCACGGGGAGGTTAAAGGGACAGAGTGATATCACGGGGAAGTTCACGGAACAGAGAGTGAGATCATGGGGAGGTTAAAGGGACAGAGAGAGAGATCACGGGGAGGTTAAAGGGATAGAAATTGAGATCACGGGGATGTTAAAGCGACAGAGTGAGATCACGGGGAGGTTAAAGGGACAGAGTGAGATCACGGGGAGGTTAAAGGGACAGAGTGAGATCACGGGGAGGTTAAAGGGACAGAGTGAGATCACGGGGAGGTTAATGGGACAGAGAGTGAGATCATGGGGAGGTTAATGGGACAGAGAGTGAGATCATGGGGAGGTTAAAGGGACAGTGTGTGAGTTCACGGGGAGGTTAAAGGGACAGAGTGAGATCACGGGGAGGTTAAAGGGACAGAGTGAGATCACGGGGAGGTTAAAGGGACAGAGAGTGACATCACGGGGAGGTTAATGGGACAGAGAGTGAGATCATGGGGAGGTTAAAGGGACAGAGAGAGAGATGACGGGGAGATTAATGTGACAGCGACAGAGATCACGGGGAGGTTAAAGGGACAGAGTGAGATCACGGGGAGGTTAAAGGTACAGAGTGAGATCATGGGGAGGTTAAAGGGACAGAGTGATATCACGGGGAAGTTCACGGGACAGAGAGTGAGAACACGGGGAGATTAATGTGACAGCGACAGAGATCACGGGGAGCTTAAAGGGACAGAGAGTGAGATCACGGGGAGGTTAAAGGGACAGAGAGTGAGATCACGGGGAGGTTAAAGGGACAGAGAGTGAGATCACGGGGAGGTTAAAGGGACAGCGTGAAATAACGGGGAGGTTAAAGGGACAGAGAGTGACATCAAGCGGAGGTTAAAAGGAGAGAGAGTGAGATCACGGGGAGGTTAAAGGGACAGAGAGAGAGCTCACGGGGACATTAAAGAGACAGAGAGTGAGATCACTGGGAGGTTAAAGGGTCAGAGAGTGAGATCACTGGGAGGTTAAAAGGACAGAGAGTGAGATCATGGGGAGGTTAAAGGGACAGAGAGAGATATCACGGGGAAGTTAAAGGGACAGAGAGTGAGATCACGGGGAGGTTAAAGGGACAGAGTGAGATCACGGGGAGGTTAAAGGGACAGAGTGATATCACGGGGAAGTTCACGGAACAGAGAGTGAGATCATGGGGAGGTTAAAGGGACAGAGAGAGAGATCACGGGGAGGTTAAAGGGATAGAAATTGAGATCACGGGGATGTTAAAGCGACAGAGTGAGATCACGGGGAGGTTAAAGGGACAGAGTGAGATCACGGGGAGGTTAAAGGGACAGAGTGAGATCACGGGGAGGTTAATGGGACAGAGAGTGAGATCATGGGGAGGTTAAAGGGACAGTGTGTGAGTTCACGGGGAGGTTAAAGGGACAGAGTGAGATCACGGGGAGGTTAAAGGGACAGAGTGAGATCACGGGGAGGTTAAATTGACAGAGAGTGAGATCACGGGGAGGTTAAAGGGACAGAGAGTGACATCACGGGGAGGTTAATGGGACAGAGAGTGAGATCATGGGGAGGTTAAAGGGACAGAGAGAGAGATGACGGGGAGATTAATGTGACAGCGACAGAGATCACGGGGAGGTTAAAGGGACAGAGTGAGATCACGGGGAGGTTAAAGGTACAGAGTGAGATCATGGGGAGGTTAAAGGGACAGAGTGATATCACGGGGAAGTTCACGGGACAGAGAGTGAGAACACGGGGAGATTAATGTGACAGCGACAGAGATCACGGGGAGGTTAAAGGGACAGAGAGTGAGATCACGGGGAGGTTAAAGGGACAGAGAGTGAGATCACGGGGAGGTTAAAGGGACAGAGAGTGAGATCACGGGGAGGTTAAAGGGACAGCGTGAAATAACGGGGAGGTTAAAGGGACAGAGAGTGACATCAAGCGGAGGTTAAAAGGAGAGAGAGTGAGATCACGGGGAGGTTAAAGGGACAGAGAGAGAGCTCACGGGGACATTAAAGAGACAGAGAGTGAGATCACTGGGAGGTTAAAGGGTCAGAGAGTGAGATCACTGGGAGGTTAAAAGGACAGAGAGTGAGATCATGGGGAGGTTAAAGGGACAGAGAGAGATATCACGGGGAAGTTAAAGGGACAGAGAGTGAGATCACGGGGAGGTTAAAGGGACAGAGTGAGATCACGGGGAGGTTAAAGGGACAGAGTGATATCACGGGGAAGTTCACGGAACAGAGAGTGAGATCATGGGGAGGTTAAAGGGACAGAGAGAGAGATCACGGGGAGGTTAAAGGGATAGAAATTGAGATCACGGGGATGTTAAAGCGACAGAGTGAGATCACGGGGAGGTTAAAGGGACAGAGTGAGATCACGGGGAGGTTAAAGGGACAGAGTGAGATCACGGGGAGGTTAATGGGACAGAGAGTGAGATCATGGGGAGGTTAAAGGGACAGTGTGTGAGTTCACGGGGAGGTTAAAGGGACAGAGTGAGATCACGGGGAGGTTAAAGGGACAGAGTGAGATCACGGGGAGGTTAAATTGACAGAGAGTGAGATCACGGGGAGGTTAAAGGGACAGAGAGTGACATCACGGGGAGGTTAAAGGGACAGAGAGAGAGATGACGGGGAGATTAATGTGACAGCGACAGAGATCACGGGGAGGTTAAAGGGACAGAGTGAGATCACGGGGAGGTTAAAGGTACAGAGTGAGATCATGGGGAGGTTAAAGGGACAGAGTGATATCACGGGGAAGTTCACGGGACAGAGAGTGAGAACACGGGGAGATTAATGTGACAGCGACAGAGATCACGGGGAGGTTAAAGGGACAGAGAGTGAGATCACGGGGAGGTTAAAGGGACAGAGAGTGAGATCACGGGGAGGTTAAAGGGACAGAGAGTGAGATCACGGGGAGGTTAAAGGGACAGCGTGAAATAACGGGGTGGTTAAAGGGACAGAGAGTGACATCAAGCGGAGGTTAAAAGGAGAGAGAGTGAGATCACGGGGAGGTTAAAGGGACAGAGAGAGAGCTCACGGGGACATTAAAGAGACAGAGAGTGAGATCACTGGGAGGTTAAAGGGTCAGAGAGTGAGATCACTGGGAGGTTAAAAGGACAGAGAGTGAGATCATGGGGAGGTTAAAGGGAGAGAGAGAGATATCACGGGGAAGTTAAAGGGACAGAGAGTGAGATCACGGGGAGGTTAAAGGGACAGAGTGAGATCACGGGGAGGTTAAAGGGACAGAGTGATATCACGGGGAAGTTCACGGAACAGAGAGTGAGATCATGGGGAGGTTAAAGGGACAGAGAGAGAGGACACGGGGAGATTAATGTGACAGCGACAGAGATCACGGGGAGGTTAAAGGGACAGAGAGAGTTCACGGGGAGGTTAAAGGGCCAGAGAGTGAGATCACGGGGAGGTTTAAGGGACAGAGTGTGAGATCACGGGGAGCTTTAAGGGACAGAGTGTGAGATCACGGGGAGGTTAAAGCGACAGATTGTGATTACGGGGAGGTTAATGGGACGGAGAGTGAGAGCACGGGGAGGTCAACGGGACAGAGTGAGATCACGGGGAGGTTCACGGGACAGAGAGTGACATCACGGGGTGGTTAAAAGGAGAGAGAGTGAGATCACGGGGAGGTTAAAGGGACAGAGTGAGATCACGGGGAGGTTAAAGGGACACAGTGAGATCTTGGGGTGGTTAAAGGGGCAGAAAGTGAGATCATGGGGAGGTTAAAGGGACAGAGAGAGAGGTCAAGGGGACATTAAAGAAACAGAGAGTGATATCACTGTGAGGATATAAGGACATAGTGTGACATCACGGGGAGGTTTAAGGGACAGAGTGTGAGATCACAGGGAGGTTAAAGGGACAGAGAGCAACATCACGGGGAGGTTAAAGGGACAGAGAGTGAGATCACGGGGAGTTTAAAGGGACAGAGTGAGATCACGGGGAGGTTAAGGGGACAGAGTGAAATCATGGGGAGGTTAAGGGGACAGAGTGAAATCATGGGGAGGTTAAGGGGACAGAGTGAAATCATGGGGAGGTTAAAGGGACAGAGATTGAGATCACGGGGAGGTTAAAGGGACAGAGATTGAGATCTCGAGGTTGTTAAAGGGACAGAGAGTGAGATTACGGGGAAGTTAAAGGGACAGAGAGTGAGATCACGGGGAGGTTAAAGGGACAGAGAGTGAGATCACGGGGAGGTTAAAGGGACAGGGAGTGAGATTATGGGGAGTTTAAAGGGACAGACAGAGAGATCATGGGGAGGTTAAGGGGACAGACTGAGATCACGGGGAGGTTAAAGGGACAGAGAGTGTGATCACGGGGAGGTTAAAAGGAGACAGAGTGAGATCATGGGGAGGTTAAAGGGACAGAGTGAGATCACGGGGAGGTTAAAGGGACGGAGTGAGATCACGGGGAGGTTAAAGGGACAGAGAGTGAGATCACGGGGAGGTCAACGGGACAGTGTGAGATCATGGAGAGGTTAAAGGGACGGAGTGAGATCACGGTGAGGTTAAAGGGACAGAGAGTGAGATCACGGGGAGGTTAACGGGACACAGTGAGATAATGGGGAGGTTAAAGGGACAGAGAGAGAGAACACGGGGAGATTAATGTGACAGCGACAGATCACGGGGAGGTTAAAGGGACAGATTGTGATTACGGGGAGGTTAATGGGACGGAGAGTGAGATCACGGGGAGGTCAAAGGGACAGAGTGAGATCACGGGGAGGTCCACGGGACAGAGAGTGACATCACGGGGTGGTTAAAAGGAGAGAGAGTGAGATTACGGAGAGTTTAAAGGGACAGAGAGAGAGATCACGGGGAGGTTAAAGGGACAGAGTGAGATCAGTGGAGTTTAAAGGGACAGAGAGTGAGATCACGGGGAGGTTAAAGGGACAGAGAGTGAGATCACGGGGAGGTTAAGGGGACAGAGAGTGAGAACACGGGGAGGTTAAGGGGACAGAGAGTGAGATCACGGGGAGGTTAAGGGGACAGAGTGTGAGATCACCGGGAGGTTAAAGGGACACAGTGAGTTCTCGGGGTGGTTAAAGGGGCAGAAAGTGAGATCACGGGGAGGTTAAAGGGACAGAGAGATCACGGGGAGGTTAAAGGGACAGAGTGTGAGTTCACGGGGCGGTTAAAGGGACAGAGTGAGATCACGGGGAGGTTAAAGGGACAGAGATTGAGATCACGAGGAGGTTAAAGGGACAGAGAGTGAGTTCACGGGGAGGTTAAAGGGACATGGAGTGAGATCACGGGGAGTTTAAAGGGACAGAGAGATCATGGGGAAGTTAAAGCGATAGAGTGATATCACGGGGAGGTTCACGGGACAGAGAGTGAGATCATGGGGAGGTTCAAGGGACAGAGAGTGAGATCAAGAGGAGGTTAAAGGGACAGAGTGTGAGATCACAGGGAGCTTAAAGGGACAGAGAGCAACATCACGGGGAGGTTAAAGGGACAGTGACCGAGATCACGAGGATGTTAAAGGGACAGAGATTGACATCACGGGGAGGTTTAAGGGACAGTGTGTGAGATCACAGGGAGGTTAAAGGGACAGAGTGAGATCACGGGGAGGTTAAAGGGACAGAGTGGGATCACGGGGAGGTTAAAGGGACAGAGTGAGATCACGGGGAGGTTAAAGGGACAGAGTGATATCACGGGGAAGTTCACGGAACAGAGAGTGAGATCATGGGGAGGTTAAAGGGACAGAGAGAGAGATCACGGGGAGGTTAAAGGGATAGAAATTGAGATCACGGGGATGTTAAAGCGACAGAGTGAGATCACGGGGAGGTTAAAGGGACAGAGTGAGATCACGGGGAGGTTAAAGGGACAGAGTGAGATCACGGGGAGGTTAAAGGGACAGAGTGAGATCACGGGGAGGTTAATGGGACAGAGAGTGAGATCATGGGGAGGTTAATGGGACAGAGAGTGAGATCATGGGGAGGTTAAAGGGACAGTGTGTGAGTTCACGGGGAGGTTAAAGGGACAGAGTGAGATCACGGGGAGGTTAAAGGGACAGAGTGAGATCACGGGGAGGTTAAAGGGACAGAGAGTGACATCACGGGGAGGTTAATGGGACAGAGAGTGAGATCATGGGGAGGTTAAAGGGACAGAGAGAGAGATGACGGGGAGATTAATGTGACAGCGACAGAGATCACGGGGAGGTTAAAGGGACAGAGTGAGATCACGGGGAGGTTAAAGGTACAGAGTGAGATCATGGGGAGGTTAAAGGGACAGAGTGATATCACGGGGAAGTTCACGGGACAGAGAGTGAGAACACGGGGAGATTAATGTGACAGCGACAGAGATCACGGGGAGCTTAAAGGGACAGAGAGTGAGATCACGGGGAGGTTAAAGGGACAGAGAGTGAGATCACGGGGAGGTTAAAGGGACAGAGAGTGAGATCACGGGGAGGTTAAAGGGACAGCGTGAAATAACGGGGAGGTTAAAGGGACAGAGAGTGACATCAAGCGGAGGTTAAAAGGAGAGAGAGTGAGATCACGGGGAGGTTAAAGGGACAGAGAGAGAGCTCACGGGGACATTAAAGAGACAGAGAGTGAGATCACTGGGAGGTTAAAGGGTCAGAGAGTGAGATCACTGGGAGGTTAAAAGGACAGAGAGTGAGATCATGGGGAGGTTAAAGGGACAGAGAGAGATATCACGGGGAAGTTAAAGGGACAGAGAGTGAGATCACGGGGAGGTTAAAGGGACAGAGTGAGATCACGGGGAGGTTAAAGGGACAGAGTGATATCACGGGGAAGTTCACGGAACAGAGAGTGAGATCATGGGGAGGTTAAAGGGACAGAGAGAGAGATCACGGGGAGGTTAAAGGGATAGAAATTGAGATCACGGGGATGTTAAAGCGACAGAGTGAGATCACGGGGAGGTTAAAGGGACAGAGTGAGATCACGGGGAGGTTAAAGGGACAGAGTGAGATCACGGGGAGGTTAATGGGACAGAGAGTGAGATCATGGGGAGGTTAAAGGGACAGTGTGTGAGTTCACGGGGAGGTTAAAGGGACAGAGTGAGATCACGGGGAGGTTAAAGGGACAGAGTGAGATCACGGGGAGGTTAAATTGACAGAGAGTGAGATCACGGGGAGGTTAAAGGGACAGAGAGTGACATCACGGGGAGGTTAATGGGACAGAGAGTGAGATCATGGGGAGGTTAAAGGGACAGAGAGAGAGATGACGGGGAGATTAATGTGACAGCGACAGAGATCACGGGGAGGTTAAAGGGACAGAGTGAGATCACGGGGAGGTTAAAGGTACAGAGTGAGATCATGGGGAGGTTAAAGGGACAGAGTGATATCACGGGGAAGTTCACGGGACAGAGAGTGAGAACACGGGGAGATTAATGTGACAGCGACAGAGATCACGGGGAGGTTAAAGGGACAGAGAGTGAGATCACGGGGAGGTTAAAGGGACAGAGAGTGAGATCACGGGGAGGTTAAAGGGACAGAGAGTGAGATCACGGGGAGGTTAAAGGGACAGAGAGTGAGATCACGGGGAGGTTAAAGGGACAGCGTGAAATAACGGGGAGGTTAAAGGGACAGAGAGTGACATCAAGCGGAGGTTAAAAGGAGAGAGAGTGAGATCACGGGGAGGTTAAAGGGACAGAGAGAGAGCTCACGGGGACATTAAAGAGACAGAGAGTGAGATCACTGGGAGGTTAAAGGGTCAGAGAGTGAGATCACTGGGAGGTTAAAAGGACAGAGAGTGAGATCATGGGGAGGTTAAAGGGACAGAGAGAGATATCACGGGGAAGTTAAAGGGACAGAGAGTGAGATCACGGGGAGGTTAAAGGGACAGAGTGAGATCACGGGGAGGTTAAAGGGACAGAGTGATATCACAGGGAAGTTCACGGAACAGAGAGTGAGATCATGGGGAGCTTACAGGGACAGAG
Organism: Isurus oxyrinchus; assembly: GCA_026770705.1. Lineage (NCBI taxonomy): Eukaryota > Metazoa > Chordata > Chondrichthyes > Lamniformes > Lamnidae > Isurus > Isurus oxyrinchus. Next base: position 418,291 of record JANJGN010000490.1, read on the forward strand.
AGAGAGAACACGGGGAGGTTAAAGGGACAGATAGTGAGTTCACGGGGAGGTTAAAGGGACAGAGTGAGATCACGGGTAGGTTAAAGGCACAGAGTGAGATCACGGGGAGGTTAAAGGGACAGAGTGAGATCACGAGGAGGTTAAAGGGACAGAGTGAGATCACGAGGAGGTTAAAGGGACAGAGTGATATCCCGGGGAGGTTCACTGGACAGGGAGTGAGATCATGGGTAGGTTAAAGGGACAGATTGAGATCACGGGGAGGTTAAAGGGACACAGTGTGATCACGGGGAGGTTAAATTGACAGAGAGTGAGATCACGGGGAGGTTAAAGGGACAGAGAGTGAGATTACGGGGAGTTTAAAGGGACAGACAGAGAGATCATGGGGAGGTTAAGGGGACAGAGTGAGATCACGGGGTGCTTAAAGGGGCAGAATGTGAGGTCACGGGGAGGTTAAAGGGACAGAGAGAGAGGTCACGGGTACATTAAACAGACAGAGAGTGATATCACTGGGAGGTTAAAGGGTCATAGAGCGAGATCACGTGGAGGTTAATGGGACAGAGAGTCAGATCATGGGGAGGTTAAAGGGACAGAGAGTGAGATCACGGGGATGTTAAAGGGACAGAGAGAGATCACGGGGAGGTTAAAGGGACAGAGATTGAGATCACGGGGAGGTTTAAGGGACAGAGTGTGAGATCACAGGGTGGTTAAAGGGACAGAGAGCAACATCACGGAGAGGTTAAAGGGACAGAGTGAGATCACGGGGAGGTTAAAGGGACAGAGTGAGATCACGGGGAAGTTCACGGAACAGAGAGTGAGATCACGGGGAGGTTAAAGGGACAGAGAGTGAGATCACGGGGAGGTTAAAGGGACAGAGAGTGAGATCACGGGGAGGTTAAAGGGACAGAGTGTGAGTTCACGGGGAGGTTAAAGGGACAGAGTGAGATCACGGGGAGGTTAAAGGGACAGAGTGAGATTACGGGGAGGTTAAATTGACAGAGAGTGAGATCATGGGGAGGTTAAGGGGACAGAGAGTGAGATCATGGGGAGGTTAAGGGAACAGAGAGTGAGATCACGGGGAGGTCAACGGGACAGAGTGAGATCACGTGGAGGTTAAAGGGACGGAGTGAGATCACGGGGAGGTTAAAGGGTCAGAGTGAGATCACGGAGAGGTTAAAGGGACACAGTGAGATCACGGGGAGGTTAAAGGGACACAGTGAGATCACGGGGTGGTTAAAGGGGCAGAAAGTGTGATCACGGGGAGGTTAAAGGGACAGAGATAGAGGTCACGGGGACATTAAAGAGACAGAGTGTGATATCACGACGAGGTTCCCGGGACAGAGAGTGACATCACGAGGAGGTTAAAAGGAGAATGAGTGAGATCATGGGGAGGTTAAAGGGACAGAGTTAGATCACGGGGAGGTTAAAGGGACAGAGAGAGAGAACACGGGGAGATTAATGTGACAGCGACTGAGATCACGGGGAGGTTAAAGGGACAGAGAGAGAGATCAAGGGGAGGTTAAAGGGACAGATTGAGATCACGGGGAGGTTAAAGGGACAGAGAGAGAGAACACGGGGAGATTAATGTGACAGCGACTGAGATCACGGGGAGGTTAAAGGGACAGAGTGAGAGATCAAGGGGAGGTTAAAGGGACAGAGTGAGATCTCAGGGAGGTTAAAGGGACAGAGAGCAACATCACGTGGAGGTTAAAGGGACAGAGAGAGAGATCACGGGGAGGTTAACGGGACAGGGAGTGAGTTCACGGGGAGGTTAAAGGGACAGAGAGTGAGATCACGGGGAGTTTAAAGGGACAGAGTGAGATCACGGGGAGGTTAAAGGGACAGAGTGATATCACGGGGAAGTTCACGGAACAGAGAGTGAGATCATGGGGAGGTTAAAGGGACAGAGAGAGAGGACACGGGGAGATTAATGTGACAGCGACAGAGATCACGGGGAGGTTAAAGGGACAGAGAGAGTTCACGGGGAGGTTAAAGGGCCAGAGAGTGAGATCACGGGGAGGTTTAAGGGACAGAGTGTGAGATCACGGGGAGCTTTAAGGGACAGAGTGTGAGATCACGGGGAGGTTAAAGCGACAGATTGTGATTACGGGGAGGTTAATGGGACGGAGAGTGAGAGCACGGGGAGGTCAACGGGACAGAGTGAGATCACGGGAAGGTTCACGGGACAGAGAGTGACATCACGGGGTGGTTAAAAGGAGAGAGAGTGAGATCACGGGGAGGTTAAAGGGACAGAGTGAGATCACGGGGAGGTTAAAGGGACACAGTGAGATCTTGGGGTGGTTAAAGGGGCAGAAAGTGAGATCATGGGGAGGTTAAAGGGACAGAGAGAGAGGTCAAGGGGACATTAAAGAAACAGAGAGTGATATCACTGTGAGGATATAAGGACATAGTGTGACATCACGGGGAGGTTTAAGGGACAGAGTGTGAGATCACAGGGAGGTTAAAGGGACAGAGAGCAACATCACAGGGAGGTTAAAGGGACAGAGAGTGAGATCACGGGGAGTTTAAAGGGACAGAGTGAGATCACGGGGAGGTTAAGGGGACAGAGTGAAATCATGGGGAGGTTAAGGGGACAGAGTGAAATCATGGGGAGGTTAAGGGGACAGAGTGAAATCATGGGGAGGTTAAAGGGACAGAGATTGAGATCACGGGGAGGTTAAAGGGACAGAGATTGAGATCTCGAGGTTGTTAAAGGGACAGAGAGTGAGATTACGGGGAAGTTAAAGGGACAGAGAGTGAGATCACGGGGAGGTTAAAGGGACAGAGAGTGAGATCACGGGGAGGTTAAAGGGACAGGGAGTGAGATTATGGGGAGTTTAAAGGGACAGACAGAGAGATCATGGGGAGGTTAAGGGGACAGACTGAGATCACGGGGAGGTTAAAGGGACAGAGAGTGTGATCACGGGGAGGTTAAAAGGAGACAGAGTGAGATCATGGGGAGGTTAAAGGGACAGAGTGAGATCACGGGGAGGTTAAAGGGACGGAGTGAGATCACGGGGAGGTTAAAGGGACAGAGAGTGAGATCACGGGGAGGTCAACGGGACAGTGTGAGATCATGGAGAGGTTAAAGGGACGGAGTGAGATCACGGTGAGGTTAAAGGGACAGAGAGTGAGATCACGGGGAGGTTAACGGGACACAGTGAGATAATGGGGAGGTTAAAGGGACAGAGAGAGAGAACACGGGGAGATTAATGTGACAGCGACAGATCACGGGGAGGTTAAAGGGACAGATTGTGATTACGGGGAGGTTAATGGGACGGAGAGTGAGATCACGGGGAGGTCAAAGGGACAGAGTGAGATCACGGGGAGGTCCACGGGACAGAGAGTGACATCACGGGGTGGTTAAAAGGAGAGAGAGTGAGATTACGGAGAGTTTAAAGGGACAGAGAGAGAGATCACGGGGAGGTTAAAGGGACAGAGTGAGATCAGTGGAGTTTAAAGGGACAGAGAGTGAGATCACGGGGAGGTTAAAGGGACAGAGAGTGAGATCACGGGGAGGTTAAGGGGACATAGAGTGAGAACACGCGGAGGTTAAGGGGACAGAGAGTGAGATCACGGGGAGGTTAAGGGGACAGAGTGTGAGATCACCGGGAGGTTAAAGGGACACAGTGAGTTCTCGGGGTGGTTAAAGGGGCAGAAAGTGAGATCACGGGGAGGTTAAAGGGACAGAGAGATCACGGGGAGGTTAAAGGGACAGAGTGTGAGTTCACGGGGCGGTTAAAGGGACAGAGTGAGATCACGGGGAGGTTAAAGGGACAGAGATTGAGATCACGAGGAGGTTAAAGGGACAGAGAGTGAGTTCAATGGGAGGTTAAAGGGACATGGAGTGAGATCACGGGGAGTTTAAAGGGACAGAGAGATCATGGGGAAGTTAAAGCGATAGAGTGATATCACGGGGAGGTTCACGGGACAGAGAGTGAGATCATGGGGAGGTTCAAGGGACAGAGAGTGAGATCAAGAGGAGGTTAAAGGGACAGAGTGTGAGATCACAGGGAGCTTAAAGGGACAGAGAGCAACATCACGGGGAGGTTAAAGGGACAGTGACCGAGATCACGAGGATGTTAAAGGGACAGAGATTGACATCACGGGGAGGTTTAAGGGACAGTGTGTGAGATCACAGGGAGGTTAAAGGGACAGAGAGTGAGATCACGGGGAGGTTAAAGGGACAGAGTGAGATCACGGGGAGGTTAAAGGGACAGAGTGATATCACGGGGAAGTTCACGGAACAGAGAGTGAGATCATGGGGAGGTTAAAGGGACAGAGAGAGAGATCACGGGGAGGTTAAAGGGATAGAAATTGAGATCACGGGGATGTTAAAGCGACAGAGTGAGATCACGGGGAGGTTAAAGGGACAGAGTGAGATCACGGGGAGGTTAAAGGGACAGAGTGAGATCACGGGGAGGTTAATGGGACAGAGAGTGAGATCATGGGGAGGTTAAAGGGACAGTGTGTGAGTTCACGGGGAGGTTAAAGGGACAGAGTGAGATCACGGGGAGGTTAAAGGGACAGAGTGAGATCACGGGGAGGTTAAATTGACAGAGAGTGAGATCACGGGGAGGTTAAAGGGACAGAGAGTGACATCACGGGGAGGTTAAAGGGACAGAGAGAGAGATGACGGGGAGATTAATGTGACAGCGACAGAGATCACGGGGAGGTTAAAGGGACAGAGTGAGATCACGGGGAGGTTAAAGGTACAGAGTGAGATCATGGGGAGGTTAAAGGGACAGAGTGATATCACGGGGAAGTTCACGGGACAGAGAGTGAGAACACGGGGAGATTAATGTGACAGCGACAGAGATCACGGGGAGGTTAAAGGGACAGAGAGTGAGATCACGGGGAGGTTAAAGGGACAGAGAGTGAGATCACGGGGAGGTTAAAGGGACAGAGAGTGAGATCACGGGGAGGTTAAAGGGACAGCGTGAAATAACGGGGTGGTTAAAGGGACAGAGAGTGACATCAAGCGGAGGTTAAAAGGAGAGAGAGTGAGATCACGGGGAGGTTAAAGGGACAGAGAGAGAGCTCACGGGGACATTAAAGAGACAGAGAGTGAGATCACTGGGAGGTTAAAGGGTCAGAGAGTGAGATCACTGGGAGGTTAAAAGGACAGAGAGTGAGATCATGGGGAGGTTAAAGGGAGAGAGAGAGATATCACGGGGAAGTTAAAGGGACAGAGAGTGAGATCACGGGGAGGTTAAAGGGACAGAGTGAGATCACGGGGAGGTTAAAGGGACAGAGTGATATCACGGGGAAGTTCACGGAACAGAGAGTGAGATCATGGGGAGGTTAAAGGGACAGAGAGAGAGGACACGGGGAGATTAATGTGACAGCGACAGAGATCACGGGGAGGTTAAAGGGACAGAGAGAGTTCACGGGGAGGTTAAAGGGCCAGAGAGTGAGATCACGGGGAGGTTTAAGGGACAGAGTGTGAGATCACGGGGAGCTTTAAGGGACAGAGTGTGAGATCACGGGGAGGTTAAAGCGACAGATTGTGATTACGGGGAGGTTAATGGGACGGAGAGTGAGAGCACGGGGAGGTCAACGGGACAGAGTGAGATCACGGGGAGGTTCACGGGACAGAGAGTGACATCACGGGGTGGTTAAAAGGAGAGAGAGTGAGATCACGGGGAGGTTAAAGGGACAGAGTGAGATCACGGGGAGGTTAAAGGGACACAGTGAGATCTTGGGGTGGTTAAAGGGGCAGAAAGTGAGATCATGGGGAGGTTAAAGGGACAGAGAGAGAGGTCAAGGGGACATTAAAGAAACAGAGAGTGATATCACTGTGAGGATATAAGGACATAGTGTGACATCACGGGGAGGTTTAAGGGACAGAGTGTGAGATCACAGGGAGGTTAAAGGGACAGAGAGCAACATCACGGGGAGGTTAAAGGGACAGAGAGTGAGATCACGGGGAGTTTAAAGGGACAGAGTGAGATCACGGGGAGGTTAAGGGGACAGAGTGAAATCATGGGGAGGTTAAGGGGACAGAGTGAAATCATGGGGAGGTTAAGGGGACAGAGTGAAATCATGGGGAGGTTAAAGGGACAGAGATTGAGATCACGGGGAGGTTAAAGGGACAGAGATTGAGATCTCGAGGTTGTTAAAGGGACAGAGAGTGAGATTACGGGGAAGTTAAAGGGACAGAGAGTGAGATCACGGGGAGGTTAAAGGGACAGAGAGTGAGATCACGGGGAGGTTAAAGGGACAGGGAGTGAGATTATGGGGAGTTTAAAGGGACAGACAGAGAGATCATGGGGAGGTTAAGGGGACAGACTGAGATCACGGGGAGGTTAAAGGGACAGAGAGTGTGATCACGGGGAGGTTAAAAGGAGACAGAGTGAGATCATGGGGAGGTTAAAGGGACAGAGTGAGATCACGGGGAGGTTAAAGGGACGGAGTGAGATCACGGGGAGGTTAAAGGGACAGAGAGTGAGATCACGGGGAGGTCAACGGGACAGTGTGAGATCATGGAGAGGTTAAAGGGACGGAGTGAGATCACGGTGAGGTTAAAGGGACAGAGAGTGAGATCACGGGGAGGTTAACGGGACACAGTGAGATAATGGGGAGGTTAAAGGGACAGAGAGAGAGAACACGGGGAGATTAATGTGACAGCGACAGATCACGGGGAGGTTAAAGGGACAGATTGTGATTACGGGGAGGTTAATGGGACGGAGAGTGAGATCACGGGGAGGTCAAAGGGACAGAGTGAGATCACGGGGAGGTCCACGGGACAGAGAGTGACATCACGGGGTGGTTAAAAGGAGAGAGAGTGAGATTACGGAGAGTTTAAAGGGACAGAGAGAGAGATCACGGGGAGGTTAAAGGGACAGAGTGAGATCAGTGGAGTTTAAAGGGACAGAGAGTGAGATCACGGGGAGGTTAAAGGGACAGAGAGTGAGATCACGGGGAGGTTAAGGGGACAGAGAGTGAGAACACGGGGAGGTTAAGGGGACAGAGAGTGAGATCACGGGGAGGTTAAGGGGACAGAGTGTGAGATCACCGGGAGGTTAAAGGGACACAGTGAGTTCTCGGGGTGGTTAAAGGGGCAGAAAGTGAGATCACGGGGAGGTTAAAGGGACAGAGAGATCACGGGGAGGTTAAAGGGACAGAGTGTGAGTTCACGGGGCGGTTAAAGGGACAGAGTGAGATCACGGGGAGGTTAAAGGGACAGAGATTGAGATCACGAGGAGGTTAAAGGGACAGAGAGTGAGTTCACGGGGAGGTTAAAGGGACATGGAGTGAGATCACGGGGAGTTTAAAGGGACAGAGAGATCATGGGGAAGTTAAAGCGATAGAGTGATATCACGGGGAGGTTCACGGGACAGAGAGTGAGATCATGGGGAGGTTCAAGGGACAGAGAGTGAGATCAAGAGGAGGTTAAAGGGACAGAGTGTGAGATCACAGGGAGCTTAAAGGGACAGAGAGCAACATCACGGGGAGGTTAAAGGGACAGTGACCGAGATCACGAGGATGTTAAAGGGACAGAGATTGACATCACGGGGAGGTTTAAGGGACAGTGTGTGAGATCACAGGGAGGTTAAAGGGACAGAGTGAGATCACGGGGAGGTTAAAGGGACAGAGTGGGATCACGGGGAGGTTAAAGGGACAGAGTGAGATCACGGGGAGGTTAAAGGGACAGAGTGATATCACGGGGAAGTTCACGGAACAGAGAGTGAGATCATGGGGAGGTTAAAGGGACAGAGAGAGAGATCACGGGGAGGTTAAAGGGATAGAAATTGAGATCACGGGGATGTTAAAGCGACAGAGTGAGATCACGGGGAGGTTAAAGGGACAGAGTGAGATCACGGGGAGGTTAAAGGGACAGAGTGAGATCACGGGGAGGTTAAAGGGACAGAGTGAGATCACGGGGAGGTTAATGGGACAGAGAGTGAGATCATGGGGAGGTTAATGGGACAGAGAGTGAGATCATGGGGAGGTTAAAGGGACAGTGTGTGAGTTCACGGGGAGGTTAAAGGGACAGAGTGAGATCACGGGGAGGTTAAAGGGACAGAGTGAGATCACGGGGAGGTTAAAGGGACAGAGAGTGACATCACGGGGAGGTTAATGGGACAGAGAGTGAGATCATGGGGAGGTTAAAGGGACAGAGAGAGAGATGACGGGGAGATTAATGTGACAGCGACAGAGATCACGGGGAGGTTAAAGGGACAGAGTGAGATCACGGGGAGGTTAAAGGTACAGAGTGAGATCATGGGGAGGTTAAAGGGACAGAGTGATATCACGGGGAAGTTCACGGGACAGAGAGTGAGAACACGGGGAGATTAATGTGACAGCGACAGAGATCACGGGGAGCTTAAAGGGACAGAGAGTGAGATCACGGGGAGGTTAAAGGGACAGAGAGTGAGATCACGGGGAGGTTAAAGGGACAGAGAGTGAGATCACGGGGAGGTTAAAGGGACAGCGTGAAATAACGGGGAGGTTAAAGGGACAGAGAGTGACATCAAGCGGAGGTTAAAAGGAGAGAGAGTGAGATCACTGGGAGGTTAAAGGGTCAGAGAGTGAGATCACTGGGAGGTTAAAAGGACAGAGAGTGAGATCATGGGGAGGTTAAAGGGACAGAGAGAGATATCACGGGGAAGTTAAAGGGACAGAGAGTGAGATCACGGGGAGGTTAAAGGGACAGAGTGAGATCACGGGGAGGTTAAAGGGACAGAGTGATATCACGGGGAAGTTCACGGAACAGAGAGTGAGATCATGGGGAGGTTAAAGGGACAGAGAGAGAGATCACGGGGAGGTTAAAGGGATAGAAATTGAGATCACGGGGATGTTAAAGCGACAGAGTGAGATCACGGGGAGGTTAAAGGGACAGAGTGAGATCACGGGGAGGTTAAAGGGACAGAGTGAGATCACGGGGAGGTTAATGGGACAGAGAGTGAGATCATGGGGAGGTTAAAGGGACAGTGTGTGAGTTCACGGGGAGGTTAAAGGGACAGAGTGAGATCACGGGGAGGTTAAAGGGACAGAGTGAGATCACGGGGAGGTTAAATTGACAGAGAGTGAGATCACGGGGAGGTTAAAGGGACAGAGAGTGACATCACGGGGAGGTTAATGGGACAGAGAGTGAGATCATGGGGAGGTTAAAGGGACAGAGAGAGAGATGACGGGGAGATTAATGTGACAGCGACAGAGATCACGGGGAGGTTAAAGGGACAGAGTGAGATCACGGGGAGGTTAAAGGTACAGAGTGAGATCATGGGGAGGTTAAAGGGACAGAGTGATATCACGGGGAAGTTCACGGGACAGAGAGTGAGAACACGGGGAGATTAATGTGACAGCGACAGAGATCACGGGGAGGTTAAAGGGACAGAGAGTGAGATCACGGGGAGGTTAAAGGGACAGAGAGTGAGATCACGGGGAGGTTAAAGGGACAGAGAGTGAGATCACGGGGAGGTTAAAGGGACAGAGAGTGAGATCACGGGGAGGTTAAAGGGACAGCGTGAAATAACGGGGAGGTTAAAGGGACAGAGAGTGACATCAAGCGGAGGTTAAAAGGAGAGAGAGTGAGATCACGGGGAGGTTAAAGGGACAGAGAGAGAGCTCACGGGGACATTAAAGAGACAGAGAGTGAGATCACTGGGAGGTTAAAGGGTCAGAGAGTGAGATCACTGGGAGGTTAAAAGGACAGAGAGTGAGATCATGGGGAGGTTAAAGGGACAGAGAGAGATATCACGGGGAAGTTAAAGGGACAGAGAGTGAGATCACGGGGAGGTTAAAGGGACAGAGTGAGATCACGGGGAGGTTAAAGGGACAGAGTGATATCACAGGGAAGTTCACGGAACAGAGAGTGAGATCATGGGGAGGTTAAAGGGACAGAGAGTGAGATCACGGGGATGTTAAAGGGACAGAGAGAGATCACGGGGAGGTTAAAGGGACAGAGATTGAGATCACGGGGAGGTTTAAGGGACAGAGTGTGAGATCACAGGGTGGTTAAAGGGACAGAGAGCAACATCACGGGGAGGTTAAAGGGACAGAGTGAGATCACGGGGAGGTTAAAGGGACAGAGTGAGATCACGGGGAAGTTCACGGAACAGAGAGTGAGATCACGGGGAGGTTAAAGGGACAGAGAGTGAGATCACGGGGAGGTTAAAGGGACAGAGAGTGAGATCACGGGGAGGTTAAAGGGACAGAGTGTGAGTTCACGGGGAGGTTAAAGGGACAGAGTGAGATCACGGGGAGGTTAAAGGGACAGAGTGAGATTACGGGGAGGTTAAATTGACAGAGAGTGAGATCATGGGGAGGTTAAGGGGACAGAGAGTGAGATCATGGGGAGGTTAAGGGAACAGAGAGTGAGATCACGGGGAGGTCAACGGGACAGAGTGAGATCACGTGGAGGTTAAAGGGACGGAGTGAGATCACGGGGAGGTTAAAGGGTCAGAGTGAGATCACGGAGAGGTTAAAGGGACACAGTGAGATCACGGGGAGGTTAAAGGGACACAGTGAGATCACGGGGTGGTTAAAGGGGCAGAAAGTGTGATCACGGGGAGGTTAAAGGGACAGAGATAGAGGTCACGGGGACATTAAAGAGACAGAGTGTGATATCACGACGAGGTTCCCGGGACAGAGAGTGACATCACGAGGAGGTTAAAAGGAGAATGAGTGAGATCATGGGGAGGTTAAAGGGACAGAGTTAGATCACGGGGAGGTTAAAGGGACAGAGAGAGAGAACACGGGGAGATTAATGTGACAGCGACTGAGATCACGGGGAGGTTAAAGGGACAGAGAGAGAGATCAAGGGGAGGTTAAAGGGACAGATTGAGATCACGGGGAGGTTAAAGGGACAGAGAGAGAGAACACGGGGAGATTAATGTGACAGCGACTGAGATCACGGGGAGGTTAAAGGGACAGAGTGAGAGATCAAGGGGAGGTTAAAGGGACAGAGTGAGATCTCAGGGAGGTTAAAGGGACAGAGAGCAACATCACGTGGAGGTTAAAGGGACAGAGAGAGAGATCACGGGGAGGTTAACGGGACAGGGAGTGAGTTCACGGGGAGGTTAAAGGGACAGAGAGTGAGATCACGGGGAGTTTAAAGGGACAGAGTGAGATCACGGGGAGGTTAAAGGGACAGAGTGATATCACGGGGAAGTTCACGGAACAGAGAGTGAGATCATGGGGAGGTTAAAGGGACAGAGAGAGAGGACACGGGGAGATTAATGTGACAGCGACAGAGATCACGGGGAGGTTAAAGGGACAGAGAGAGTTCACGGGGAGGTTAAAGGGCCAGAGAGTGAGATCACGGGGAGGTTTAAGGGACAGAGTGTGAGATCACGGGGAGCTTTAAGGGACAGAGTGTGAGATCACGGGGAGGTTAAAGCGACAGATTGTGATTACGGGGAGGTTAATGGGACGGAGAGTGAGAGCACGGGGAGGTCAACGGGACAGAGTGAGATCACGGGGAGGTTCACGGGACAGAGAGTGACATCACGGGGTGGTTAAAAGGAGAGAGAGTGAGATCACGGGGAGGTTAAAGGGACAGAGTGAGATCACGGGGAGGTTAAAGGGACACAGTGAGATCTTGGGGTGGTTAAAGGGGCAGAAAGTGAGATCATGGGGAGGTTAAAGGGACAGAGAGAGAGGTCAAGGGGACATTAAAGAAACAGAGAGTGATATCACTGTGAGGATATAAGGACATAGTGTGACATCACGGGGAGGTTTAAGGGACAGAGTGTGAGATCACAGGGAGGTTAAAGGGACAGAGAGCAACATCACAGGGAGGTTAAAGGGACAGAGAGTGAGATCACGGGGAGTTTAAAGGGACAGAGTGAGATCACGGGGAGGTTAAGGGGACAGAGTGAAATCATGGGGAGGTTAAGGGGACAGAGTGAAATCATGGGGAGGTTAAGGGGACAGAGTGAAATCATGGGGAGGTTAAAGGGACAGAGATTGAGATCACGGGGAGGTTAAAGGGACAGAGATTGAGATCTCGAGGTTGTTAAAGGGACAGAGAGTGAGATTACGGGGAAGTTAAAGGGACAGAGAGTGAGATCACGGGGAGGTTAAAGGGACAGAGAGTGAGATCACGGGGAGGTTAAAGGGACAGGGAGTGAGATTATGGGGAGTTTAAAGGGACAGAGAGAGAGATCATGGGGAGGTTAAGGGGACAGACTGAGATCACGGGGAGGTTAAAGGGACAGAGAGTGTGATCACGGGGAGGTTAAAAGGAGACAGAGTGAGATCATGGGGAGGTTAAAGGGACAGAGTGAGATCACGGGGAGGTTAAAGGGACGGAGTGAGATCACGGGGAGGTTAAAGGGACAGAGAGTGAGATCACGGGGAGGTCAACGGGACAGTGTGAGATCATGGAGAGGTTAAAGGGACGGAGTGAGATCACGGTGAGGTTAAAGGGACAGAGAGTGAGATCACGGGGAGGTTAACGGGACACAGTGAGATAATGGGGAGGTTAAAGGGACAGAGAGAGAGAACACGGGGAGATTAATGTGACAGCGACAGATCACGGGGAGGTTAAAGGGACAGATTGTGATTACGGGGAGGTTAATGGGACGGAGAGTGAGATCACGGGGAGGTCAAAGGGACAGAGTGAGATCACGGGGAGGTCCACGGGACAGAGAGTGACATCACGGGGTGGTTAAAAGGAGAGAGAGTGAGATTACGGAGAGTTTAAAGGGACAGAGAGAGAGATCACGGGGAGGTTAAAGGGACAGAGTGAGATCAGTGGAGTTTAAAGGGACAGAGAGTGAGATCACGGGGAGGTTAAAGGGACAGAGAGTGAGATCACGGGGAGGTTAAGGGGACAGAGAGTGAGAACACGGGGAGGTTAAGGGGACAGAGAGTGAGATCACGGGGAGGTTAAGGGGACAGAGTGTGAGATCACCGGGAGGTTAAAGGGACACAGTGAGTTCTCGGGGTGGTTAAAGGGGCAGAAAGTGAGATCACGGGGAGGTTAAAGGGACAGAGAGATCACGGGGAGGTTAAAGGGACAGAGTGTGAGTTCACGGGGCGGTTAAAGGGACAGAGTGAGATCACGGGGAGGTTAAAGGGACAGAGATTGAGATCACGAGGAGGTTAAAGGGACAGAGAGTGAGTTCACGGGGAGGTTAAAGGGACATGGAGTGAGATCACGGGGAGTTTAAAGGGACAGAGAGATCATGGGGAAGTTAAAGCGATAGAGTGATATCACGGGGAGGTTCACGGGACAGAGAGTGAGATCATGGGGAGGTTCAAGGGACAGAGAGTGAGATCAAGAGGAGGTTAAAGGGACAGAGTGTGAGATCACAGGGAGCTTAAAGGGACAGAGAGCAACATCACGGGGAGGTTAAAGGGACAGTGACCGAGATCACGAGGATGTTAAAGGGACAGAGATTGACATCACGGGGAGGTTTAAGGGACAGTGTGTGAGATCACAGGGAGGTTAAAGGGACAGAGTGAGATCACGGGGAGGTTAAAGGGACAGAGTGAGATCACGGGGAGGTTAAAGGGACAGAGTGATATCACGGGGAAGTTCACGGAACAGAGAGTGAGATCATGGGGAGGTTAAAGGGACAGAGAGAGAGATCACGGGGAGGTTAAAGGGATAGAAATTGAGATCACGGGGATGTTAAAGCGACAGAGTGAGATCACGGGGAGGTTAAAGGGACAGAGTGAGATCACGGGGAGGTTAAAGGGACAGAGTGAGATCACGGGGAGGTTAATGGGACAGAGAGTGAGATCATGGGGAGGTTAAAGGGACAGTGTGTGAGTTCACGGGGAGGTTAAAGGGACAGAGTGAGATCACGGGGAGGTTAAAGGGACAGAGTGAGATCACGGGGAGGTTAAATTGACAGAGAGTGAGATCACGGGGAGGTTAAAGGGACAGAGAGTGACATCACGGGGAGGTTAATGGGACAGAGAGTGAGATCATGGGGAGGTTAAAGGGACAGAGAGAGAGATGACGGGGAGATTAATGTGACAGCGACAGAGATCACGGGGAGGTTAAAGGGACAGAGTGAGATCACGGGGAGGTTAAAGGTACAGAGTGAGATCATGGGGAGGTTAAAGGGACAGAGTGATATCACGGGGAAGTTCACGGGACAGAGAGTGAGAACACGGGGAGTTTAATGTGACAGCGACAGAGATCACGGGGAGGTTAAAGGGACAGAGAGTGAGATCACGGGGAGGTTAAAGGGACAGAGAGTGAGATCACGGGGAGGTTAAAGGGACAGAGAGTGAGATCACGGGGAGGTTAAAGGGACAGCGTGAAATAACGGGGAGGTTAAAGGGACAGAGAGTGACATCAAGCGGAGGTTAAAAGGAGAGAGAGTGAGATCACGGGGAGGTTAAAGGGACAGAGAGAGAGCTCACGGGGACATTAAAGAGACAGAGAGTGAGATCACTGGGAGGTTAAAGGGTCAGAGAGTGAGATCACTGGGAGGTTAAAAGGACAGAGAGTGAGATCATGGGGAGGTTAAAGGGACAGAGAGAGATATCACGGGGAAGTTAAAGGGACAGAGAGTGAGATCACGGGGAGGTTAAAGGGACAGAGTGAGATCACGGGGAGGTTAAAGGGACAGAGTGATATCACGGGGAAGTTCACGGAACAGAGAGTGAGATCATGGGGAGGTTAAAGGGACAGAGAGAGAGATCACGGGGAGGTTAAAGGGATAGAAATTGAGATCACGGGGATGTTAAAGCGACAGAGTGAGATCACGGGGAGGTTAAAGGGACAGAGTGAGATCACGGGGAGGTTAAAGGGACAGAGTGAGATCACGGGGAGGTTAAAGGGACAGAGTGAGATCACGGGGAGGTTAATGGGACAGAGAGTGAGATCATGGGGAGGTTAAAGGGACAGTGTGTGAGTTCACGGGGAGGTTAAAGGGACAGAGTGAGATCACGGGGAGGTTAAAGGGACAGAGTGAGATCACGGGGAGGTTAAATTGACAGAGAGTGAGATCACGGGGAGGTTAAAGGGACAGAGAGTGACATCACGGGGAGGTTTAAGGGACAGAGAGAGAGATGACGGGGAGATTAATGTGACAGCGACAGAGATCACGGGGAGGTTAAAGGGACAGAGTGAGATCACGGGGAGGTTAAAGGTACAGAGTGAGATCATGGGGAGGTTAAAGGGACAGAGTGATATCACGGGGAAGTTCACGGGACAGAGAGTGAGAACACGGGGAGATTAATGTGACAGCGACAGAGATCACGGGGAGGTTAAAGGGACAGAGAGTGAGATCACGGGGAGGTTAAAGGGACAGAGAGTGAGATCACGGGGAGGTTAAAGGGACAGCGTGAAATAACGGGGTGGTTAAAGGGACAGAGAGTGACATCAAGCGGAGGTTAAAAGGAGAGAGAGTGAGATCACGGGGAGGTTAAAGGGACAGAGAGAGAGCTCACGGGGACATTAAAGAGACAGAGAGTGAGATCACTGGGAGGTTAAAGGGTCAGAGAGTGAGATCACTGGGAGGTTAAAAGGACAGAGAGTGAGATCATGGGGAGGTTAAAGGGACAGAGAGAGATATCACGGGGAAGTTAAAGGGACAGAGAGTGAGATCACGGGGAGGTTAAAGGGACAGAGTGAGATCACGGGGAGGTTAAAGGGACAGAGTGATATCACGGGGAAGTTCACGGAACAGAGAGTGAGATCATGGGGAGGTTAAAGGGACAGAGAGAGAGGACACGGGGAGATTAATGTGACAGCGACAGAGATCACGGGGAGGTTAAAGGGACAGAGAGAGTTCACGGGGAGGTTAAAGGGCCAGAGAGTGAGATCACGGGGAGGTTTAAGGGACAGAGTGTGAGATCACGGGGAGCTTTAAGGGACAGAGTGTGAGATCACGGGGAGGTTAAAGCGACAGATTGTGATTACGGGGAGGTTAATGGGACGGAGAGTGAGAGCACGGGGAGGTCAACGGGACAGAGTGAGATCACGGGGAGGTTCACGGGGCAGAGAGTGACATCACGGGGTGGTTAAAAGGAGAGAGAGTGAGATCACGGGGAGGTTAAAGGGACAGAGTGAGATCACGGGGAGGTTAAAGGGACACAGTGAGATCTTGGGGTGGTTAAAGGGGCAGAAAGTGAGATCATGGGGAGGTTAAAGGGACAGAGAGAGAGGTCAAGGGGACATTAAAGAAACAGAGAGTGATATCACTGTGAGGATATAAGGACATAGTGTGACATCACGGGGAGGTTTAAGGGACAGAGTGTGAGATCACAGGGAGGTTAAAGGGACAGAGAGCAACATCACGGGGAGGTTAAAGGGACAGAGAGTGAGATCACGGGGAGTTTAAAGGGACAGAGTGAGATCACGGGGAGGTTAAGGGGACAGAGTGAAATCATGGGGAGGTTAAGGGGACAGAGTGAAATCATGGGGAGGTTAAGGGGACAGAGTGAAATCATGGGGAGGTTAAAGGGACAGAGATTGAGATCACGGGGAGGTTAAAGGGACAGAGATTGAGATCTCGAGGTTGTTAAAGGGACAGAGAGTGAGATTACGGGGAAGTTAAAGGGACAGAGAGTGAGATCACGGGGAGGTTAAAGGGACAGAGAGTGAGATCACGGGGAGGTTAAAGGGACAGGGAGTGAGATTATGGGGAGTTTAAAGGGACAGACAGAGAGATCATGGGGAGGTTAAGGGGACAGACTGAGATCACGGGGAGGTTAAAGGGACAGAGAGTGTGATCACGGGGAGGTTAAAGGGACAGAGTGAGATCACGGGGAGGTTAAAGGGACGGAGTGAGATCACGGGGAGGTTAAAGGGACAGAGAGTGAGATCACGGGGAGGTCAACGGGACAGTGTGAGATCATGGAGAGGTTAAAGGGACGGAGTGAGATCACGGTGAGGTTAAAGGGACAGAGAGTGAGATCACGGGGAGGTTAACGGGACACAGTGAGATAATGGGGAGGTTAAAGGGACAGAGAGAGAGAACACGGGGAGATTAATGTGACAGCGACAGATCACGGGGAGGTTAAAGGGACAGATTGTGATTACGGGGAGGTTAATGGGACGGAGAGTGAGATCACGGGGAGGTCAAAGGGACAGAGTGAGATCACGGGGAGGTCCACGGGACAGAGAGTGACATCACGGGGTGGTTAAAAGGAGAGAGAGTGAGATTACGGAGAGTTTAAAGGGACAGAGAGAGAGATCACGGGGAGGTTAAAGGGACAGAGTGAGATCAGTGGAGTTTAAAGGGACAGAGAGTGAGATCACGGGGAGGTTAAAGGGACAGAGAGTGAGATCACGGGGAGGTTAAGGGGACAGAGTGTGAGATCACCGGGAGGTTAAAGGGACACAGTGAGTTCTCGGGGTGGTTAAAGGGGCAGAAAGTGAGATCACGGGGAGGTTAAAGGGACAGAGAGATCACGGGGAGGTTAAAGGGACAGAGTGTGAGTTCACGGGGCGGTTAAAGGGACAGAGTGAGATCACGGGGAGGTTAAAGGGACAGAGATTGAGATCACGAGGAGGTTAAAGGGACAGAGAGTGAGTTCACGGGGAGGTTAAAGGGACATGGAGTGAGATCACGGGGAGTTTAAAGGGACAGAGAGATCATGGGGAAGTTAAAGCGATAGAGTGATATCACGGGGAGGTTCACGGGACAGAGAGTGAGATCATGGGGAGGTTCAAGGGACAGAGAGTGAGATCAAGAGGAGGTTAAAGGGACAGAGTGTGAGATCACAGGGAGCTTAAAGGGACAGAGAGCAACATCACGGGGAGGTTAAAGGGACAGTGACCGAGATCACGAGGATGTTAAAGGGACAGAGATTGACATCACGGGGAGGTTTAAGGGACAGTGTGTGAGATCACAGGGAGGTTAAAGGGACAGAGTGAGATCACGGGGAGGTTAAAGGGACAGAGTGGGATCACGGGGAGGTTAAAGGGACAGAGTGAGATCACGGGGAGGTTAAAGGGACAGAGTGATATCACGGGGAAGTTCACGGAACAGAGAGTGAGATCATGGGGAGGTTAAAGGGACAGAGAGAGAGATCACGGGGAGGTTAAAGGGATAGAAATTGAGATCACGGGGATGTTAAAGCGACAGAGTGAGATCACGGGGAGGTTAAAGGGACAGAGTGAGATCACGGGGAGGTTAAAGGGACAGAGTGAGATCACGGGGAGGTTAAAGGGACAGAGTGAGATCACGGGGAGGTTAATGGGACAGAGAGTGAGATCATGGGGAGGTTAAAGGGACAGTGTGTGAGTTCACGGGGAGGTTAAAGGGACAGAGTGAGATCACGGGGAGGTTAAAGGGACAGAGTGAGATCACGGGGAGGTTAAAGGGACAGAGAGTGACATCACGGGGAGGTTAATGGGACAGAGAGTGAGATCATGGGGAGGTTAAAGGGACAGAGAGAGAGATGACGGGGAGATTAATGTGACAGCGACAGAGATCACGGGGAGGTTAAAGGGACAGAGTGAGATCACGGGGAGGTTAAAGGTACAGAGTGAGATCATGGGGAGGTTAAAGGGACAGAGTGATATCACGGGGAAGTTCACGGGACAGAGAGTGAGAACACGGGGAGATTAATGTGACAGCGACAGAGATCACGGGGAGCTTAAAGGGACAGAGAGTGAGATCACGGGGAGGTTAAAGGGACAGAGAGTGAGATCACGGGGAGGTTAAAGGGACAGAGAGTGAGATCACGGGGAGGTTAAAGGGACAGCGTGAAATAACGGGGAGGTTAAAGGGACAGAGAGTGACATCAAGCGGAGGTTAAAAGGAGAGAGAGTGAGATCACGGGGAGGTTAAAGGGACAGAGAGAGAGCTCACGGGGACATTAAAGAGACAGAGAGTGAGATCACTGGGAGGTTAAAGGGTCAGAGAGTGAGATCACTGGGAGGTTAAAAGGACAGAGAGTGAGATCATGGGGAGGTTAAAGGGACAGAGAGAGATATCACGGGGAAGTTAAAGGGACAGAGAGTGAGATCACGGGGAGGTTAAAGGGACAGAGTGAGATCACGGGGAGGTTAAAGGGACAGAGTGATATCACGGGGAAGTTCACGGAACAGAGAGTGAGATCATGGGGAGGTTAAAGGGACAGAGAGAGAGATCACGGGGAGGTTAAAGGGATAGAAATTGAGATCACGGGGATGTTAAAGCGACAGAGTGAGATCACGGGGAGGTTAAAGGGACAGAGTGAGATCACGGGGAGGTTAAAGGGACAGAGTGAGATCACGGGGAGGTTAATGGGACAGAGAGTGAGATCATGGGGAGGTTAAAGGGACAGTGTGTGAGTTCACGGGGAGGTTAAAGGGACAGAGTGAGATCACGGGGAGGTTAAAGGGACAGAGTGAGATCACGGGGAGGTTAAATTGACAGAGAGTGAGATCACGGGGAGGTTAAAGGGACAGAGAGTGACATCACGGGGAGGTTAATGGGACAGAGAGTGAGATCATGGGGAGGTTAAAGGGACAGAGAGAGAGATGACGGGGAGATTAATGTGACAGCGACAGAGATCACGGGGAGGTTAAAGGGACAGAGTGAGATCACGGGGAGGTTAAAGGTACAGAGTGAGATCATGGGGAGGTTAAAGGGACAGAGTGATATCACGGGGAAGTTCACGGGACAGAGAGTGAGAACACGGGGAGATTAATGTGACAGCGACAGAGATCACGGGGAGGTTAAAGGGACAGAGAGTGAGATCACGGGGAGGTTAAAGGGACAGAGAGTGAGATCACGGGGAGGTTAAAGGGACAGAGAGTGAGATCACGGGGAGGTTAAAGGGACAGAGAGTGAGATCACGGGGAGGTTAAAGGGACAGAGAGTGAGATCACGGGGAGGTTAAAGGGACAGCGTGAAATAACGGGGAGGTTAAAGGGACAGAGAGTGACATCAAGCGGAGGTTAAAAGGAGAGAGAGTGAGATCACGGGGAGGTTAAAGGGACAGAGAGAGAGCTCACGGGGACATTAAAGAGACAGAGAGTGAGATCACTGGGAGGTTAAAGGGTCAGAGAGTGAGATCACTGGGAGGTTAAAAGGACAGAGAGTGAGATCATGGGGAGGTTAAAGGGACAGAGAGAGATATCACGGGGAAGTTAAAGGGACAGAGAGTGAGATCACGGGGAGGTTAAAGGGACAGAGTGAGATCACGGGGAGGTTAAAGGGACAGAGTGATATCACAGGGAAGTTCACGGAACAGAGAGTGAGATCATGGGGAGCTTACAGGGACAGAGAGAGAGAACACGGGGAGGTTAAAGGGACAGATAGTGAGTTCACGGGGAGGTTAAAGGGACAGAGTGAGATCACGGGTAGGTTAAAGGCACAGAGTGAGATCACGGGGAGGTTAAAGGGACAGAGTGAGATCACGAGGAGGTTAAAGGGACAGAGTGAGATCACGAGGAGGTTAAAGGGACAGAGTGATATCCCGGGGAGGTTCACTGGACAGGGAGTGAGATCATGGGTAGGTTAAAGGGACAGATTGAGATCACGGGGAGGTTAAAGGGACACAGTGTGATCACGGGGAGGTTAAATTGACAGAGAGTGAGATCACGGGGAGGTTAAAGGGACAGAGAGTGAGATTACGGGGAGTTTAAAGGGACAGACAGAGAGATCATGGGGAGGTTAAGGGGACAGAGTGAGATCACGGGGTGCTTAAAGGGGCAGAATGTGAGGTCACGGGGAGGTTAAAGGGACAGAGAGAGAGGTCACGGGTACATTAAACAGACAGAGAGTGATATCACTGGGAGGTTAAAGGGTCATAGAGCGAGATCACGTGGAGGTTAATGGGACAGAGAGTCAGATCATGGGGAGGTTAAAGGGACAGAGAGTGAGATCACGGGGAGTTTAAAGGGTCAGTGAGTTAAATCACGGGGAGGTTAAAGGGACAGAGATTGAGATCACGGGGAGGTTAAAGGGTCAGTGAGTGAGATCACGGGGAGGTTAAAGGGACAGAGATTGAGATCACGGGGAGGTTAAAGGGACAGGGGGTGAGATCACTGGGATTTTACAGGGACAGAGATTGAGATCACGGGGAGGTTAAAGGGACAGGGGGTGAGATCACTGGGATTTTACAGGGACAGAGAGTGAGATTACGGGGAGGTTAAATGGACAGAGAGTGACATCACGGGGAGGTTTAATAATCTTAATTCTGATACTCGGAGGACTGTAGCTTTAAGTGTAAGCCCGTGTTGTTGGTTCACATGCCCTGTGTATACCAGTGGGGTTCGCAGCCCGGGGAACCTCTTGGTGAGATTCCCCATTTCATTCTGGAGCCAGGATCTTCGGCCGCTCGGTGAGGGTTGGGGTGTAGGCTCCGCGGGAAGGTTTCCTTTTTCCCTATGACTGACTGTGTTTTATATCAGCTGATGGGGAGTGCCAGATTTTTCTCCTGTTTTCCACCACCCTCCCATTTTTCCTTAAAATTCTATCTCCCCACCCCCCTGGGCATCAGCACTTAGAAAGTTAAGGGGGACATCGGCGTATACTTGGGATTTGTAAAAGGGTGGTTGGGGGCTGGGGGTGTGTGGTTGGGGATGCATAATCCATTCTCCCCCCCCCCCCCAGCCATCTGCCTCCGGAGATATGTACCTCTGCTCCCTCGCCAATCTTTTTACCCTCAAATGATTCTCGACCATTGTGCCCTTCACTGTCGGCCAGGGGGTTCCCACCGCGATTGGCCGGTTAACGGGCAGCCAATGTGATACCAGGCTGCAGAGTTCACCGCTACCGGTCTGGGGGGGGGGTGGGGGGCATGAGGAGCGCCAGCACCTGAATTTCTCACATTCTCTGGGGTTGCTGAGCGCAGTCCAAGATCTCTCTCGGGCATAGAGCTGCCTCAGGGAGCTTAAGGTCTTTCAAATTATAGATTACAAACTCAAGACGTGTTACAAACAGGTCCCCTCATCAGCAGAACATGTTACCAATGAAATTCATACGTTTATATTTCATTTTTCTTTAATATCCTGCTCACGGAGCTTGATGAATATCTGTAACTGCTGTTACTGCCCTGTACATAAAGTTCATTGTGTCCACGAAGAGAAGTTGGCTGGGAAGTTAACTCTATAGCGAACTGGCGAGGAGGGTAAATCAGACCCGGTGCTGTCCCTCATCCAGAGTTTGTGAGCATCTAAGATAATTAAAAAGGGAGGAAGATATACTCATCCGACATGCTGCAGTTTTATGGAATCGATCCCTTTGCACTAGCAGCAGGCGACTGGTCTCAATATGTGGAACGTCTTGCGTTCTAGTTTCAAGCCGACGCAATGACGGGGGACGAAAAGAGGAGAGCGATTCTCCGGAATATTTGTGGGAGCAAAACCTACAGTTTAATTTGAAGTAGACGCCTCCCTCCCACAGTGTCCCAGATTTGAAGACCTGCAGTAAATGAGTTGACTTCATTCAGAGACATTTCCAACCCCAGCCCTCGGTCACAACGCAGAGGTTCAGGTTCAATGCATGGAATCCAGCCCTGGAGGGGGCCATTGCTGCCTTAGTGGAGAAATTAAAGAGACTAAGGGAATATTGTGATTTGAGTTAGACCCTGAATGACGCGATCAGGGCTGGTTTGGTCTGGGGCCTGTGCAGGAGGAAGATATCCATCCAGGATTGCTGGCTGGAGTGGGTCTTGATTTGAAGGAGGTTGTTTGGAAGGGCGCTGGCGATGTTCACAAGTGATTCGAGGGGCGTGAAATGATGCTGTTCCCCTCCCTAATCGGGTGGGAAAGGTCAGCCGAAAGCGGGAGGGAAATCCAGGACTCAGCTCCGGAGCCGGGATACAGCTCCCGCTCACCGCAAAACTCAGCAGCAAACGGGGAGATGGTTTCTCACTCACATGGACACCAGCAACTCCCCGAGCGATGGGCCATTTAAAAAGGGGGGGGGTGTTGTTTTTACCCCGGGAGTGGACACCTAATGAAACATCGCAAAGCGAGATTCAAACAGGGTCCAGGCAACTATGGCAGTTCCATGAAGTCTATAGCGGGGGAGAGCCACAAACACCCAGTCCTGAGGGGAGCCCCCCCCACCGACCAAATAAAAGCTGCCAATCCCTCCTCTCCCCCAGCCCCACCACCCCCCTAGTGATGTCATAAGGGGCGGGGGCGTGTCTTCACCGGCTGGCCCCGCCTACCACACTGCCCACTAGCCAACGCGTCCCACCCTCAACCCTTTGAACCAATCCTCCCCACATCCCTCTCCTGATTGGCTTGAGCGAGTTGTGACCTCACAATGGGATGGGGCGGGGTGGCAGGGCAGAGCTGGTCTGGGCCCCGCCATTGCGCAGTCAGTGCGCCCTGTGGGTCGGTGCTGGTCTGGCGGTGAAGGGAGAGGGAAGAGGAGGTGGTGGGTTTGCGGGGCACCGCTGGTCAGTAATGGGCGCCCCCTTGTTGTGGTCGGAGGAGCCCCCGGGGCTGCAGCGAGAGGAAGGAACCGGGAGAGAGCGAGAAGAGACGGGGGAGGGAGAGAGAGAGAGAAGAGGCGGGGGAGAGAGAGCAAGAAGAGGCGGGGGGGGGGAGAGAGAGAAGAGGCGGGGGGGGACAGAGAGAGAAGAGGCGGGGGGGAGAGAGAGCGAGAAGAGGAGGGGGGAGGAGAGAGCGAGAAGAGGCGGGGGGAGAGAGAGAGAGAATAGGCGGAGGGAGAGAGAGAGAGAAGAGGCGGGGGGAGAGAGAGCGAGAAGAGGCGGAGAGAGAGAGAGAAGAGGGGGGGAGGGGGAGAGAGAGAGAGAAGAGGCGGGGGTGGGGGGAGAGAGAGCGAGAAGAGGCGGGGGGGGTGAAAGAGCGAGAAGAGGCGGGGGGGAGAGAGAGAGAGAGAAGAGGCGGGGGAGAGAGAGCCAGAAGAAGCGGGGGGGGGAGAGAGAGAGAGAAGAGGCGGGGGAGAGAGAGAGAAGAGGCAGGGGGGGGAGAGAGAGAAGAGGCAGGGGGGGAGAGAGAGAAGAGGCAGGGGGGGAGAGAGAGAAGAGGCAGGGGGGGGAGAGAGAGAAGAGGCAGGGGGGGGAGAGAGAGAGAGAAGAGGCTGGGGGGGAGAGAGAGAGAGAAGAGGCGGGGGCGTGAAAGAGAGTGAGAAGAGGCGGGGGGGGGAGAGAGAGAGAGAAGAGGCGGGGGAGAGAGAGAGAGAAGAGGCGGGGGGAGAGAGAGAGAGAGAAGAGGCGGGGGACAGAGAGCGAGAAGAGGCGGGGGAGAGAGAGCGAGAAGAGGCGGGGGAGAGAGAGCGCGAGAAGAGGCGGGGGAGAGAGAGCGAGAAGAGGCGGGGGGGGAGAGAGCGAGAAGAGGCGGGGGGGAGAGAGCGAGAAGAGGCGGGGGGGAGAGAGCGAGAAGAGGCGGGGGGGAGAGAGCGAGAAGAGGCGGGGGGGGAGAGAGCGAGAAGAGGCGGGGGGGAGAGAGCGAGAAGAGGCGGGGGGGGAGAGAGCGAGAAGAGGCGGGGGGGGAGAGAGCGAGAAGAGGCGGGGGGGAGAGAGCGAGAAGAGGCGGGGGGGAGAGAGCGAGAAGAGGCGGGGGGGGAGAGAGCGAGAAGAGGCGGGGGGGGAGAGAGCGAGAAGAGGCGGGGGGGAGAGAGCGAGAAGAGGCGGGGGGGGAGAGAGCGAGAAGAGGCGGGGGGGGAGAGAGCGAGAAGAGGCGGGGGGGGAGAGAGCGAGAAGAGGCGGGGGGGAGAGAGCGAGAAGAGGCGGGGGGGAGAGAGCGAGAAGAGGCGGGGGGGAGAGAGCGAGAAGAGGCGGGGGGGAGAGAGCGAGAAGAGGCGGGGGGGGAGAGAGCGAGAAGAGGCGGGGGGGAGAGAGCGAGAAGAGGCGGGGGGGGAGAGAGCGAGAAGAGGCGGGGGGGAGGAGAGCGAGAAGAGGCGGGGGGGAGAGAGCGAGAAGAGGCGGGGGGGGAGAGAGCGAGAAGAGGCGGGGGGGAGAGAGCGAGAAGAGGCGGGGGGGGAGAGAGCGAGAAGAGGCGGGGGGGAGAGAGCGAGAAGAGGCGGGGGGGGAGAGAGCGAGAAGAGGCGGGGGGAGAGAGCGAGAAGAGGCGGGGGGGAGAGAGCGAGAAGAGGCGGGGGGAGAGAGCGAGAAGAGGCGGGGGGGAGAGAGAGAGAGAAGGGGGGGAGAGAGAGAGAAGGGGGGGAGAGAGAGAGAAGGGGGGAGAGAGAGAGAGAAGGGGGGAGAGAGAGAGAGAAGGGGGGGAGAGAGAGAGAGAAGGGGGGGAGAGAGAGAGAGAAGGGGGGGAGAGAGAGAGAGAAGGGGGGGGAGAGAGAGAGAGAAGGGGGGGGAGAGAGAGAGAGAAGGGGGGGAGAGAGAGAGAGAAGGGGGGGAGAGAGAGAGAGAAGGGGGGGAGAGAGAGAGAGAAGGGGGGGGAGAGAGAGAGAAGGGGGGGAGAGAGAGAGCGAGAAGAGGGGAGGTGGGAGAGAGAGAGAAGAGGCGGGGGGGGGAGAGAGCGAGAAGAGGCGGGGGGGGGAGAGAGCGAGAAGAGGCGGGGGGGGAGAGAGCGAGAAGAGGCGGGGGGAGAGAGCGAGAAGAGGCGGGGGGGGAGAGAGAGAGAAGAGGCGGGGGGGGGAGAGAGAGAGAAGAGGCGGGGGGGAGAGAGAGAGAAGGGGGGGAGAGAGAGAGAGAAGGGGGGAGAGAGAGAGAGAAGGGGGGAGAGAGAGAGAAGGGGGGGAGAGAGAGAGAGAGAAGGGGGGAGAGAGAGAGAGAAGGGGGGGGAGAGAGGAGAAGGGGGGAGAGAGAGAGAAGGGGGGGAGAGAGAGAGAGAAGGGGGGAGAGAGAGAGAGAAGGGGGGGAGAGAGAGAGAGAAGGGGGGGAGAGAGAGAGAGAAGGGGGGGGAGAGAGAGAGAGAAGGGGGGGGAGAGAGAGAGAAGGGGGGGGAGAGAGAGAGAGAAGGGGGGGAGAGAGAGAGAGAAGGGGGGGGAGAGAGAGAGAGAAGGGGGGGAGAGAGAGAGAGAAGGGGGGGAGAGAGAGAGAGAAGGGGGGGAGAGAGAGAGAGAAGGGGGGGGAGAGAGAGAGAGAAGGGGGGGAGAGAGGAGAGAGAAGGGGGGGAGAGAGAGAGAGAAGGGGGGGAGAGAGAGAGAGAAGGGGGGGAGAGAGAGAGAGAAGGGGGGGAGAGAGAGAGAGAAGGGGGGGAGAGAGAGAGAGAAGGGGGGGAGAGAGAGAGAGAAGGGGGGGAGGAGAGAGGGGGGAGAGAGAGAGAAGGGGGGGAGAGAGAGAGAGAAGGGGGGGAGAGAGAGAGAAGGGGGGGAGAGAGAGAGAAGGGGGGGAGAGAGAGAGAAGGGGGGGAGAGAGAGAGAAGGGGGGGGAGAGAGAGAGAGAGAGAGAGGGGAGGTGGGAGAGAGAGAGAGAGAAGAGGCGGGGGGGGGGAGAGAGCGAGAAGAGGCGGGGGGGGGGGGAGAGAGCGAGAAGAGAGGCGGGGGGGGAGAGAGAGAGAAGAGGCGGGGGGGCAGAGAGAGAGAAGAGGCGGGGGGGCAGAGAGAGAGAAGAGGCGGGGGGGGAAGAGAGAGAGAAGAGGCGGGGGGGGAGAGGAGAGAGAGAAGGCGGGGGGGAGAGAGAGAGAGAGGGGGGGAGAGAGAGAGAGAAGGGGGGGAGAGAGAGAGAGAAGGGGGGAGAGAGAGAGAGAAGGGGGGGGAGAGAGAGAGAGAAGGGGGGGAGAGAGAGAGAGAAGGGGGGAGAGAGAGAGAGAAGGGGGGAGAGAGAGAGAGAAGGGGAGGAGGGGGGGAGAGAGAGAGAGAAGGGGGGGAGAGAGAGAGAGAAGGGGGGAGAGAGAGAGAAGGGGGGGGAGAGAGAGAGAGAAGGGGGGGGAGAGAGAGAGAGAAGGGGGGGAGAGAGAGAGAGAAGGGGGGGAGAGAGAGAGAGAAGGGGGGGAGAGAGAGAGAGAAGGGGGGGAGAGAGAGAGAGAAGGGGGGGAGAGAGAGAGAGAAGGGGGGGAGAGAGAGGAGAGAGGGGGGAGAGAGAGAGCGAGAAGAGGGGAGGTGGGAGAGAGAGAGAAGAGGCGGGGGGAGAGAGAGCGAGAAGAGGGGGGGAGAGAGAGCGAGAAGAGGGGGGGGAGAGAGAGAGAGAAGAGGGGGGGGGGAGAGAGAGAGAGAAGAGGCGGGGGGAGAGAGAGAGAGAGGCGGGGGGGAGAGAGAGAGAGAGAAGAGGCGGGGGGGAGAGAGAGAGAGAAGAGGCGGGGGGGAGAGAGAGAGAGAAGAGGCGGGGGGAGAGAGAGAGAGAAGAGGCGGGGAGAGAGAGAGAGAGAAGGGGGGGAGAGAGAGAGAGAGAAGGGGGGGGAGAGAGAGAGAGAAGGGGGGGGAGAGAGAGAGAGAAGGGGGGGAGAGAGAGAGAGAAGGGGGGGGGAGAGAGAGAGAGAAGGGGGGTGAGAGAGAGAGAAGGGGGGGGAGAGAGAGCAAGAAGAGGGGGGGAGAGAGAGCGAGAAGAGGGGGGGAGAGAGAGCGAGAAGAGGGGGGGGGGGGGAGAGAGAGAGAGAAGAGGCGGGGGAGAGAGAGAGAGAGAGGCGGGTGGGAGAGAGAGAGAGGCGGGGGGGGAGAGAGAGAGAGAAGAGGCGGGGGGGAGAGAGAGAGAAGAGGCGGGGGGAGAGAGAGAGAGAAGAGGCGGGGGGAGAGAGAGAGAGAAGAGGCGGGGGTGGGGGGAGAGAGAGAGAGAGAGAGAAGAGGTGAGGGTGGGGGGAGAGAGAGAGAGAAGAGGCGGGGGGGGAGAGAGAGAGAGAAGAGGTGGGGGGGGAGAGAGAGCGAGAAGAGGGGAGGTGGGAGAGAGAGAGAAGAGGCGGGGGGAGAGAGAGCGAGAAGAGGGGGGGGAGAGAGAGCGAGAAGAGGGGGGGGGAGAGAGAGAGAGAAGAGGGGGGGGGGGAGAGAGAGAGAGAAGAGGCGGGGGAGAGAGAGAGAGAGGCGGGTGGGAGAGAGAGAGAGAAGAGGCGGGGGGAGAGAGAGCGAAGAGGCGGGGGGGAGAGAGAGCGAAGAGGCGGGGGGGGAGAGAGAGAGAAGAGGCGGGGGGGAGAGAGCGAGAAGAGGCGGGGGGGAGAGAGAGAGAGAAGGGGGGGAGAGAGAGAGAGAGGGGGGAGAGAGAGAGAGAAGGGGGGGAGAGAGAGAGAGAAGGGGGGGGAGAGAGAGAGAGAAGGGGGGGGAGAGAGAGAGAGGAGAGAGAGAGAAGGGGGGGGAGAGAGAGAGAGAAGGGGGGGAGAGAGAGAGAGAAGGGGGGGAGGAGAGAGAGAGAGAAGGGGGGGAGAGAGAGAGAGAAGGGGGGGAGAGAGAGAGAGAAGGGGGGGAGAGAGAGAGAGAAGGGGGGGAGAGAGAGAGAGAAGGGGGGGGAGAGAGAGAGAGAAGGGGGGGAGAGAGAGAGAGAAGGGGGGGAGAGAGAGAGAGAAGGGGGGGGAGAGAGAGAGAGAAGGGGGGGAGAGAGAGAGAGAAGGGGGGGGAGAGAGAGAGAGAAGGGGGGGGAGAGAGAGAGAGAAGGGGGGGGAGAGAGAGAGAGAAGGGGGGGGAGAGAGAGAGAGAAGGGGGGGAGAGAGAGAGAGAAGGGGGGGGAGAGAGAGAGAGAAGGGGGGGAGAGAGAGAGAGAAGGGGGGGGAGAGAGAGAGAGAAGGGGGGGAGAGAGAGAGAGAAGGGGGGGGAGAGAGAGAGAGAAGGGGGGGGAGAGAGAGAGAGAAGGGGGGGGAGAGAGTGAGAGAAGGGGGGGAGAGAGAGAGAGAAGGGGGGGAGAGAGAGAGAGAAGGGGGGGAGAGAGAGAGAGAAGGGGGGGGAGAGAGTGAGAGAAGGGGGGGAGAGTGAGAGAGAAGTGGGGGGGAGAGAGTGAGAGAAGAGTGGGGGGAGAGAGAGAGAGAGTGAGGGGGGAGAGAGAGAGAGAGAAGATGAGGGGGGGGGAGAGAGAGAAGAGGCGGGGGGGGAGAGAGAGAGAAGAGGCGGGGGGGAGAGAGAGAGAGAAGGGGGGGAGAGAGAGAGAGAGGGGGGGAGAGAGAGAGAGAAGAGGGGGGGAGAGAGAGAGAGAAGGGGGGGAGAGAGAGAGTGAAGGGGGGGAGAGAGAGAGAGAAGGGGGGGAGAGAGAGAGAGAAGGGGGGGTGAGAGAGAGGTGAAGGGGGGGGAGAGAGAGTGAGAAGGGGGGGAGAGAGAGAGAGAAGGGGGGGAGAGAGAGTGTGAAGGGGGGGGAGAGAGAGAGAGAAGGGGGGAGAGAGTGAGAGATGGGGGGGAGAGAGAGTGAGAAGGGGGGGAGAGAGAGAGAGAAGGGGGGGGTGAGAGTGAGAGGAGAGGGGGGAGGTGGGTGAGAGAGAGAGGGGAGGTGGGAGTGAGAGAGAAGAGGGGATGTGGGGAGAGAGAGAAGAGGGGGGGGGGAGTGAGAGCGAGAAGAGGGGGGGAGAGTGAGAGAGAAGAGGGGGGGAGAGAGAGAGAGAAGAGGTGGGGGGGTGAGTGAGAGAGAAGAGGTGGGGGGGGGGAGAGAGAGAGAAGAGGCGGGGGGGGAGAGAGAGTGAAGAGGCGGGGGGGGAGAGAGAGAGAAGAGGCGGGGGGGGGAGAGAGAGAGAAGAGGCGGGGGAGAGAGAGAGAGGGGTGGGAGAGAGAGAGAGAAGAGAGGGGGGAGAGAGAGAGAGAGAGAAGAGGCGGGGGGGAGAGAGAGAGAGAAGAGGCGGGGGTGGGGGGAGAGAGAGAGAGAGAGAGAGAAGAGGTGGGGGTGGGGGGAGAGAGAGAGAGAAGAGGCGGGGGGAGAGAGCGAGAAGAGGTGGGGGGGAGAGAGAGAGAGAAGAGGTGGGGGGGGAGAGAGAGAGAGAAGAGGCGGGGGGGAGAGAGAGAGAAGAGGCGGGGGGGAGAGAGAGAGAAGAGGCGGGGGGGGGAGAGAGAGAGAAGAGGCGGGGGAGAGAGAGAGAGGGGTGGGAGAGAGAGAGAGAAGAGGCGGGGGGAGAGAGAGAGAGAGAGAAGAGGCGGGGGGAGAGAGAGAGAGAGAGGCGGGGGTGGGGGGGAGAGAGAGAGAGAGAGAGAAGAGGTGGGGGTGGGGGGGAGAGGAGAGAGAGAAGAGGCGGGGGGGAGAGAGAGAGAGAAGAGGCGGGGGGAGAGAGAGAGAAGAGGTGGGGGGGGGAGAGAGAGAGAGAAGGGGGGGGAGAGAGAGAGAGAGAAGAGGCGGGGGGAGAGAGAGAGAGAAGTGGGGGGGAGAGAGAGCGAGAAGAGGGGGGGGGGAGAGAGCGAGAAGAGGGGGGGAGAGAGAGAGAAGTGGGGGGGAGAGAGAGCGAGAAGAGGGGGGGAGAGAGCGAGAAGAGGGGGGGGAGAGAGCGAGAAGAGGGGGGGAGAGAGCGAGAAGAGGGGGGGAGAGAGCGAGAAGAGGGGGGGAGAGAGCGAGAAGAGGGGGGGAGAGAGCGAGAAGAGGGGGGGAGAGAGCGAGAAGAGGGGGGGGGAGAGAGAGAGAAGAGGGAGCGCGAGAGAGAGAAGAGTGGGGGAGAGAGAGAGCGAGAAGAGAGGGGGAGAGAGAGAGAGAGAAGAGGCTGGGGGGAGAGAGAGAGAAGAGGGGGGGAGAGAGAGAGAGAGGGGGGGGGGGAGAGAGAGAGAAGGGGGGGGAGAGAGAGAGAAGAGGGGGGGGAGAGAGAGAGAGAGAGAAGAGGTGGGGGTGGGGGGAGAGAGAGAGAGAAGAGGCGGGGGGGTGAAAGAGAGTGAGAAGAGGCGGGGGGGTGAAAGAGAGTGAGAAGAGGCGGGGGGGAAGAGAGAGAGAGAAGAGGCGGGGGGTGGGGTGAGAGAGAGAGAGAGAGAGAGAAGAGGCGGGGGGTGGGGTGAGAGAGAGAGAGAAGAGGCGGGGGGGGAGAGAGAGCGAAGAGGCGGGGGGGAGAGAG
The DNA here is from genome assembly GCA_026770705.1 of Isurus oxyrinchus. NCBI lineage: Eukaryota > Metazoa > Chordata > Chondrichthyes > Lamniformes > Lamnidae > Isurus > Isurus oxyrinchus. The sequence continues at coordinate 448,946 of JANJGN010000490.1, forward strand.
AGAGAGCGAGCGAGAAGAGGCGGAGGGAGAGAGAGAGAGCGAGCGAGAAGAGGCGGGGGGAGAGAGAGAGAGAGAGAGAGCGAAGAGGCGGGGGGGAGAGCGAGCGAAGAGGGCGGGGGGAGAGCGAGCGAAGAGGCGGGGGGGAGAGCGAGCGAAGAGGCGGGGGGGAGAGAGAGCGAAGAGGCGGGGGGGGAGAGAGAGAGAGCGAGCGAGAAGAGGCGGGGGGAGAGCGAGCGAGAAGAGGCGGGGGGCGGAGAGGCGAGCGAAGAGGCGGGGGGAGAGCGAGCGAAGAGGCGGGGGGAGAGCGAGCGAAGAGGCGGGGGGGGGAGAGAGCGAGCGAGAGGGGGGGGAGAGCGAGCGAAGAGGCGGGGGGAGAGCGAGCGAAGAGGCGGGGGGAGAGCGAGCGAAGAGGCGGGGGGAGAGCGAGCGAAGAGGCGGGGGGAGAGCGAGCGAAGAGGCGGGGGGGAGAGCGAGCGAAGAGGCGGGGGGGAGAGCGAGCGAAGAGGGCGGGGGGAGAGCGAGCGAAGAGGCGGGGGGAGAGCGAGCGAAGAGGCGGGGGGAGAGCGAGCGAAGAGGCGGGGGGGAGAGCGAGCGAAGAGGCGGGGGGGAGAGCGAGCGAAGAGGCGGGGGGCGAGAGCGAGAGCGAGCGAAGAGGCGGGGGGAGAGCGAGCGAAGAGGCGGGGGGAGAGCGAGCGAAGAGGCGGGGGGGAGAGCGAGCGAAGAGGCGGGGGGAGAGCGAGCGAAGAGGCGGGGGGAGAGCGAGCGAAGAGGCGGGGGGAGAGCGAGCGAAGAGGCGGGGGGAGAGCGAGCGAAGAGGCGGGGGGAGAGCGAGCGAAGAGGCGGGGGGAGAGCGAGCGAAGAGGCGGGGGGAGAGCGAGCGAAGAGGCGGGGGGAGAGCGAGCGAAGAGGCGGGGGGAGAGCGAGCGAAGAGGCGGGGGGGAGAGCGAGCGAAGAGGCGGGGGGGAGAGCGAGCGAAGAGGCGGGGGGAGAGCGAGCGAAGAGGCGGGGGGAGAGCGAGCGAAGAGGCGGGGGGAGAGCGAGCGAAGAGGCGGGGGGAGAGCGAGCGAAGAGGCGGGGGGAGAGCGAGCGAAGAGGCGGGGGGAGAGCGAGCGAAGAGGCGGGGGGAGGAGCGAGCGAAGAGGCGGGGGGAGAGCGAGCGAAGAGGCGGGGGGGAGAGCGAGCGAAGAGGCGGGGGGAGAGCGAGCGAAGAGGCGGGGGGAGAGCGAGCGAAGAGGCGGGGGGGAGAGCGAGCGAAGAGGCGGGGGGAGAGCGAGCGAAGAGGCGGGAGGCGAGAGCGAGCGAAGAGGCGGGGGGGAGAGCGAGCGAAGAGGCGGGGGGAGAGCGAGCGAAGAGGCGGGGGGGAGAGCGAGCGAAGAGGCGGGGGGAGAGCGAGCGAAGAGGCGGGGGGGAGAGCGAGCGAAGAGGCGGGGGGAGAGCGAGCGAAGAGGCGGGGGGAGAGCGAGCGAAGAGGCGGGGGGGAGAGCGAGCGAAGAGGCGGGGGGGAGAGCGAGCGAAGAGGCGGGGGGGAGAGCGAGCGAAGAGGCGGGGGGACGAGCGAGCGAAGAGGCGGGGGGGAGAGCGAGCGAAGAGGCGGGGGGACCGAAGAGCGAGCGAAGAGCGCCGGGGGGGAGAGCGAGC